>CM075820.1:39067279-39428363 GCA_037975025.1 Excoecaria agallocha
GAAGTTGGGATAAATATGTAGCCTTAATGGAATTTGCTTATAATAACAGCTATCAGAAGAGTATTCAAATGGCACCATATGAGGCTTTGTGTGGCAGGAAATGTAAAACTCTAGTCTGCTGGACTGAGTTGAGTGAATGTATGTTAATTGGTCCTGACCTTGTTAGAGATACAAAGGAAAAAGTTCAATTTATCAAGTAGAGGCTAAAAGAAGCTAGTGATAGGCAGAAATCATATGCTGACTTGAAAAGAAAAGATATCGAGTACCAGGTGGGTGAAAAAGTATTTTTGAAGGTATCTCCCTGGAGAAAAGTGCTTAGATTTGGGAAAAAGGGAAAACTCAGTCCGAGATTCATTAGATCGTATGAAATTCTTCAAAGAGTCAGACTAGTAGCTTATAGGTTGGCTCTTCCTATGGAATTACCCAAGCTTCATGATGTGTTTCATATGTCTATGATTCAAAGATATCGCTCTGATGAATCTCATAAGTTACAAGTTCAAGATATTCAATTACAACTAGATTTCACGTATGATGAGGAATCGAAGGAAATTCTGGCTAGGGAAATCAGTCAATTGATGAACAAGCAGATCCCTCTGGTCAAAGTACTCTGGCAACATAATGGTGTGTAGGAAGTGACTTGGGAACCAGAGGCAGCCATGAGGGAGCAATATCCTTAATTATTTGAATCAGGTATGAATTTCGCATTGGAATTTATCGGTTACATGCATCGCATACATGAGCGAAATTTTAAAAATTTTAACCAATATTATTGATCTTTCCATGAATATACAATATAAATATATGAGAATAAGAAAAATCACCTTTGATTTTTGTTGAACAGTTGATTTTACTTCGCACCGGGTTGTCGCAAACCACAGTGTCTAAAATCGAACACCTCCAATGAGTAATCCACACTAGAGAAGGATAAATTGAACCAAAAATTGGTGTGTAACAAGGAGTGGCCAAAAAACCCTAGAGCTAGCAAGCGAGTGGTGCAAAAGGGTGAGAGAGAAAAGAGGAATAAGACTTTCTTATGTGTTTAATCACTTAACCCTAATTCCTCATTAGTTGGACTTTTATAGTCAGGTTAAAATTCCAACTTCTAATGAGTTTGGGCTCTTTAAAATTGCTGGAGAATTATTAATTGGGCCTCTGGAATTAATTATAATCATTTGGACTTAATGAAATCCAAATTAAACCTTTTTATAAAAGACTATGCACAAAACCCACAAACCAGGTCCTTTGTGCAACTAAATGGATTTAAATACACAAATGGATTCCAAATCCAACCAAATTAATTATGTAGGTTCCTTAACACTTATGTACAATATATAAATTAATTTTTTCCAAGAAATAGGCCATTAAAGGCTTCTGTATTGAGTTGGCGTGTGGCCCTCTACAGAAGGGCTTCCACACTAGCTCCATTCCTCTGGCCCCTTTATAACTCCTCCAATGGACTTATTAATTATTATATCAGTCCAATAACACTTATAGTAGTCTTATAATAGTTATAAGACAATAATAATCAATCATGAAATACATTATTTCAATTAGGTTCAATTTACAGAACATTCTCAAAAGTTCCGCGGACAATTTTACTTGATCATAATTAATTGAAATCTTTAATTAATTATTATCTTATTCATTTCTCTACCCTCATAATAATATTAAATATTATTATCCTTGTCATTTTACCATTTTATCATTTTCTCTTTATGTGTGTGACCTATTGGGTTCCTATCCATGTTGGGAGTATAATGTGTAATAATGAGTTCTATCCAAAACTCACATGATTTAAACTCCTTCAAATCATTTTTGTTACATCATTATACAAGTCATAATTGGCCTTTATCTAGGCATCGTGACTACCCAAATGTCAGGAAAGTCATATGGTTTGACTATACCCTTCCATAGAAATAGTTACCGTGTAATTACTCCTTTCACCACTCTTATCTCAATTAGATTATGAGTATGGATTTCTGTCAACTCATATAAATCTAATTATGTATGTTCTATTAATTTAACCATTATTCCCAAAATACCCTCCATGGATCTATATCCATCTTGGCATTTTACTCTGGCTAGAGATTCTCTGAACAAGGTAATTATAGAATCATGCGACATAACTTCCCTTATTAAATCTGGGATGGTTAATCCTTTGTCAATCACTCAACTATCTTCAAGTAGGTCATAATATACCCAATCTCCTAACTATGTTTACTCCCAGTTGGAAGTAATCATTTATGGAGTCAAAGAATACCACTTGCTACTTAAGATAACTTTAGTGATCTCAAGTCTAAGGATACTTGCACAACCACTATGAAGAGATTCCTCACTGACATAGATTTAATATCCATGTGAGGATTCTCTTTGCAGGTCTCCAATGAACTTGTTCTTCTAACAAACATCCACATGTTAGCTTTGATTATCTTCCATAATCACGGTTATGAGAACCACTGCTTGAACCATTAAAGAAGCATAACATGTGCTAGTCTGTCCGAATTAACAATGTCCTATCTTGTTAATTCTATGACTAGGGATATTTAGATATTAACACATTTGCATGCAATAGACATCTCACATTATGAACACCTTCATGATTACCTTTGCACTGTGTTTATAATATCTGGGACTTCATGCATTAATTTAAGATTTACAAACTCATGTATTTAAACATAGCATTAATAAATGAATGATGCCTTTTATTAAGAATATAAATTTATACATATGAAAAACATCCCTATTACATGGGCTCTAGGGCATACTCTCTAACAATCTCCCACTTCCACTGTAGCTAATCACTTATATGTCTCAGACCCATGCTATTTATATAGTGATCATGCTTAATCTAGGAAAGTGCTTTAGTGAAGGGATCCGACACATTGTCATCTGTGGGAACCCTTTCTATTTTCACATCATTTCTAGCTACTATTTCCCTTAGGAGATGGTAGCGTTTGAGAACATGCTTGGATTACTGATGAGACCGTGGTTCCTTTGCTTGCGCAATGGCTCCATTGTTGTCACAATATAAATCGGATCAACAATGCTAGGCATCACTCCTAGTTCAGTTATGAACTTTTTGATCCAGACTGCTTCTTTGGTTGCTTCTGAAGCAGCAATGTACTCAGCTTCCATTGTGGAATCAGCAATTATTTCTTGTTTGGAACTTTTCCAACAAACTGCTCCTCCTCCCATTATAAACAAATAACCAGACTGTGATTTACAATCATCTTTGTCATATTGGAAACTGGCATTTGTATACCCTTTTACTTCCAAACTGCCCTCTCCATATACAATGAATATATCCTTAGTCCTTCTCAAGTACTTAAGGATATTCTTAACAGCTGCCCAATGTTCCTCTCCAAAATTGGATTGGAATCTGCTTGTGACACTCAAAGCAAATGCTACATCTGGACGTGTACATAACATAGTATACATGATAGAACCAAAAGCATACGCATATGGTATTCTATTCATGCTCTCTCTATCCTCTAGTGTCTTCAGACACATAGACTTAGAAAGGTGTTTCCCATGTACCATGGGTATAAACCCTTTCTTAGAGAGATCCATATTGAACCTCTTCAATACCTTACCTATATATGTACTCTGAGAAAGACCTAGCAACCTATTGGATCTATCTCTATAGATCCTTATTCCCAGAATATAGGATGCTTCTCCAAGGTCTTTCATGGAGAATTGCTTGGATAACCATATTTTAACAGATTGGAGAAGAGAAATGTCATTTCCCATTATCAATATGTCATCCACATATAGAACTAGGAAGACAATTGCACTCCCACTGACCCTTTTATACACACAAGGTTCATCTTCATTCTGTGAGAAACCAAACTCTCTGATTGTTACATTGAATCGTATGTTCCAGCTCCTAGAGGCTTGCTTTAATCCATAAATGGATCTTTGAAGCTTGCATACCTTTTTGCCATTTCCTGATGTGAATCCTTCTGGTAATGTCATATACACATCCTCAGTAAGATTTCCATTAAGGAAAGCTGTCTTCACATCCATTTTCAAAATCTTATAATCATAATGAGCTGCAATGGCTAAAAGTATTCTTATAGACTTAAGCATCGCTACAGGAGAAAAAGTTTTGTCATAGTCAGTACCTTTTTTTTGACGATAACCTTTTACTACTAAGCGAGCTTTATAGGTAACTATATTACCTTCCATGTCAGTCTTCTTTTTGAAGACCCATTTGCACCCAATGGGTTTTATCCCTTCAAGTGGTTGAGTTAAAGTCCATAGTTTATTCTCATACATGGAGTCCATTTCAGACTGCATAGCCTTAAGCCATAAATCACGTTCTGAACTGTTCAAAACTTCTTGATAGCTTGTAGGCTCATTGTCCTCTACTATAGTTATGCCTCTATCTGAATCAATGTGAAATCCATATCTCACAGGGATAGAACGCATCCTAGTAAATCTTATAGGATTTTGTGTGTAATTAGGCTCAACTGCAATCTCATCAATATGAAATTCAGTTTCGGGTTCAATCGATTGATCTTCTTCTATTTGTGGGTCTTGAACTTCACCAAGTTCAATTTTACTCCCACTGTCCTCTCGTAGGAGAAATTCTCTTTCCAATAAGACAACATGCCTTGAAATAAACACCTTTTTTTCTAAGGGATGATAGAAATAATAACCAAATGTTTCTTTTGGATATCCCACAAATAAACATTTGTCATACTTAAGATCCAGTTTGTCTGACATTGTCATCTTCACATAAGTAGGACAACCCCATACTTTCATATGACAAAGCGTGGGTTTCTTGTTATTCCACATCTCATGTGGAGTAACATCAACCAATTTACTAGGAACTCTGTTTAACATATAAACAACATTTTCTAGTGCATATCCCCAAAAGGACTTAGGCAAGTCCGCTCACCTCATCATTGATCGAACCATATCTAATAGTGTTCGATTTCTCCTTTCAGATACACCATTATGTTGTGGTGTATATGGTGGAGTCCATTGAGATAAAATCCCATTATCTCTAAGATAATCCTGAAACTCTTGGCTTATGTATTCTCCACCTCGATCTGATCTAAGTGTTTTAATACTTTTGCCAAGTTGTTTCTCTACTTCATTTTTGAATTCTTTGAACTTTTCAAATGCTTCTGATTTATATTTCATTAGATAGATATATCAAAACCTGGAACAATCATCTATGAAAGTAATGAAGTAGGAGTAACCTCCTCTGGCATGTGTAGTCATTGGACCACATACATCTGAATGTATTAAGTCCAAAACCATTTTAGCTCGTTCTCTTTTACCAATAAAGGGAGCTTTTGTCATTTTTCCCATTAAATAAGATTCGCATGTATGAAATGATTCATAATCAAATGATCCCAAATCACTTGACTTGTGCAATTTGGTCATGCGTTTTTCATTTATATGGCCTAAACTATAATGTAATAGGTATGAGGTATTGAGATTATCATATTTCATTATCTTGGTATCCACATTATGTACTTATTTAATTAAATCAAGAACAAATATATCATTCTCAATGATAGCTTTTGCATAAAACATATTGTTATTGAAAATGTAACAACATTTGTCCTTTAAAGAAATATCATAATCGTTCATCAAACAACTGAAAGAAATAGTACTTTTGGACAAAGCTGGAACATAATAAAAATTATTTAATTCCAGTACTAATCCATTAGGAAGAGGCAAATAGTAAGTCCCCATAACTGTTGTAGAGATGTTCTATCCAGTAGCTGACTGCAAACATATCTCTGCGTTTTCAACTTTTCTAAAGCTTCTAAGCCCTTGTAGATCATTACATAAGTGAGATCCACATCCAGTATCTAATACCCAAGATTGTTTTGAAGCAATAGAATAAGTATTAATTTCAATCATATGAATACCTGAAGTAGAAGCATCAACTTGCTTCTTCTACTTGAGAGAATCTAGATAAGCCTTGCAGTTATGCTTCCAATGACCATTTTTTCCACAATGGAAGCAAGTTCCTTTGGGATTCTCTTTCTTGGCAACCTTCTTCTTAGATATCCCACCATTCTTTGGCTGCACCTTGGTTATCATCTTTTCTTCTGCTTCTTGCCATTAGCAGAAGTGACAACCATTACACTTTTTGGATCCTTTTTAAAGGATCCATCAGCTGTCTTGAGCATATTGATTAACTCAGGAATGGATACTTGGATCTTGTTCATGTTGAAGTTAATCATGAAAGGTGCATAACTTGGAGCCAACTAGTATAAGATTAAATCTATGTATAGATCATTATCCATAACATAGCCAAGTCTACTTAAATGCTCAATATACCCATACATCTTCAATGCATGAGTAATAGCTGAAGTGCCTTCAACCATTTTGCAGCTAAATATAGCTCGAGCAATCTCATATTGCTCAGTTCTAGCCTGAGAAACATATAGCTCCTTTAGATCCTAAACGATGGTTCTAGTATCCATCATCTCATGTTGCTTTTGAAGCTCTGAGGACATAGCACCCAGCATCAGACATGTTGTTGCTTCACTATCCTCCATGTATTTTTGATAAATGCCTTTGATCTCATCAATGGCATCATCTGATGGAAATGGTTGTGGATCTTTATCCAAGACATAGTGGATCTTTTCAGCTCTGAGAACAATTCTCACTTGCCTGATCCAGTCAGAATAGTTGCTGCCAACCAGCTTGTTATCCAAGATTGATCGTATATTAATGTTTGATGTGCTCATGATGATGACCTAGATGTGAAAAAGAAAAGATATGAGAGTATGTTCATATATATGTATTCATTAATAAGGTCTTTAATTAATCCATTTACTCCACTATTTTATTGCGAATTAATAGCCCTTACTATATAATCCGAGAAAACCCGATGGTTTTCTTAGTGGGCCAATGTCCAATCCTTGATATGTAATTTGACCTTGACTGTGGCTAACAAGCCAAACTCCATACCCTTAAAAGGTAGGTATCTCTATACCAATTGTGTCTTTACACAACTATTGGATCATTAGGTTATCAACTCTTGATCCATGCATATCATATATACATTCCCTAATCTTTCCTCTAAAACCATTAGCCTTGACTATGGTCAACAAGCTAATGGGCTAGCTAAGATGACCCATTTAATTAGATTTGAACATATTCGATATAATGTGAGCTTGACTGTGGTCAACAACCCACACTATAAAGAACTCCTTTTCTACTCAAATTAATGGAAGGCTTATATACCATAGTATTTGTTTTGAGGGTTTTAGTTAATTAAGTCTCATCATACATGGTTGGCATACATTGGTATGCATCTTATATCTATCACATAAATATAAGCATACAAATATGGCATAGTTATGGACTTTACTACATTGATTTCCCCGAGCCAAGAGGGAAATCAAAAGGTCACACCTAGGTAGTATGCATGATTCAAACAAGAAAAATAATTACATTATCTTCAAGCTTGTTGGATCTCCATCCGGCCCATCTTGCTCCTTGAAAATGGTCTCCATTTCTATTTCTAATTCTAATCTAAGTAATCTAATTATATATTACAATTTAAAATGAAATACAAACCAAAAACAAGTGGCCGGGACATAAAAGTCCTCATTGGGCCAAAACATGCATAATGCTTAATCACATTAGGCTTTGTCCATAACTATCCATCATGCCAATCATACACCCTTATATGACTTTCTAATGCATAAATAAATTGATTACTAACTTTGTTTCAACCTTTGAAATGATATTTTGAGTTATTTTAATGATGTGATCAAAGTAGGAAACTTTTCCATTTTAGGAAACCTTTTTGCATTCATGTGTTCTTGCCTTAATAATCAATTCAATTGATTATTAATTAATTATAAATTGATTATTTAATTAATTAATCATATTAAATAATTAAAAGAATTAATTTTGGGCTTATAATCAAGTGTAGGCCGAAACCCACAAAAGAAAACCCTAAATGTGTTCACACACAAACTAAGTTTGTGTCTTTTGGACCATTTGGGCCTTTTGGAATGAGCCAAGCCCACTCCAACCCTTAAAACCCATTAATAAACTTAATTAATGTTTATAATATTTAATTTAAATCAACTCCTTGGGCCCACCAAGTTATTCACTAATTTAAACCAAGTCCGTAAACATAATTAAGCCCATTAAGTGGTTTTAATGAATTAAAATTAATCAAATTAATTTAAGGCCCATTTCAATTAATCCAATTAATTAAAAACACTTTAATATATCATATATATCAGATTTAAAAGATTAAAAGTCGTTCTAAACAAGAACACATCAAGAACACACAAAGAACACAAATTTCTCGAACTTTTCGACTAAACTAGTTTTCATGCAAAACTTGTTTGATTTTAATTCTATTCAATCCTATGGCTTAATATCACATATTAAGCACATATAATATCATCTAAATGAAGTTTTAATGGATCCATAAGAAATTAAATTAGAACAGCCCCTTAAAATTACATAGGTTTCACGCAAAACCTTAGTTACTTTTATTCATAAGTTTCGTTTTTGTTTCCGTCAAATTTATTTGATCACACATACAACCAAAAATCAATATTTCTCTTTCATGAACAATTAAATCTGATATTTTAAAGTTCATTAAATAGATAACTCAAAATAAATCAAAACTTATTCCGCAGAAAAATATAGAATTGTATATCCATGGCAAAACCTGGCTCTGATACCATGTTGGAATTTTTTGGTTACATGCATCGCATACATGAGCGAAATTTTAAAAATTTTAACCAATATTGCTGATTTTGCCATGAATATACAATATAACTATATTAGAATAAGAAAAATCACCAAAAAGCACTTATAGAATATACAAGATAACTTCCCTTAATAAATCTAGGATGGAGAATCCTTTGTTGATCACTCAACTACCTGCAAGTAGGTCATGATATACCAAACCACCTAACTATGTTCACCCTCAATTGGAGGTAAGTGGTTATTGAGTCAAAGTATACCACTCACTACATAAGATAACTTTAGTGATCTCAAGTCCAAGGATACTTGCACCAATGAAATGAAGAAATTCTTTACTGACATAGATTTAATATACATGCGAAGATTCTCTTGGTAGGTCTCCAATGAACTTGTTCTTCTAACAAGCATCTACACGTTAGTTTTGATCATCTCACATTATCATAGTTATGAAAACTGTCACTTGAACTTTTCAAGAACTATAAGATGTTCTAGTCTAACCATATTAATAATGTCTTATCTTGTTAATACTGTAACCAGGGATATTTAGGTATTAATACATTTACATGTAATAGACATCTGACATCATGAACTCTTTGCATTGTGTTTATAATACCAAATACCTTTTTTTTATTAATTTAAGAGTAAACAAACACATGTAATTAAACATAGAATTAATAAATGAAAGTAGCCTTTTCATTAATAAAATGAGTTCATACACATGAAATACATCCCTATCAACATGGGCTCTATAAGGCCCCTAAATGACCCTAATTGAAATTTTCATGATTTGAGTAGGATTTATTTGATTAAGATTAAATTAAAAATGAAAATTTCACATAAGTATGGGACAAGTGATAAATTATTGTGTTATTAAATTAATTGCATGAAAATAAAATTTAATATTATAGTTTAATATTAATCGAGGGTATAATTGAAGTATAAAGTATTAATTTGGGGTAAATTTGTAATTACGACATCTTTAGGGGAAAATGTGAATAAATGAATAATTGAGAGGTCAATTTATAAAAGGGATTAGATGGAGTGGTCAATTTATAAACAAAAAAAAGATTTAGTGGAGGGGTCACTTTATAGCATGCAAAAAAAAAAAATGTGTTCATGGTGTGACATGCAAAGTTTGGAAGGACTAATAAGGATATTTTTCATGTCACTATATAATGAAGATTTAAAAGAGGAGAGAGTTGTGTGAGGTGGTTGGATCAGCCATTTGAGAGAAGAAAACCAGAAAATACTTCCTTTCATTTTCTTTTAATGTCTTTGAATCTTTTTCAAGCAATTTAAGTGACAATTCATGTTGGTTAATTAAAGGCAATTAAGTGTACAACTTTAAGGTAAATAATCTCTACTGAATTTCTTCTTCTTCTTCTTCTTCTTCTTCTTCTTCTTCTTCTTCTTCTCATTTTGGTTGAGATAAATGTTGAATAAGTGCTGGAAATTTTAATTGATGGTGATGATGTTTGTGAAGGAGAAGAGGAGGGTAGAAAGAGTAAAGGAAAGGAAATTGTAAGGGATTGAAAACTAGGGGAAAATCGAACAAGGTATGGGATTAGGGCTACCTTAATGCATGTGAATTTCGTTTTTGCAAATGAATATGGTTGCTGGAACTTGTTGTGATTAAATTGAATTTGAAGTAATTCAAATAGAGTATAATGTAAGAAATGTGCATGAAGGGATGAGATGAATATTCTGACCTAGTGACTAAAAAATTAGTTAAGTTGTAATAGAAACCTCTAATTATAACAAATAAAATTTTTGCAGCTATATAAGACATTTACCTACAAAATTGAAGAACGAACCTACTTTCAATTCTACCTCTAGATATTTTTTATGATTTATTGAATTTATGAGAACTTCTAATTTTAGATTTTGGACTAGGTTGGGGAAAAATTGAGATATCTGTATGTAAAATGATCAAAATGGCATGAGATTAATTCCTATGCAAAATAACTCATAAATAAACATTTTATATGAGTGAAGTAATGCCTAATTTTATTTCTAAGTATGTCAAATAATTAGCATGAAATTCATTGATTCTGTTTGTACTGTTAAGGTACAGATTTTGGTATTTTAGGAATAAGTATTAGTAGAGAAGTCAAAATCTTATGCTGTAAAATTATAGGTAAACTAGATACCTAGGATTGTAAGACCCTAACATGACCCTAATTTAATTTTCATATTTTTTTTATTAAGTTAAGGGGATAAATTATCATGCTATTATGTTAATTGCATGAAAATAAAATAAAAGAATATGGTTTAATAGTATTTGAGGGTGTAATTGAAATATAAAGGTGTTAATTGGGGTTAATTTGTAATTGTGGCATATTAATGGCCAATTGTGAATAAAATCATTTAATTCAAGGTTAATTTGAAAGAATGATTAAATTGATAGGTTGAATTAAGAAAAAGAGTTAGTGGAGGGGTCATTTTATAGCATGCATTAAGGTTTATGCCATTTGTTTGACATGCAAATTTTCAAGGGACTAAAGAGGGGATTGTTATGTTGGTATAAAAGGCTAGAGTTAGTGGAATGTGAAGGTGGTTGTGTGAGACTTTGAGATCGGCAACTGTGAGAGAAAAACCAAAAAAATTATCTTTTTCTTCCTTTTGATTTTCATTGAATGATCTCAAGCAATTTGATGATAATGTTGTGGGTTAAGCAAGAGTATAATGCAGTAAATTAAAGGTAATTAAACTCTTAATTTAACCCTCCATCATCTTCATCTTCATCTTCTATTCAAGTTAACCTAGAACAATGTAATTATGCTGGAAATATATGATGATGGTGATGGTATTTGTGAAGGAGAAGAGGAAGGAAGAAGGAGCAAGGGAAAGGATATAGGTTTTGTCAGCCAAGGTATGGGAATTAGGCTGATCATATTGCATGTGGAAAATAGTTGCTGGAAATTGTTATGATTGACAGAAATTAAGATTGCATTTTATGGGTTTTTATCGAAGTGAATTTGGTGAACAGTTTGTATCTTTGCCGAGTCGTGAAGTCCTTCACGAGTCGTGAACTATTGTCCGACTCGTGAAGCTCTTCACGAGTCGTTCATCAGTTTATGGGATCATTGGTTTTCACTCGTGAATTTTAGTTTGAGTCGTGAATTATAGACCGACTTGTGAGCTCCTTCACGAGTTGTGATGTATAGCCTTTCTTCTCCACTCGTGAACTCCTTCACGAGTCGTGAGATTTGCCTTATTTGCTTCACTCGTGAAGCTCTTCACTAGTCGAACTCCCCTTCACGACTGAATGACCTGTCTGGAATGTTTTGCTCATAAGTTGAGCCATAGAACAGCAAATTAAATGATTCTTTTTGCATTGAAAATTAGACTTTCATACCTATATTTCATATGAAGAAACCTAAGTTTAAATCTGTCTCTAAGTACATGTAATCTAGGGTTGAATCCGGACTTGTTTTCTAGACTGTTCAATGTAACAGAAATTACAATTATGTGCAGAATGTTGCTACACTTGATGATATGATTTTAAATTGATTGAGACAGATAGTTGCTTATGTGATAGTAAAGTTAATTGAATAAGGCATGTAATATGACTATCAATGAAGGATTTATATGAATACAGATGCATTCAATTGTGTATATGAATAAAGACTAGTGATGAAATATCTAACCTATACATGTGATTAGTCTTGTGCGTGATGGTCATATGCCAAATTGATATATATACACATGTAAATCCTATGACGTAAAAGTGCACATATTGACATGTATCTATGCTATAAAATAGGGATTATAATAGTATGACCTTGGCATGTGCATGTGCCCATATGAAAACATGTTGATATGTTGTATAGCACATAACTTGAATGATGATAAAGGTATATATATGTGTTGGAAACATGCTCATAAGAATAAATCAACTATATGCGAATGTACCCACAGGTATGTACATTTATGATTATGTATATGAGTATATGAGCATGTAATTGCCTTATGAGATAGAAGATGAATTAGCATGACTATAAACATGTGAAATGCTTCATGAGAACATGATCAAGTATATGATATGATGATTATATGTCATGCCTATATGTTATGATGCAAATTATATAGTCATACAGATTTGAATAAGCCAAATGTATAACTTGGCATGTGAAATGTGCATATATCTGATTATGCACCATAGAATTCATAGTTATATAAGACTATGTATATGTGCACAACATTATACTATGAATACAGTATTAATACGTGAATTGAACACGAATATAGTTCTGCCTGCGATACAGTTTTAGATGTGGATAGATAGGCGCCTATAGGAAAATTGCAGCTGCCATAGTTTGGCCCGCTTGGGTCCATTGAATATGTATGATCCCGTTTGGATCATGATCAGCCCCGTTTGGGTTGATAGGCTACCCCGTTTGGGTATGCTTGATCGGTCCATAGTATAGTTTGGCCCCGTTTGGGTCTATAGATTTGATATCTTCGGATATCCTTCTTTGATACCGATGTGTATCCATAGTTCCCGTTATCCACCGATAAAGCTAAGGCAGGCTAAATGTTATTCATAGTAATGATAAAGAAATTAAACAGTTAAAGTGATTTGACTAAAGATTGATATTGCGGATCATAATGTTGCTTTACCACAGGAATTATGTTTTATTTGAATATGTTTACATGGGAAATTACTGTCTACATGAATTATGAATATGAGAATATTTGTTACTCTTTGGGTACAATGTTATGCACATGAGAATATGCTTTATGCTTTAAAGTATATGTTATTGTTGCCATGCTATGTTGGACATGTTGTTTATAGTATATGTATGTTTTGATGACCTATCTGAGTGGTCATCCATCTGTAGATATTCCCCACTAAGCTTTATAGCTTAGCACGGGTTATTTTATCCGTGTAGGTTCAAATAGCAAGACTTTTGTTGAGGGACGTTCTCTGCATCAGGAAGGGCCAACCATCGACTTATAACCTTGATGTAGGATATTTTGTAATACAATTATCATATGTTTTGTATATGGGCCAATTATCTTATGATATGTATAAAACCTATGTGGAATATTGTAACTCACTAGTAGTAAAGCTAAGACAGAATATGTGTGCATGTGATATACATAAAGTAATATTCATATAGTATAGTATGCATGATACTAGGTATGAAATGGAAAACAGGAATAGACTTGTAGCACGAATATAAGCATATGAAACCATATGGCATGATTAATGGCTAAATGATGATTAAATGTACATGTAGTATAAGCATGATTAATAGTATTCATGATACATGTTTAATGGGGTAGTTGCATAGGGGGTGCTACAATTTGTGGTATCAGAGCCCTAGGTTTAGCCTTTTCTGGGTAAAAATGAACCTAGGATTCTATAGTATGATATAGTGTTTTGTTGGCCTGATGCAGAAGTCCCTATTTTTCTTATAGATTGAATATGGAAAACTCTAGAGATACTTTTGAGGAATCGGCTGAAAGTAATAGGCCGGTTAGAACTAATCCTTCCAATATTGGACCTTTATCCTCCAATCCAAATGAGGTCCCAACAGCCATCCCTATAGAAGCATTGTTAAAAATATCACAGGATATGACTCAAATTCTTCAAAGAATGATAGTGCCTAAAGCTTCAATATCTGAAATTAGAAAGCATGGTGCTGAAGAATTTTTAGGCACTAATCTGGAACTGTCTGAAGAAGCTGAATTTTGGCTTGAAAGGCTAGAGAAAATTTATGATGAAATCCACTGTCCAGTGAGTCATAAAGCATCTTGTGCTGTGTCTCTATTACGGGGTGCAGCATATGATTGGTGGAAGTTGGTATTGAAGCAACCTCAGTTACCAGATCCCCTTACATGGGAATTTTTCACAGCTGAATTCAAGAAAAAGTATGTTACCGAGGAGTATAAGCAAGAGAAGTTAAAGCAATTCCTCCATTTGAGACAGAGAGTTATGTCTGTGGCTGAGTATGAGAAAGAATTCAGTCACCTGTGCAAATATGCTCCTGATGAGATGTTAACTGATGCTTTTAAATGTAGACAGTTTGAAGATGGATTGAATGATCGTATCCGAGCAAAGTTGATTGGGTCTACATCTTTGCAAGTGGTTAACTTCACTCAACTGGTTACAGCAGCCTTGCGAGTTGAAAAGAATGAAATGGCAAAAAGGGACAGGAGACAAGAATCTTCTGCAATGTCTAAACAGGGAAAACAAGCTTCAGGGAATCAGAGTGGGGGGCAACCTCCAGTGTGTCCCCATTGTTCTAGGAAACATTGAGGTAGTTGCAGGAAATTATCTGGGGCATGTTTCAAATGTGGTGGTACCGATCACTTCATGGCTAGTTGTCCATCGAATAGGGAACAGGATGTGGGACAGCAGGGCAGTAGAGAAACTTTTAAAGCACCATTTTCAGGTAGAGGTAGGGGAAGAGGACGTGGGGGATCGAGTTATCAGGGATCCCGATCCAGGAACATTTCTGAATCAGTTGACAGGCCCACAGCTCCAGTTGTTCCTATTCGGGCTTATGCAATGAAAGCTAGAGAGGATCAGAGTGCTCCAGAAGTCATAGCTGGTACATTCTCTCTTTTTGATTCTGATATGCATGCACTTATTGATCTTGGTTCCACTCATTCTTATATTTGCACTGGGGAAATGGGTAGGAATGAGTCTACTGTTCATGAACTAGAATATGATATTTATGTAACCAACCCTTTGGGTCACAGTGTTGTTGTTAATAGAGTGCATAAACAGTGTCCTATTGTAATTCAAGGGAAAGAATTCCTTGCCGATCTTATTGAGTTACCATTCCGGGAGTTTGATATTATACTTGGTATGGATTGGCTATCTAGACATCATGCAGTGATTGATTGTGAAGCTAAAACTGTAACTCTCATTGGTTCTGATGGTGAAGAAACTTTAGTACAGGGCATCCGATCCGAACCTATAGCTAATGTAATATCAGCTATACAAGCTAAGAGATTTTTGAGAAAAGGGTGTGAAGCTTTCTTAGCACTTGTGCTTGATTCTAGAATAGAAAATGTGAATCTTCAAGAGATTCCAGTGGTGAAAGAGTTTCCTAATGTGTTCCCTGAAGACTTACCTAGTCTTCCACCTGAAAGGGAAGTTGAATTGTCTATAGACATTCTACTTGGTACAGCTCCTATTTTGAAGGCACCATACAAGATGGCTCCTTTGGAATTGAAAGAACTAAAAGCTTAGCTACAGGAGTTGCTTGACAAAGGCTTCATTAGGCCTAGTACATCACCTTGGGGTGCACCGGTTTTATTTGTGAAGAAAAAGGATGGGTCTATGAGGATGTGCATATACTACAGACAGTTAAATAGGGTAACAATAAAAAATAAGTATCCTTTACCAAGAATTGAAGATTTATTTGATCAGTTGAAGGGTGCTGGAGTGTTTTCCAAGATTGATTTGCGCTCGGGTTATTATCAACTTCGGGTTAAAGATGTAGATGTTTCCAAAACAGCCTTTAGAACCCGATATGGGCATTATGAGTTTCTGGTGATGCCTTTTGGGTTAACAAATGCACCGACTGCGTTTATGGATCTTATGAATAGGGTGTTTAGACCCTACCTGGATCAGTTTGTTGTTGTGTTCGTAGATGACATTTTGGTGTATTCGAGGAATGAAGCTGAACATGCTGAGCATTTGAGAATTGTTTTACAGACCCTAAGGGAAAATCAGTTGTAAGCTAAGCTGAGAAAATGTGATTTTTGGCTTAAGGAAATTTCTTTCCTTGGTCATGTAGTACCTTCTGAAGGCATTAGAGTGGATTTAGCTAAAATTAAGGCTATAGTGAAATGGAAGCCACCTCGAAACGTGACAGAAGTGAGAAGTTTTCTGGGCTTAGCAGGTTATTACCGTCGCTTTGTGAAAAGCTTTTCGGTTATAGCCGCACCACTCACTAAAGTTTTGAGAAAGGGTATAAAGTTTGAGTGGACTGATCGGTGTCAAGCAAGTTTTGATCAGTTGAAGAAATTTTTGACAGAGGCTCCGATTTTGACACAACCAGTTACAGGAAAGGAGTATGCTATGTATAGTGATGCTTCTAGAGTTGGCTTGGGTTATGTGTTAATGCAAGATGGCAAAGTAATTGCCTATGCATCTAGACAGTTGAAGCCACATGAACAAAATTATCCAACCCATGACCTAGAGTTAGTAGCAATAGTGTTTGCCTTGAAAATTTGGCGACATTATTTGTATGGGGAAAAGTGCAGAATCTATATAGATCACAAGAGTCTCAAATATTTGCTCACTCAAAAGGAACTTAACTTGAGACAGCGAAGATGGTTAGAACTATTTAAAGATTATGATTGTATAGTGGATTACCATCCAGGCAAAGCTAATGTTGTAGCTGATGCCTTGAGCCGTAAGATGATGGCTACTATAATTGCACATCGCTGTAGATGGAAAATTGCTTATGATGGCGCTTTAATAGCACAGTTGAAGGCTAGACCTTGTTTGAGGCAAACAGTGATTGATGCACAGAAACATGATGAAAAGTTGCAACAGATTTTGAAGTCTTTATATGAAGGGACCTAGTCTGAGTACTCATTGAAAGAAGATGGGGGTGTGTATTATCAGAATTGATTGTATGTTCCTGATGACAAAGAATTAAAGAGAACAGTATTGAATGAGGCTCACAATACAATATTTACTATGCACCCTGGTGGGAATAAGATGTACCAGCATTTGAAACAAAGTTATTGGTGGCCTGGCATGAAGAAAGATGTGGTAGCCTATGTTTCCAAATGTTTGACCTATCAGCAGGTAAAAGCAGAGCACCAGTTACCCTCTGGTTTGTTGAACCCCATTCCAATTCTACAATGGAAATGGGAGGATATCACTATGGATTTTGTAACAAGATTGCCCCTTACACAGAAAAAAGCATGATGCTGTTTGGGTTATAGTTGACAAGCTGACTAAATCAGCTCATTTCATACCAGTTTGGATGGACTACCCTATGGATAAGTTGGCAGACCTTTATGTAAATGAGATTGTTAGACTGCATGGCATTCCAGTGTCAATAATCTCTGATCGAGATCCGAAATTCACATCAAGATTTTGGCAAAGTTTGCAACAAGCATTGGGAACTCGGCTTCGATACAGTACAGCATTCCACCCCTTAGACGGATGGGCAATCTGAACGGGTTATTCAGATTCTAGAGGATATGATGAGAGGGTGTATTTTGGAGTTTGTAGGAAGTTGGGATAGGTATCTACCTTTAATGGAGTTCGCCTACAATAACAGTTATCAAAGGATCATCGAGATGGCACCATATGAAGCCTTGTATGGCCGGAAATGTAGAACTCCTGTTTACTGGACTGAATTGTCTGAGCGCAAAGTTATTGGTCCTTATATTGTCAAAGACACAGAAGAAAAGGTACAAGTTATCAAGCAGAGATTGAAGGAAGCTAGTGATAGACAGAAGTCTTATGCTATTTTGAAGAGAAGAGATATTGAATATCACGTGGGTGACAAAGTGTTTTTGAAATTGTTCCCTTGGAGAAAAGTATTGAGATTTGGGAAAAAGGGTAAGCTGAGTCCGAGGTTTATAGGCCCATATGAAATCCTTCAAAGAGTTGGGCAGTGGCATATAGATTGGCTCTCCATATGGAACTAGCCAAACTTGATGATGTATTTCATGTTTCTATGCTTTGAAGGTATTGATCAGATGAATCCCATATGATACCAGTTCAAGATGTGCAAGTACGGCCAGATTTCACTTATGATGAAGAACCTATAGCAATTCTGGCTAGAGAAGTTAAACAGCTTAGAAATAAGCAAATTCCACTTGCTAAAGTACTCTGGCAACATCATGATTTACAAGAAGTTACTTGGGAGCCAGCAGCAGCTATGAGGGAACAACATCCTCACTTATTCACAACAGGTATGAATTTTGGGGACGAAATTCTTAAGGGGGAGAGAATTGTAAGACCCTAACATGACCCTAATTTAATTTTCATATTTTTTTTGATTAAGTTAAGGGGATAAATTATCATGCTATTATGTTAATTGCATGAAAATAAAATAAAAGAATATGGTTTAATAGTATTTGAGGGTGTAATTGAAATATAAAGGTGTTAATTGGGGTTAATTTGTAATTGTGGCATATTAATGGCCAATTGTGAATAAAAGCATTTAATTCAAGGTTAATTTGAAAGAATGATTAAATTGATAGGTTGAATTAAGAAAAAGAGTTAGTGGAGGGGTCATTTTATAGCATGCATTAAGGTTTATGCCATTCGTTTGACATGCAAATTTTCAAGGGACTAAAGAGGGGATTGTTATGTTGGTATAAAAGGCTGGAGTTAGTGGAATGTGGAGGTGGTTGTGTGAGACTTTGAGATCGGCAATTGTGAGAGAAAAACCAGAAAAATTATCTTCTTCTTCCTTTTGATTTTCATTGAATGATCTCAAGCAATTTGATGATAATGTTATGGGTTAAGCAAGAGTATAATGCAGTAAATTAAAGGTAATTAAACTCTTAATTTAACCCTCCATCATCTTCATCTTCATCTTCTTTTCATGTTAACCTAGAACAATGTAATTATGCTGGAAATATATGATGATGGTGATGGTATTTGTGAAGGAGAAGAGGAAGGAAGAAGGAGCAAGGGAAAGGATATTGCTAGAGGTTGAAGATATAGTTTTGTCAGCCAACGTATGGGAATTAGGCTGATCATATTGCATGTGGAAAATAGTTGCTGGAAATTGTTATGATTGACAGAAATTAAGATTGCATTTTACGGGTTTTTATCGAAGTGAATTTGGTGAACAGTTTGTATCTTTGCCGAGTCGTGAAGTCTTTCACGAGTCGTGAACTATTGTCCGACTCGTGAAGCTCTTCACGAGTCGTGCATCCGTTTATGGGATCATTGGTTTTCACTCGTGAATTTTAGTTCGAGTCGTGAATTATAGACCGACTCGTGAGCTCCTTTACGAGTCGTGATGTATAGCCTTTCTTCTCCACTCGTGAACTCCTTCACGAGTCGTGAGATTTGCCTTATTTGCTTCACTCGTGAAGCTCTTCACTAGTCGAACTCCCCTTCACGACTGAATGACCTGTCTGAATGTTTTGCTCATAAGTTGAGCTATATAACAATAAATTGAATGATTCGTTTTGCATTGAAAATTAGACTTCCATACCTATATTTCATATGAAGAAACCTAAGTTTAAATCTGTCTTTAAGTACATGTAATCTAGGGTTGAATCCGGACTTGTTTCTAGACTATTCAATGTAACAGAAATTACAATTATGTGGAGAATGTTGCTACACTTGATGATATGATTTTAAATTGATTGAGACAGATAGTTGCTTATGTGATAGTAAAGTTAAATGAATAAGGCATGTAATATGACTATCAATGAAGGATTTATATGAATACAGATGCATTCAATTGTGTATATGAATAAAGACTAGTGATGAAATATCTAACCTATACATGTGATTAGTCTTGTGCATGATGGTCATATGCCAAATTGATATATATACACATGTAAATCCTATGACATAAAAGTGCACATATTGACATGTATCTATGCTATAAAATAGGGATTATAATAGTATGACCTTGGCATGTGTATGTGCCCATATGAAAACATGTCGATATGTTGTATAGCACATGACTTGAATGATGATAAAGGTATATATATGTGTTGGAAACATGCTCATAAGGATAAATCAACTATATGCGAATGTACCCATAGGTATGTACATTTATGATTATGTATATGAGTATATGAGCATGTAATTGCCTTATGAGATAGAAGATGAATTAGCATGACTATAAACAGGTGAAATGCTTAATGAGAACATGATCAAGTATATGATATGATGATTATATGTCATGCCTATATGTTATGATGCAAATTATATAGTCATACAGATTTGAATAAGCCAAATGTATAACTTGGCATGTGAAATGTGCATATATCTGATTATGCACCATAGAATTCATAGTTATATAAGACTATGTATATGTGCACAACATTATACTATGAATACAGTATTAATATGTGAATTGAACACGAATATAGTTCTGCCTGCGATACAGTTTTAGATGTGGATAGATAGGCGCCTATAGGGAAATTACAGCTGCAATAGTTTGGCCCGCTTGGGTCCATAGTATATGTATGATCCCGTTTGGATCATGATCAGCCCCGTTTGGGTATGCTTGACCGGTCCATAGTATAGTTTGGCCCCGTTTGGGTTCTATAGATTTGATATCTTCGGATATCCTTCTTTGATACCGATGTGTATCCATAGTTCCCGTTATCCACCGATAAAGCTAAGGTAGGCTAAACGTTATTCATAGTAATGATAAAGAAATTAAACAGTTAAAGTGATTTGACTAAAAATTGATATTATGGCTCATAATGTTGCTTTACGACAGGAATTATGTTTTATTTGAATATGTTTACATTGGAAATTACTGTCTATATGAATTATGAATATGAGAATATTTGTTACTCTTTGGGTACAATGTTATGTACATGAGAATATGCTTTATGCTTTAAAGTATATGTTATTGTTGCCATGCTATGTTGGACATGTTGTTTATAGTATATGTATGTTTTGATGACCTATGTGAGTGGTCATCCATCTGTAGATATTCCCCACTAAGCTTTATAGCTTAGCACGGGTTATTTTATCCGTGTAGGTTCAAATAGCAAGACTTTTGTTGAGGGACGTTCTCTGCATCAGGAAGGGCCAACCATTGACTTATAACCTTGATGTAGGATATTTTGTAATACAATTATCATATGTTTTGTATATGGGCCAATTTATCTTATGATATGTATAAAACCTATGTGGAATATTGTAACTCACTAGTAGTAAAGCTAAGACAGAATATGTGTGCATGTGATATACATAAAGTAATATTCATATAGTATAGTATGCATGATACTAGGTATGAAATGGAAACAAGAATAGACTTGTAGCACGAATATAAGCATGTGAAATCATATGGCATGATTAATGGCTAAATGATGATTAAATATACATATAGTATAAGCATGATTAATAATATTCATGATACATGTTTAATGGGGTAGTTGCATAGGGGGTGCTACAAGGATCATGTTTTTGATGAAGAAATTTTGGTCTAAATCCCTCTTAATTTTATGCTATGAATTTTTATAAGTGACACCAAACATTATTTCGGTTCTATGAACAGCCTATAGTATTTCTCAAATATCTTGAGCTATAGGTAAGATATTAAGGTGAATTTTGATGCTATGGAAACTAGATACATAGGGGAATCTGATTTTAGAAGATCATTTAGGATAAAAATGACATTTTCAAATTCATTTGTGGCTCACAAGTTGAGTCCAAAATGCTGGCCCATGCAGATTTTTAATGTACTTTATCTTATGGTTTTCAATTAATTGAGCTAAATATGTGTCTATGTGATTACAAAATAAATTGGATAGAGCATGTAATATGAATATTAATACAAGATTTTATGTATACATATACATTCACACGTGTACGTGGTTAAGGACTTGTGATGAATATATCTAACATATATTTGTGATGAAATTTATGCATGATTGTTATATGTATGATTAATGTTAGTATGTACTTTTATGGTGAGCAAGTCTATATTATGACATGTACCTATGTCATGAAATAAATAATATAATAGTATGACCATGTCACATGTAAAGTCTTATGGAAAACATGTTAAAGTATTTATAAGATAATATATGCTTAATTGCCAAAATATTGACTTGTTAAATGGCAAAATTGTTACATGTACTTGTATAAACTAGAGATTTTGGATTTTTTTTCATGATCATACACCTAGTAGTGCTATATTGGAAAATTCTAAGAACAAAGAATGACTTAGGTTGAGCACTTATATAGGTATTTAATATTAACTGATTGACATGTTATGATCAAGCTAAATATGATGATTAATGTTAACACGATCATAAACTATGTGTATCAATATACATGAACTTTGCAAACATAGTTTTACAGTAGTAGTAATATATATGTACCATAGTTATATGTATGCAAATTGACTTTTAATCAAGTGTAAAAATGGTATATGAAAACAAAATGTAACAAAGTATTTCCTGCAATTAGAGTTCAATTGTGGATAGATAGGCACCTATAGGGATATTGCAGCTGCCATAGTCGACCTTTTTAGTTCTACAGTATAGTTGATCCTGTTGGATCTTGCACAACCCAGTAGGGTTGTTACTTGACCTCGTTTGGGTCCTTGTCCGGTCCACCGTATAGTTGGCCCTGATTGGGTCCATAGTTTTGATATCTTCGAATATCCACCGTTTTGATACCCTCGAGTATCCACCGTTCCTGTTATCCACCTATAGAACTTAAGCAGGCTAAACTGTTGTGTTATTATGTTATAGTTAATTTTTAGATGAATAAATTATGATACATGAGTTAATATGTTTAACCGTATTTCCCATTACATATGTGATAGTTGGATACTTTTTATACTGATCCTCCTATGTTATGCTTTAATTTCAAGCATGTTAATATAAATATGAGAATTGATTGTTAATGTTGATATTCTATTCTATCATTTATTTATTTTAAATATGTTATTCTTGTTATTATCAACTTTTGTATGTTATATGTTTGAAACAATTGCTATGAGTGGTTGTCTTTCAAAATTAACATCCCCACTAAGCTTTATAGCTTAGCATAGGTTAATTAATCCGTGTAGGTACTACTATAAAAGCTTTTTCTTAGGAACGATCTCTGCATTAGGACAGGCCAACACCTAAGTCGTAGAAGTTGACGTAGGATTCTTTTTTGTTATATATTGGTGAAAGTTCTTTTGCTCATTTAATATGTATAAAAAGGGATATAATATATATATATATATTTGTAATATAAAGTAAGTGATGTAATAAGTTTAGTAAAAGAATGTTAAAGCATGCATGCATATAGTAGCTAATATGCTTAGTCATAAATATACTAGATCAATTGATAAATGTTATGCATGATAAGATATGAAGTTAAGACAGTTATAACTAAAATGAAAATGATGACTATGTTATAGAATAAGCCTTTATGCATACATAATTAAGAAACTGAAGTTATGGGAAATTTCTAATTGATGCATAGGATACCTATGTAAATAGACTATTTGATATGATAAATTTATAGAACTTTGGGTTAATAACCTACTATTATGTGATTGAAAGGTATAACATGATACATGATAAAGGAATTAGATTAGGGTGTTTCAGGCTCTAGGGCATATACTCTAACAATCTCCCACTTGCACTAGAGCAGATCACTTTTGTATGTCAAGCCCATATTATTTATATGGTGATCAAACTTGTTCTGGGTAAGTACCTTAGAAAGGGGATTTGCCACATTATCATCTGTAGGGACCCTTTCTACCTTTACATCATTTCTAACTTTTATCTCCTTAATGAGATGGTAGTGCTTAAGAACTTAAGCCTTGCTACAGGACAAAAGGTTTCATCAAATTCAATTCCTTTTCTTTGACAATAGCCTTTTTCTACTAAGCGAGCTTTATAGGTAACTACATTACCTTCTATATTGGTCATTCTCTTGAAGACTCATTTCCACCCTATCGGTTTTATGCCTTCAGGTGGTTGAGTCAAATTCCATACTTGGTTCTCATACATAGAGTCCATTTTGGACTGCATAGCCTTAAGTAACAAATCACGTTTTGAACTATTCATAACTTCTTGATAGCTTGTAGGTTTATTGTCCTTTACTATAGTGACATTTCTATCCGAATCAACGTGAAATCCGTATCTCATAAGGATAGAACGTATCTTAGTAGATCTTCTAGGATATTTTATATAATTAGGTTGAACTGTAATCTCATCATTATGAGATTTAGACTTGAGTTCAATTAGTTGATCTGATTCTATTTGTGGGTCATGAACTTCACCAAGTTTGATTTTACTCCCACTATCCTCTAGTAAAAGGAACTCGTTCTTTAAGAAGACACTATGCCTTGAAAAAAATACCTTTCGTTATAATGGATGGTGGAAGTAATATCCAAATGTTTCTTTTGGATATCCCATAAATAAGCATTTGTCAGACTTAGTATCAAGCTTGTCTAACATTGTCCTCTTCACATAATTAGGACAACCCCATACCTTTATATCAGAAAGTGTGGGTTTCTTATTATTACACATCTCATATGGAATAACATCAGTCCACTTACTAGGAACTATGTTTAAAGCATAAATAATAGTTTGTAGTACATATCCCTGAAAAGACTTAGGCAAGTTTGCTTGGTTCATCATCAATCAAACCATATCTAATAGTGTTTGATTCTTCCTTTCAGACACACCATTATGTTGTGGTGTATATGGCAAAGTCTATTGAGATAAAATCCAATTATCTCTAAGTTAATCTTGAAACTTTTGGCTTAAGTAATCTCCACCTCAATTTGATCTAAGTGTCTCAATACTCTTTCTAAGTTATTTCCCTACTTTATTTATGAATTCTTTAAACTTTTCAAATGCTTCAAATTTATATTTCATTAGATAGATATATCAAAACCTAGAGAAATCATCCATGAAGGTAATGAAGTAGGAGTAACCTTCTCTGGCAGGTGTGGTTAGTGGACCACATGCATCTAAATGTATTAAGTCCAATGTCTCCCTAGCTTATTTCCTTTACCAATAAAGGCTACTTCAGTCATTTTTTCTAATAAATAAAATTCACATATATCAAATGATTCATAATCAAATGATCCTAAATTACCTGACTTGTGTAATTTTGCTATGCATTTCTAATTTATATGGCCTAAACAATAATGCCATAAATATGAGATGTTAAGATTATCTTGTTTCATTCTCTTGGGATTCACATTATACACTTCTTTATTTAGATCAAGAACAAATATACTATTCTCAATGATAAATTTAGCATAAAATATATTATTCTTAAAGATGGAACAACTTTTATCCTTAAAAGAAATGTCATAAATTTTTACTGAACAACGTCAAGAAATAATACTCCTAGATAAATTTGAGCATATTGATTAGCTCAAGAATTGATACATAGATCTTGTTCATGTTGAAGTTGAGAAAAACTTGGAGACAACAAGTTTAAGATTAAGTTGATGTATAGATCATTATCCATAACATAGTTAAGCTTGCCCAAATGCTCAATATACCATACATCTTTAATGCATGAGTAACAGCTAAAGTGCCCTCCACCATTTTATAGCTAAAGAGAGCTCAAGCAATCTCATATTACTCAGTTCTAGCTTGAGAAGCATAAAGCTCCTCTAGATGCAAAATGATGGTTCTAGCATCCCATCATATGATATTGCTTATGAAGGTTTGAGGATATAGCATCCAGCATCATGCATACCATTGCCTCACTATCCTCTATGTATTTATCATAACTGCACTTAATCTCATCAGTGGCATCATATGATGAAAGAGGTTATGGATCATTATCTAAGATATAATAGATCTTTTCGGTCTTGAGAAAAATTCTTACTTGCCTGATCTAGTTAGAATATTTGCTGTCAACCAACTTGTTATCCAAGATTGAACATAGGTTTATGTTTGATGAGCTCATAATGATGACCTAAAGAAAATTTTTAAGAGTAGGTTCATGTATATATATACATTAATTAGGTATTTAATTAATTCAATTACTCCTACTATTTATTGCCAATCAATAACCCTTACTTCACGATCCAAGAAAACCCAATGGTTTCCTTAGTGGGCCAATATCAAATCCTCGATATCAAATTTGACCTTGACTGTGGTTAACAAATCAAACTCCACACCATTGAAAGGTAGGTATCTTTATACCAACTGTGTCTTTACACAACTATTAGATCATTAGGTTATCAACTCTTGATACATGTATATCATTTATGCATTCCCTAAACTTGCCTTTAGAACCATTAGCCTTGATTGTGGTCAACAAGCTAATGGGCTAGCTAAGATGACCCATTTAATTGGATTAAAAAAATATTCAATATAATATGGGCTTGACTACGGTCAATGACCCATACTATAAAAAAACTCTGGTTCTCCTCTAATTAATGGAAGGCTTATATACCTTAGTATTAGTTTGAGGGATTTTTGTTAATTAATTCTCATCATACATGGTTTGCATACATTAGTATGCATCTTATATCTATCACATAAATATAAGCATACAAATATGGCATATTTACGGTCATTACTACATCGACCTTCCCAAGCCAAAAGGGAGATCAAAAAATCAGAATTAGGTAATATGCATGATTCAAGCAAATATAGATAAATACATTATCTTTAATTTTGTTGGATCTCCATCTAGCCCTTCTTGCCCCTTAATTGTGGTTTTCTTTTCTATTTTTAACTCTAATCTAAGTAACTTAATTACATATTACATGTTGAAATAAAAATACAAACCAAAACAAGTGGCCGGGACATGAAAGTCCTTATTAGGCTGTAACATGCAATATGCTTAATCACATTGTGCTTTGTCCATAACTATCCATCATACAAATTATACACCCTTATATGAAATCATAATGCATAAAATTAGATCCTAACAATGGAATACTTACTATGTTTCAACACTTGAAATTTACTTTTGAGTTATGGTTATAGCGTGATCAAATAAAGAACTATCCAAAATAGGAAACTCTTTCCATTTTGAAAACCTTTTATGTGCATGTGTTCTTATCTTAATTATTAATAGATCATAGTAAATAATTAAATAATCAAAATTTGGCCTAAAACTATGGGTGGCCTGAAACCTACAGATAAGACCCAAAAGGTTTGTTCACATAGAAACTAGTTTTGTGTGTTTTGAGACATATGGGCTTTAAGAATGGGCCAAGCATGTATGAAGCCAACTCTAGCCCTTAAAAACCATTAATAAACTTAATTAGAGTTTTTTAGTTTCATTTAAATTAGCTCTTTGGGCCCAACAAGTCATTTACTAATTTCAACCAAGCCTATATGCTCAATTAAGCCCATTAAGTGGCATTAATTAGTGAAATTCAATCAAATTGAATTAAGGCTCATTGTAATTATTCAAATTAATTCATAACATGAAAATATATTAGATATATTAGTTTATTAAGCTCAAAAATCATTCTAATCATGAAGACACCAAGAAAACAATAAGAACACTAATTTATTAAACTTTTTGATTAAACTAGTTTTTATGCAAAACATGTTCGGTTTCAATTTTTTATCCTATGGCTTAATATCACAAATTGAAGACATAAAATATCATCAAAATAATTTTATCATGGACCTAATAAAAATTGATTTAGAGCAGCCCCCTTTTCTTTGTAGAGAAAACTTTTTTTCTTTGCACAAGGAGAAAACATTTTCTTCTTGTTAGTTTGTTTGCTTTTTTCTTTATTTAATCACACACACACAAAAATAAATATTTCTAATTTATGAATATAAAAATCAAATATTTTAAAATTCATGAAAAATATAACTCAAAAAAATATCAAAGTATTCCATAGAATCAAAAAATTGAAGATTTATGGCAAACCAAAGGCTCTGATACCTTGTTGGAATTCTAATTGGTTACATGCATCTCATACATATGTGAAATCAAGAAAAATCACTTGTGAGGGTTGTTGAACAGTTCATTTTCCCTCGCACTGGGTTATTACAAACCACAATGTCCAAACTAGAACACCACAAATCTTGATCCACACAAGAGAGGGACCAAATAAACAAATCTAATTGGAATTGTAAAAGGGCCAAAATTTTGTAGAAGCTAGTAAGAGAATTTTTGCTTGGGAAGAAAAAGAGATAAAGATTAAATTCATCCTTTAATCCCACTTATGTAAGGCTTTTATATCTATAATAAAAGCACTTTTATATTGGGATAAAGATGCAAAAAAATCTAGAGAAATACCAAACGGGTTACTGGAATTTAATTAATTAATTTGTGCCAAATTAAAATCTAGTTCGGGCCCTTTCATAAAAGACCTTGTGCAGAGGCCCACAAAATGGGCCCTTCAGCATAAACTTGGATTTAATTACCAAAATTAACTCAAAATCCCATTAAATTAAATATGTGGGCTTCATAAAACTTATGAAATATATTTAATTCATTTTGACCCAAAAATTAGGCCTATAAAGCTTATTATTTGGGTTCTACTTAGAAGCCTCAATCTAGAGAACTTTTGTTCATAGAACAATTTTTCTAGGCCAATAGTTATTTCTCCAATAGACCCATTGATTTTATTTCATCCTTATAATATTTATATTCCAATAATATTTTATTGAAATATAATATTTAAATTAGGTCTTTTATTACAAAACATTTTAAAAGGCTTCACAAAAATTTCTTCATATGTATAATTAATTAAACTATTTAATTAATTACTATATATGTATAATTAATTAAACTCTTGAATTAATTATTTTCATATTTATTTTTTCCCTTCCATAATAATATCAAATATTATTATCCTTTTTATTTTATCATTTTTCCCTTACTCTATATGTGTGTGACCTATTAGGTTCCTATCTCTATTGGTAGTATAATATATAGCTAAAAGTTCTAGTGAAATTGTGACCCTTCACTAAGAGTCTTAGTTAGAATATAACTCTTATGATTTAAACTTCTTTAAACCATTTTATCAATTCCCAATCGATGATATTATTATATAAGTCATGAGAGGCCTCTAGCTAAGCATCATGACCACCCAAATATCAGGAAAGTAAAGTGGTTTTGACTACACCCTTCCATATAATAGTTAACATGCAATTACTCCTTTCACCACACTCATCTAATTTAGATTATGAGTATGGAATTATGTGAACTCGTATGAACCTAAATATGTATGTTCTACTAATTTAACCATTGTTTGAAAATGCCCCTTGTAGATCCCTATCCACCTTGGTGTTATACTTGTAGCACCCCCTATACAAATAACCTATTTATCTGATAATTTAAATATGATTAATCATGCTTATACAACATATTCACTTAACCATCATTTTACCATTAATCATGTCATATGGTTTCATATACTTATGTACGTGCTACAAGTCTATTCCTGTTTTGCATTTCATACTTAGTATCTTGCATACTATACTATATGAATATTACTTTATGTATATCACATGCACACATGCTCTTTTATAGCTTTACTACTAGTGAGTTATAACACTCTACATAGGTTATATACATTTTATAAGATAACTGGCCATAATACAAAACATATGATAATAGTAATACAAAAACATCCTACTCCAAGATTAACAGTCGATGGTTGGCCCTTCCTGATGCAGAGATCGTCCCTCAACAAAATTCTTGTTAGCTGTACCTATATGGATAAATAATTCGTGTTAAGCTATAAAGCCTAGTGGAAAATATCTACAGATGGATGACCACTCACAATGGCCATCAAAATATACATACAATATGTACATATATATATATAACATACAAAAAGATAACTTGCCAGAAATAACAAATACTTTAAATCATGATAAACGATAACTCACAGTGATCGTCAACAAGCAAACAACATGCCTCAAATATAACAATGATTTATTTCAAGAAATGAAAGAAATTAAACATTTACATTCACTTATAGAAATCATAAATTTCAACAGTAAAATTTTGCGTTGACATTTCATTCACCATATATAATCATACAAGTTCCAACATCCTTTGGACTTAAGTTTAATCATTGATAATATTATTATTTTATTAATCAATGCTTGATCATGAGAGTATAGTTATCTATTCCTAATTTCATAAACAATCTTCATAGACACTGAAATTATCTTATATCTATTCTTGTATGTCTTGGATATATACACACATTAGAATTATATAAGAAAACAACACTTCCAATTACTATGAGATTATTATATTACTATAGGCTTACTTTATATTCCATAAGTTATTCATGTTATATCATACAAGATTTATCATAAGAATAAGCCTACCAACCAAACATGACAAATACACTTTAACGAATGTGTACATGCAATAATGTGAACACATATATAAACATAAGAAAACACATATTTCAAAAACAATGGGTGTTATAGCATAATTCATACGTTGTCATGCATATAAAAATAAAGGACATATAAATAGAGAGCATTTAACAATTAGCATGCATTTTTGATACTAACAATATAGATACATATACTATTGGGCATTCTTTTAGACATGGGTTTTGTATGCAATAAAAGGAGTTTCATATGTAAAATTGTATAAAGTCAACTAGGAAATTGCATGCCTTATTAAACTTTTCTAAACCTTTGATAATAAAGCCTGCACTATTATAAAGAGGTGAATATCGGGATATATGATAGTACCCGAAGATACAAAACTGTTGATTATAACAATGGCACCCGAAGGTACAAATAAGATACCCAAAGGTATTAAACGATGATCCCTTGTAGGGATAAAACTGTATGATAAATCAGTGGACCCAAATGGGGTTAAACAAATAACATGGACCGATCAAGCGAACCCAAGCGGGGTCGGCTACAACCCACATGAGGGTTTTTTAAATTAACTTTGACTTTTAAACCCAAACAGGGTCACTATACTTTTAAATTCAAGTGGACCGAAATAGGTCAAAATGTTCAGAAGCAGCTGCAAGGTACCCTTATAGGCATGCCTACCTATCCAATTCCTAGACTCAATGCAGGCAGTAAAATTTCTTTACGTTATCTTTTCTTTATTCATTCATATACATGTATACACATGTATACTCTTATATAACTATGTTCAAGGTAATCATATACATATTGATGTTCATACATATATATTCATGTATATATATGAGCATGGTGTCATAGATATAAACGTATAAATTTTCTATAAACATGTTATCTCGAGCAAAATTAAGTATTACTACTCTTTAATTACAAGGAGAATAAGGCATGTATCTCCATATGAACAGCATTTATCATCATATTATATTGAGTGTCTCTACTCACAATATACCTAATTACATTTTATTATTATTACACTAAAATATAATTAAATGCAAATGCATGTACATATCTATGTTATGATTAAATAAGACATATTTTGACATTTCACTTTAAACATATTCTTTGAATTATTACTCTAAAACATCTTTCAAAATTCAAACCCAATCATGTAAGATCATATTATATATATACATATGTTTATATATTCACATATAACCTACAAATCACATTACTTCTTTATACAAGTAAAGTTGACATTTCAAACTATAAGTATCATAGTAACTTCAAGAGATCAATAAAAATCGTATATAATCATTTAGACATTTACATATATACACATTTATATATATTACATTCATGTAATCATATGATAGTCTTATATTATAAACTTTCATTTATCATATTTAAACATTTCTTAACTTTATAGTATACATGTATGCATCAAATAAACATTTACTCCATTATTAAAAATATGTACATGAAAGCATAATTGCACACAACAACCATGTACATATGTTTGATCACATATGAATATTTTTATATCATTACCAACAATCCTTACTTATGTACAAATATAATTATATGTAAACCTTTATCAACAATCATATTACATGCCCTACTTAATTCAATGTGCTTCCATGTAACTATGAATTTATCATAACAACATGTAGTTAAGCTATACATATGTAATCATAACTTGATTTACATCCTTAAATACATGTATTTCTATGTTAGAAATTGCTTAATTATAATTGAGCATATATCATCATAATATATATATTTTAATATGTTACCCATAAGACATTACATGTAAACATGGTCATACTATTATATTTTTTTTCTCATAGTATAGGTACATGTTAAAGTATACACTTACTCATCATAAGAGTACATACATACATTAACCTTGCATAAAACAATCATGTACAAATTTAATCACAAATATATGTTAGATATATTCATCACTAGTCCTTACCTATATACACCTGTGAATGTATATGTATACATATAATATTGTATTAATAGTCATATTACATGCCCTATCCAATTCATTTTGTAATCACATAAATACAAATTTAAATCAATTAATTAAAAACCATAAGATAAAGTACATTAAAAATCTATACAGGGCAGCATTCTTGACTCAACTTGCAAGCCACAAATAAAGTTGTAAATGTCATTTTTAGGCTAAATTATCTCTACAATATTATTCCCCTATGTGTCTAGTTTCTAGAGCATCAAAATTGACCTTAGTATCTGACTTATAGCTCGAGATATTTGGGAAATACTATAGGCTGTTCATAGAACCGAAATAGTGTTGGCTGTCACTTATAAAAATTCATAGCATAAAATTAAGAGGGATTTAGACAAACATTTCTTCATCAAAAACGTGATCCTAGGTATCTAGTTTACCCATAATTTAATAGTATAAGATTTTGAATTCTCTACTAATACTTATGCTCAAAATACCAAAAATCTGTACCTTAACAATACAAACAAATTCAACGAATTTCATGCTAATATTTGACATACTTGGAAATAAAATTAGGCATTACTTCCTCATGAAAAGTATACGTTTAGAAGTATATTTTTCCCAGAATTTAACCTCATAGTATTTTGTTCACTATAGAAGGAGTTATGGTTCAAACATTGGTAACTATTCAAAACTGCCTATACACACAAATAGCTCACTTGTACGAATTTTATGAGTTCCCAAACAACAGAATCAAGCCATGACTTCTTCTAATGAATTGTAGATAATTTAATCTAGTTTACCCATAATTTTGAATCACCTCAATTTGAGGTCTACAACTCCAGATATGGACAAAACAAGCATCCTGGTTCACAAGATCCACACCCAGTTTTTCATCAACATTCAAAAACACGATTTTCTCCTATTTAAATCTCTCATTAACCCTAAACAAAATAATAAATTACCATTAAAATTGAGTAATCCAAGCATAAACATTTATATTCACACCCAAGCATGAAAAATAAGTTCCCAAACCTGGAATTTACTCCTTCTACAAATATCTTCTCTTTGTTCTTCACATTATTACTTCTAGCCTTGATCCTTGCTAACCATCCATGCATGTAACTTAAAATGAGAGGATTTCACTCAATTTTAATGGCTGAATTTGCAAGAGAGAATAATAAAATCTGTATTTTTCCACTATCTTTGACTTATATAGTGCTAAGAAAAATATCCCTTTTAGTCCTTAAACCTTTTGCATGTCAAAATTTAACCTAGCTAGTCTTTGCATGTTAAACATTAACCCCTCCTTTTAATGCCTTTCATACATTGACCTATCAATTTATTCCTTCTCTTAAATTGATCTCTCAATTTATACTTTTATCCATAATTTGCCCCTAAAATGTCATAATTACAAATTTACCCCAAATTAATACTTTTTACTTCAATTACACCCTTGAATATTATTAAACCAACAATAATAATTTAATTATGACCTTATAAAATTTATACCATATAATTTACACCTTTATCACATAATTAATGATAACTTATTAACATTTTTGCCCCAATTAATATCTTAACTCTTAATAATTGATCCAATAATGCTCAATTAGACTTTAATAACATGTAATTGCCCTTGAATTCTACTACGGCCTATTTTGGGTCCTTACACCATCATTTCGGGATTAAAAGGAGAAATGCATTATTGCATTAAATGTCTATGTTGTGATTATCATTGTTGCATTATTAGGTACTAAGATTAGAATACATTTATAAGCATAATTGGTCATTCCAATAATAAAAGCATGAGATAGCATATTTTGAAAACTAAGGGAAAAACAAAGTTATGTAAGCAAACTGTGACACTTTTTACAAAGTTGATTAAGACTAATAAAAACATAATTATTTTCTTAAATACAAAATGCTATCCAAATGTTCCTATCCAAGGGGAGAAATATAGACACTAATTGGAGCACTTCTCGCTTCTCGCTGGCATCCATATCACCATATCGCATTATCACAAAATATCTATTATCAAGACAAAGACCAATGGTATATGACTTATAAGTGGTAGAGGACTAGTGGAAATAGTGTCACATAAGGGAAATTTGGTCCCAAACTACCTTTTAAACCTTTCTAAAATGCCTAAAGTAACATAGCTTAAGCTAGAATGAAGCCTTAAAAAGTCTGGATAGAGGAACATAGCCTAAGCTGCCTCTATATAGTGGATAAGATAGCCTCAGCTAGGGGCACAAAAAGCTAATGGCATCATCCTTCATGGCCTAGCCATTAGATCCAATCATCAGCACTTTAGAACTTTTATTATATAAAGTGCCTCAAGTAATGCTATAGGCCTAAATAGGAACATGCATTGGAATAGTACCAGCCAACGTTCTTAGTTTTTCCTATAATTAAAGCTAGAGACAATGGTACAAAACAATTAGACACAACTCAATGTAGACTAATAAAAAGAGGAAACGGAGTTAGTTACCTACAATAAGAAGGGGATACCATAAAAAAGGCATGATTCTAACATCTCATAACCATTATACTCAGCTCATAGCCGTGGCCTTTTTCCTCTCTAGTTTTAATCAATTAATTGATTAGGCTATAGATTTAATCATAAAAATCTACCAAATAGTTTAATACAAAATTAATTGGTAAATATTCACTTAAAAACTCATAACTAATGATTTTGGTGGATTTAGTTTTGTTCTCAGAACCTAAAACTTCTTGAAGGTAAAATTATATAGGGAGCTATTCCTATGTCTATAGTTACCGATTTATATTTTTTGTTATTGTTATTATTTACATAATATTATATTTGAATTTTTTATCATATAATTAATTTAATAATAAATAAAATTTATTTGAGTTACATTGAGCATGAAATTTAGTTAGATTTTATAATTTAATGTGTGTTATAATCAAATTTACATGGTCTAAAATGGAGAAATTTGTTTTTACAAAATTTAAAGATCAATAATTTATATATACTTTTGAAGTGAATTTGTTGATTAGTTATCAGATTTTACGACCTTACGGATGCAAGTATAAACTCATGGCCATCCAAATTCACAACTTTGTATATTCAATTCTTTGGCCTTAATCTTTTGACATTTAATTTGTTTTCTTCCTTTTATTATTTTTATTATCTCTATTTTTTCCTTTTATTTATTTATTTTTGTTTTATTGTTATATATGTAATATTCTTATTATTATCCCTTGTAATATGCAAATTTGTATGTTTATTACTTTAATGGTTTTTCTACAATTAAAAACTCACTTTAAAATAGTTTTCTATATATTTCATTAATTTGGTACTTTTATTAATCAAAATATTTATTTTGTTTTCTTTAAAATTCATAAGAAAGGTTTTTTCATGAAAAAACCAATGTCTTAACCCCTATGCCATGTGAGGCCCAATGACCTCAAATTTAATGAATTAGCTGATTTTCATTTAGTTATTTGTATAATGTATAGTTTTATGTATAAAGGCTTTATGCCTCATGGATCATTTACTTTTTATGTACATTTACCTTTCTCCTATATTCTTGATGTGAATATATATTCCATGTGCTTATTGTGTGAGAGAGAGGGTAGGTCTAATAACTTAAATTAATTCAAACTAATTCATTATTAAAGTGGTGCATAAATAAAAGTAGAGTTCTAAACCTATCTTGGGTTTAGCTTTATGAGTTTTTCCTTATATGATTGGGTAGTGACTCTTAAAACTTACCTCATGATTTTCTAGTAATCATAAAATTCCTGTGGAATCTTGACCATTTGATGATGTGTAGAGGGCATTCCTCCTAATGTATGGAACCATAGCCTAACCAAAAAAAGTGAAAAGTTGGCTAAAATCAGGAACATTGCAAACTCTACCTCTATGACTATAGGATTGATCCTTACTAAAACTTTAAAGTTGCCAGTGGCTTGCCTTTTTGAATTGTCATAAACAATAATGGTGATCTTAGACTTATTAAGCATTAGCTCATCTATGCCATAGGTTGCCATGGTTGTAAATGAGGAAATATAATTCGAAGACCCATCATCAACCATCGCACAAGATGTGAGATTGCTATTCATTTCTACCTGAATGAATAATGGCTTATTGTACTTTTGCCCCTTAGTAGGAAAATCTGCATCAGCAAAGAAAATTTCCTCTTTTGATTCTTCTTTCACCATTTCTAATAACTCTGAAGGAGATATGGCTGTTGCTACTATGGATTCGCATAAGGCTTCTATTAGCTTTTGCTTATGACACTATAAGAAAATTAGCAACCGAATTTGTTGAATTTCCATTGCTATTAAAAATTAGCAACGGAAAATAGCAACGGAACATTCGGTTGCAAATTTGACGGTTGGTATTTTTTGCAATGGAAATAATTTTTGTTGCTAAATTTAGCAACGGATTTTAATTTCATTTGCTATTTTTACCAACGGAATTAGAATTTTTGTTGCTATATTTAGCAACCGAAAAGAAATTTCGTTGCTATTTATAGCAATTGAAATCAATTTCCATTGCTATTTCTAGCAACTAAATTAAAGTTTTCGTTGCTAAATTAAGCCAGTATGATAAAAAAATTGCAACGAAATTATCATCGCTATTCCGTCAATAAATTATTGTGAATTTTTCATACAAAATTTATGCAAAAACCTATGGTAACATGATTAAAGTTCATCCATCATCCTCACATAAAAGGGAGAAAAGGGAGCAGGAAGAGAAGCAAGTGACAAAAAAGCAGCTGAAAGAAACTGAATATGCAAAAGGCAAACATATTAAATAGTTTCTGTTAGATTCAAAAATAAATGTTCATGAAATTAGAAACTATACAGCAATATATCTTTCCAATTGTACCTTCAATGCGTTCCACATATTTCTTTTGATGATGTTCTACATTATCAACTGCAATTTCTATATTTTTTATTTACATAATTGAAAACACAAATGCAAACATTAACATAATTGGAGCTCTAACATGTCTATAAGAGATTGCCTTCAATAAAAAAATGTATGATCTACAATAGAGTGAACCTTAGATGAAGAGAATAAAGCAAAAAATTTGAATAACAAGTAAGAATTTACAGGCCAAAAGGTAAAATGAAAGAATGGAGAATAAAATATGAAAATATGGAATTTGTCATAATTAAATCACTATCTCCACCTTTTAGCAAAAGATTAAAAGTAAGAATGGATAATAGAATATGAAAATGAGGAATCCCGCGAAGAAATATCTAAAGAGTTTGCACATTTTTTTAAAGGCAAGATTTTATATCTCATTTTTTGAGTAAAAAATATCTTCCATTGTTAAAAAGTGCTTTGAGCATCCAATATTTTTTTGGCATGTATAAATATCAAGATTTCTTTCTTGTTTATCAGATATAAACATCAAGATTTTTTATTCACACCGAGGAATATGTCACTATCAATTCCATGCATCAAATCTAACATAATTTAGTACATTTATTTTATCTATTATCATTATAACTACTACAAGATTGAGTTTGAGACTAACTAAAAACATCACTAAAAATATTGATGTGTGTGTTTTTTCTTATAATTTTAATTATTTATGTAAAAATAGTAACTTTTAAATCATATTTAGAGTTGAAAAACATAAATCATTATAAATAGTTAAAGCATTAAACATCAAATTTGAATAGTCATTGGAATTTCACCTAATTTGCTTCGAATATGCCTGGATTTTCAAGATTTGTTATCTGGTTCGAGGACATAATCTTGCATATAATGTCTGACCAACATTTACTAAACATTTAGAAACAAATTGTAGGGCCAAAGGATGAAATACACTAATCATAGATCATGTACCTGATGTCTCATATTGGATGGATGAATTCAAAAAGCAGGCTACAGAACCAGAATTCATAAGTTCAAATCTGAGTAACAAATATAAATATATGAACATAAAGCCAATGATGGACATATATGTATACTTTACTTCTAAGATGAAACATAACTTATATTCTAAAACGAATATTTTAACAATGTTATTACTTGTGGGAAAACAAAATCATGGTTGGCATCATGGATAGAAGGCACTATCAACACACATGCATCAGAATATTCAACATAGTCTTGCAACTAAAATTGAAAACAGGAAGACAATGGGATGATCATACTACTGAAAATGCTTTTAGTAAATTAATCAATCTTTGCATAGATAACCGTTCTAAAATCTCCATACAAAATATATCATCAAAGCTCCTGTCCACTGTTCCTTTCTTAATCTCTTGATGTTTAGAATCAAAAAATGGCCCAAGCTGAGAAAAAAATGCAAATAAACAAACGATAGAATTTTTCACTAGCCAATACAAGTCCTAAATTTTAAAGGCAGATTACTACATGAGTGAATTGACCACTGATATCTCTTCTCGGGTATATATATATATATATATATATGCTATTGATAACCTTATTTCCAGTAGATATATTATATTTGGTTGAAAAATAAAATACCTTATTTACCCACTCATCTATAAAATCCCAATTCAAAAAACAGAGTTAATAAAAAACCCTAAATCGAAATTTTCAGAATATTAGGACATCGATGATAAAATGTTACAAATAAAAATAAGTGCTTTGGGGGAAAAGGATTACCATCAGTGCAAGAAACCTCCTAATTTACTTAATCATTATTATTATTATTTCCAATTCTAATGATAGAAATGGCTGAAAACTCTGGCAGAATGTTGGGTGCTTTGATAAATTTAGGTTTTAAGAATTTAATCGGATTCCCTTATTTGTTTTCTATTTTCTTGACTCTAACAGTTTTGATCTACAAGTTCAGTGAAATTAAACCTATATTTTATTCCTAAAATAAAAGACAAGTGTCTTTATGTAATGGCTCATATGACATTTTCTTCCATCCACGAAACTTTAATGGCAAAAACAACCTAAAAATATTATGGCATTTCCTAATTAATTTGAAAAGTTTGATGTCAAATATTACCTAACCCTAAAATATAATTATACCAGTTTTAGTTTTACCTGATGTCCGCATACAAATGCAAGATCCTTCTTCATCCATTTGCATATTGGGCAGTTCTAAAAAGAAAAATATAACAATCAAGGAACATAATACGAAACTGCATACAAATACCAGGATCTTGAAACATATGAAAGACTGACCTTACTAACCCATGAAGAACGATCCAAATAGCTTGAAGAAGGGTGATATGGAAATCCTATCATCTGATTATTCCTTTTCGTACTAAGATGCTCCGTAGTGCAAGTTACCAAGTTGTTTCTTGATGGAGGAGGAAGAGGATACCTCTTCATAATACCTCTTTGGCAGCTGCAAATATTAAGATTGAATTAATAGTAATGAGTTGAAGATTCTAATTATGTGAAATCTAAAGAGGAAGCAACATGTCAAAGTGCTGGGGATCTCATCCCAAGAGTTGGAGACCAATTATTGTGTTGTATTGTGATGGTATTTCCATTAGTGCTGCACGAGCAAATTCTATTTCCTTCTTAGACATGGGGATGTTTTTCAGTATAATGTCACTACAATTCACGAACTGAATTGAATAAGAAATGCATTAATAATCTATTAAGTGTAAAACTAGCTTTAAATATGAGTTCTTAGAATGATAGTTTAACCTGGAAATTATCAAAAGATCGATAAGGAATGCTGTCATCAAATTTATGAATCATGTCCCACGGTCCATCACCAACACCAAGTAGTACTATTGATAGAGGATAATGACTACAGCGGAAAAATAGTTTTTTAGATACTGGTATAGACAAATTGTTGAGTTCATAAAAAGACATTTTACATGATTGAAACATGCTCAAGTAATGTAAAGAACCTTGCTTTTACAATAGCTTTAATGGTACTCTGCTTTTGAGGACTCAATTGTCCATGTCATGTGTCTACATTTCTTGTAACCTTGCAAAGTACCAGGAAATTAACATCATTATTTTCAATAAAGTAGGTAACAAGACAAAGAAATACATTAAATCTAAATGTTTAAGCTTTATAGGAGACGGTCATTTTTGCACAACTTTTAACTGTTGACCATTCAAGCAAATAAGCTAACCTGCCCATCTGCGATGATCACAAGAACATGATATTGGCCACCACTATTGTCAATAATTCCAATTATTATATTTTAATAATCTGTCTCTTCTTCGAGTTCGTTCAAGCGAGATAAAGATGAAAAAGCATATGGTTTTGGCTCTTATAGAAAGACACAACAGAAGGAGGGAGAGGGGCTGCTACCCCCATGCTGCGCTCGCTGGAGGAGAGGGAGTCGGAGGTGACCGGTGGGTACTGCCAGATGGAAAGGGGAGAGAAGCGGTGAAGGAGGGTGGTGGTTGAGATAGGAGATCAAAAATGGGAAAAAAATGAAGGGTAAGGTCATGGGAAAAAGAGACAAGATTAAGGAAAGGGACACAGAGTTAAGGAAGTATATATACCTAGGGAAAAAATAGCAACCGAATTGCTTTTCGGTTGCAATTTTAACAATAAAAATTAAATTTCGTTGCTATTTTTAAGCACAAATTTGTTCTCTTTTAGAACCAAAAATACCCACAAAATCTAAATTTCGTTGCTAAAATAGTAATGGAATGCAAATTCCGTTGGTATTTTTGGTCCCAAAGTTTTTCCACATATGCCTCAAAATACCAACGAAATTAATTTTTCGTTGCTAAAATTGCAACCGAATTTATATTCCGTTGCTAATTTAGCAACGAAAAAATAATTTCGCTGGTATTTTTAGACACAAAGTTATTCCACATTTTTGGCACCAAAAATGCCAATCGAATTCAGTTTTCGTTGCGAAAATAGCAACGAAATAAAAATTTGGTTACAATTTTAGCAACGGAAAAAATTTTTTGTTGCTATTTTTCGTTCCAAAATTTTACGACCAAACATTGGCACCTTTTTAGCAACAGTTTAAGGGTTTCGTTGCTCCGTTGCTAAATTTTGGCGCTAATAATTCCCTCCACTTTTAGCAACGAAAAATAACCAAATATATTTTCGTTGCTAAATTTGCCATGTTTAACCAAATTTAGCAACGAAATATATTTTTCATTGCTAAATAGCAGTGGAATTCATTTTCCGTTGCTAATTTAGCAACGAAATCAATTCCGTTGCTATTTCCAGATTTTCTTGTAGTGTGAAAAGGAAACTTCTTCAACTATTTAAGGGTTTGTTTATCTTTAGGCATTCTCTCTTTAGCAAGCTTTGTAGGTATAGGCTACCTTTTGAGTTCAATAACTACTCTACCCCTTTTAGTGATAGCTTTGACCATTACCTTCTTCTTTTCTCTCTTTTCCTTAGAGTGTTATAGTTCACTTTATCTCTTTTCATCACTACAATGAATCTCATGACCTCTAACCCAAATGTTCGTTAAACTAATAGGTGCTTTTAAAGTGTTCCCACTAACTGGCATATTAGTCCCTAATACTTGTTTATTCGTATCCTTATTATTTCCTTGAGCCTTCAAGAAATAACTAGATAGTCATGGCCATACAAATCCCGCACACATATCATTTTGGCAATCCTAAACCAAACACGAAAACTGGTGGCAACACTTTATTGCATACCTCCTATTTTTTTGTTCTTTCCTCTAGTTCTAGCACCATGTATTTTTGTTTAAAATGAGGGGTGATTGATCCCAATTTATTAGAAAATTCTCACGTAATTATAAACGAAATCTTTTATATTATGTATAAATCTTAATTATTTATATGTTTTTGCAGCATAAAATAGGACGCAAAAAAAAAATTACATGAAAATTTTAAATTTCACTATTGAAAAGATAAGGTGACGAATCTTCGTCATCATATAAAACGTCACGATATCCATATAACATAAAAGGTTATATGGCAATTTGTTATTTGTCATTGTAAGTATAATTTTATGTGAATTATTTCTTGCTTTTCATGACAAAAACTATGTCATAAATGGAAATATATTTCGTCAAATGACATTATTTATCATCACAAAAGATTTACATTTTTTTATGACAAATTTAAAATTCATCACTAAAATAAGTACTTTTAGTAACAATAATATGTTGACAATCAAAACTATTAAATATTCCCTACGTAATTGTCATTATAAATAAATGTAATTTTTTCATAAAATAATTCATATTGTCACTAAATCTAATACTTAAAATGACGATAAAAGATTTTCTTCATTAAATTAATATATATTTATGATGAATATAAATCATCATAATATTGATAAATTACTGGCATAAATATAAATACAAATAATTGTCACCAAAAAGTAATTTTAGTTACAACTTTTTATTTTCATTTAATAACATTTTTCTTACGATAATATTAATGTCATACTTATGAATATTATATCCTTATTTATGAACTAATAAGTCAACAAATTGTGACAAGTATATTTGTCATGTATTTTTTGCACTAAAGATCATGACCCATTGTAAATTAGATGTTCACAATTAATTAATTTTATAAATTATGCAATGTCAAATCTAATATCCTTACAACATTTAGTAAAGCAAATTATCTATAAACAAGTATAAAATTTTTATTTTAATAAAAAGTCAATTAAATAAAAAGATATTACTTAATGCAAAAATTATAATATCCTAATCTATAATTTAAAAATAAACTTTCTTGAAACTTCAATTTTTGCATCCTGTTCCAACAAAAAAAAATAAAATAAAAGCATACATTAAGATGATTTCACTCCATAATTAACATCATAAATTATAACAGTGACCAAATTAAAAGCATTTGATAATATTAATAAAGTGAAAGAAATATTATTTGCAAAAATAATTAGTTTTTCTTTTGATCCACATTATAATTGTCTCTTTACATACTCACACACATGTAAACATTATTGCTCTTGCCACCCATTATTATTATTATTATTTTATCTAATTGTCACTAAATTTGCTCACAACAATTATTTTTCAAATATAAATTAGTACCATTTTTGGCTTGGTATTAACTACTTTTAAACAAATCTTGCAAGAAGATAATTAGTCACGCAAATAATTAACCATAAGAACTAAGCTCAGAAGAATGGATCAAAGTTCAATAAAAACAAGCAAACATCTGAGATTTAATATCAAAGCTAATACATAAGAATTTAAGAAGTAACAAAGTATCAAAGTTTCAAAAACTACATTTCATTAGCAAAGTTATACCAACCATTAACGAGAAGTACTATAATTAAGCAAAGTTTTTATTATATATAAGTCAAGTATATTGATATCAAAGTTAGCAAAACTAGCCAACAAACCAGAAGTACATCAAAACTAACAAAAATAGGGTGAAGGTTCCATAAAACAACCAATACCTAATAAAGCTAAATAAAATAATAGGCCCAACCAATAAGGGAAGATAAAGAAAATTACCTAGAAAAATCGAGCTAGGGAACGACCAAGCACCTAAAAAACATAAAAATAGAACCAAAATGAATGATTACTAATATGATTTACCTACACCATGAGGACATAGACCTATAGATATCATTGCTTTTCAAATCCACCCACCCAGTAGTAACTAACTCTTGAAAATCAAACATATAGCATCAACTTCTTCAAGCATGAAATTGCCATTACCAACTTTTTAGGTACAAAGGTCAAATTACCACTACCTACCATTGTGATTAACTAAACAAGGCCACCAAATATACATATGTTAGGTTAAGGCTATAAATCTCTCTCACATTATTGTTTTCCTAGCTCTTATTCTTGAAATAGTGTTACTCTTAATATAAATATGCAAAAAATAATCAAACATGAGCATAAGAAGAAAAACTTAACATTGACAATGACATAAATTGACTGAACAAATAAAACAATGAATGGTTGACATGGTCACATTATGAATAAAATAAATTAAAAAAACCAAAAAACTTAGTACATTTAGACTGTAAAATGTAGAATTTCAACCTTGACAAGAGAGAAAAGCTCAGAACATAGCACAAAAATGTAGTTTTCCTTTTTTGCTGCTATTGTTGTATGCATTCAAGGCAATAAAAAAAGGCCATGGATAAGTCTTTATAAATTAATTTAGTAAATTAATTTTTTTAGATTAATGATAAGATAAGAAATATATTAAGTAAAAGGAGATATAGGTGTGGCAAGGACAATAAGCTAAAATTTAGCTATTAAATAAATTTAATCATAGTTTAAATGTATGATACAAGATGAAACTGAAAGAGTAAAAAAATTAATAATACATAAATATGAATTGAAGAAAAATAAGAAAACAAATTGGACTAACCTTTTGATATAATTGAGGAAACCTTTATCCTAGTTCTGATTTGAGAGAGATTGTTACCAATGTGTAAATATACATTTTAACTCTATATTTAAACAATTGCATGTTGTTTTTCAACTTTATTATGTAAATGAAAACCAATGTATGGTATAATATAGATTGTACTTAATTGGAATTAATTTTCATCACATAGACATAAATGGGAACAAGTCATTGTACATAAATAATTTTTAGTAAGTTGCAATCCAAATTACACAATCAAATCCATGTGTATATGTAGAAGAAACAAAACCTGAAACTAATTAAATACTTAAGAAGATTGACACTTTAGAAGCATTAAAAATCCATTATGATAATTAAATATAATATCTTAATAAATCATAGGCAATAAAAAGCTAATGTACTTTAATTAATAAAATTATGGAGTAATCAGAACCAATGGTGATAATAGTAAGCATGGAATTAAGCTAAAATTCAAGACCAGACCTTTATTATCATTTTTCGAGATGACTAGTTGAGTAATTAAAAGAAATTACATTTGTTAATTAATTTATTTTACAATTAATCTAAATTATTGAATTGAATTTTAATCTATTAAAAGAAAAGCAAATCTAACATGTGACAATAATGCAAATTTTTAGGCAGTGAAATCCAAATTTGAGAGTGTTGAAATCAATTATTAAATTGGCCTAAATATGTATTAAACTAAATATAAAAAATTAGAATGTCAACATAAGAAGAGGAAAGAAAGGGAGATTTGTGTTATTATTGACTTTTGGAAGGTGTCAAAGCCACATGGTAATGGATTTGAATTAACACTTAATTTATGGGACCTTATTTGTGAAAATTGCTTCTTTTTTTTATTTTACAAGGGTTGGCTTTAGTTATGTGCATAAACCATCTATAATTTAGTTATTTCTTATTTTGATTTAGATTTCATCTATTCTTTCACAACAAATTGGGTGTGCTTAATTTTTTCTATTGCTATAGAGAGAGAAACGAAAGGCCCTTTAAGGCATATGGAATTCACTGTTTATTTGTTATGTCAGTTTTCGATCTAAATATATTTAATCTATTTTTTTTCTTTTTTTGTGTTTGTTGTCATTGCTATGTCCTCTTCATAAGGAAAAAAAAAACAATGAAATTGAGAACATGACTATATGTATTTTTTTTTTGTTTTTTAAGTGTTTGGTTTATTGTATTCTTTAATTTTATTGTCTTTTGCTACTATTGGATTTTTTCAAATTACAGCAAGTATTTAGGTTGGTTATTGCTTTGATGGGTTGACTAGTGTTGGGTTCCTAATATAGTCTAATGTTTTTGTGTGCTACACATTATTTTATTAAATGTTCAAAATTGAAGCAGACTAAAAGTGTATAAATTGTAGTAGTAAAGTGAGTAATTAAAAGAAAATATAAATATTCACTTCACTGCTACAATTTGAACACTTTTAGTATGCTTCAATTTAGAACATTTAATAAAATAATGCCTAGCACACAAAAACATCAGAGCATATTAGCAACCCAACACTAGTCAACCCATCAAAGCAATAACCAACCTAAATACTTGCTGCAATTTTAAAAAATCCAATAGTAGCAAAAGACAATAAAATTAAAGAATACAGTAAACCAACCACTTAAAAAACAAAAAAAATATACATATAGTCATGTGCTCAATATCATTGTTTTTTTTCCTTATGAAGAGGACCAAGCAATGCCAACAAACACAACAAAAGAAAAAAAAAATAGATTAAATATATTTAGATAAAAAACTGACATAACAAATAAACAGTGAATTCTATATGCCTTAAAGGGCCTTTCATTTCTCTCTCTATAGTAATAGAAAAAATTAAGCACACCCAATTTATTGCGAAAGAATAGATAAAATCAAAATCAAAATAAGAAATAACTAAATTATAGATGGTTCATTCACATAACTAAAGGCAACCCTTGTAAAATAAAAAAAGAAGCAATTTTTCAAATAAGAAGAGTAAAAAATGCACTTGCCAGAAATAGGGACTGACAGAGGATATGACGATAGGGAGGCAGTGAAGGGTAATAGAAGAAGGAGGAAAAAAGGAGTTATTGTGAAAAGCGATAGAAGGGGAGTGATTTAGGCAAAAATGTTTTAGGATTTACGTGAAAGAAAGGGATTTAAATGATTACAAAAAGGAAAGGGAAACAGATTGATGCAGCCTCTCCTAATTATATTATTTATATAGAGCTTTAATTCTAATTAGCCTTTAAGCATCATCCCACAGTAAATCCATGGCAACTATGTATTGATTTTTTTGACATATTTATTTGTGATAAATATAATTATTATGACAAAATAAATTTATCATCACTACTTCATTAAATTGCAACAAAAATATTTTATGTCACAAAAAATAATTATTTTATGACGAATTTATATGTCACAAATAGTTGTTTTTCATAATTAAAATTTTTCCCTCCAAAAGATAAAAATTGAAAATTTTCCCTCCATATCAAAGGTGACGAAATTGTATCTTTTCACAACATATTCATTTTTTGTTACACATTTATTTGTCACAGATTAAGTTATTTTTGGAATTAAAATTTTTCAAAAAAATTAAAAGTTTTTTATTATCTCAATATCTTATTTGTGACGAAATAATGTTATTGTCACTAAATTTATCGAATTATAATAAAAATAATTTTTCGCAAAAAATAAATATTTTGTGACAAATTTATATGTTGCAATAAGTTATTATTTTATCATTAAATTTTCTTTCCCTCCAAAATGAAGTAGGAAATTTTCCTTCCTAAAGAAACTATGACAAAATATAATTTTCATCTCAAAATTAACCTATTAGTGATGAAAATTTAAGTATAAACTGATGTAAGATAATTTTTTCACAGTAATAAAAAAAATATGGTGATATTTTAACAAATTTGTCATAGTAAGCTATAATTAGTGATGAAATTTTATGCGTCACTAAAAAATTTGCCACAAAAAGTAAAATTTCTTGTAGTAATATAGTATGAAAAATAAATACATATATATATATACACACACACATAATAAATAGATATAAATGATATAATATAATATATAATACATAGAACATAATATCTAATACAAATAAAATATATACCATGGTATGTATAACATGAATGACATCATAAATAATCATAGTAAATATAAATTTATAATATAATAAATATTGATATGATGTATATAAACATAAACATAAACAATATAATAAAAGTTCTATGATAGAAACAATATAAATATGTATAATATAATAAATAAATAATATATAAATAAATATATATATAAATATATATATATAATATAAATAAAAATGGATAGGTAAATATATAATAGCATAAAAATACATAATATAAATAAAATGTAATAAATAAATAAATGCATGTAAAATAAAAAAAGAAGTTAAAAAAGATAATTTTAACATGGGATTTAGCGAGTTAAAGTTGTGACCAGGGTATAAATTATAACTACTAAATTAAAATCAAATCGAGTTGACTCATTTTTTATATAGATTTATGCCAAAAACATAGGGTTAAAACCTTAATAAAATAAATTAGAGAGAGTAAAAGCCTTGAATATATTAAAATTAATATTTAAACAAAATTTACAAAAGAGACAGACTAAAAGAAGTTAAAAATGGAATTTTAAACAAAAAAAAATTTATAATATCTTATCACATGGCAAATACCTTTAAAAAAGGTTCCACAACCTTAGTCTAAATACATAAGAACATGAAAAATTTACAAAAAATATAGATTAAATTTACAATATTCAAGAAAGAATGAATAAATTTAATCTTGGCTAAAATTACGTTAAGAGAAAAAAAGGCTCTATAATATTATATTGAGTAAGTTTATCAAGCAAATAAAGGAACATTAGAGTTCCTGAAACTCTCCTCCATAAAGTTATCAAAAAATAATTTTGAAAAAGTAAATACTAGAGTGTAGGCCAAGAAAAGAATGAAGGTAAAGAATTTTCCTCTCTCTTTCTTTTATTTTTCTTCTTCTTTTTCCCTCATTTTTTTCCACCGCCTTAAACCTCATAGGAAGGGGGTTTTTATAGGCAAATGGTTGAGTCGGAGGTGTGACTCGATAAATTCAATCATCAGAATGGGTGGAATTGGCAAATAGGGAGTGAAATAGTGCCAAATGGTGAAATTGAGTCACAGGTATGACTTGATGAGTCATGGGTATGACTCAGTCCAACCTTTTAATTATAATTCTTCAACCTTTCAAATTGATTTTTAATTCCAAAATTTTGAATTCCTTATCTTTATAAGAGAATAATCTATCTTATTAGCTAATTCTGACAAAAGCCAACTCAAAGCCCGATGTCTAAAGTTACTGCTTATGAGGCCCCAACTTATGCCTTAGGAGAATGCATGTGTGTTTAATTGATAATATGATTGATATATGCTTGGTTAGTCAATAAATTATAGGTTGAGACATAAAGGTATTTGTTTTAAAAGGCAAAGGGTAATATGGTAATTTTAAATTAAGTTATACATATGCCCAATTAGGAGAAAATATAATTTAAAGGCTCAATTGAAAAGCAAAAGAGAAATATTTTAGGTTGGAATAGGAAAACAAAATAAAGGAGGGAGCCAAGTGAAATTTCTTTAGAGCCAACAAGTGGCCAAATGAGAGAAAGATACTTAGCCTCTCTAAAAAGACACTTAGCCTCTCACGATTTATCTTGAGAAAGGAAGAAAATTCAAGGATTTAAGGGAGATTGTTGGCCAACCACTTCAAAGGACAAAAAGGTAGCCATTTTATCTCTAAATCTAACTATCTTAAACCCTAAGTTCAACCCTAGCATCTAAGAGGAATGAGAATTTAGGGGTTAGTCTTCTTAAGGTAATAATTCTTTCTTCTCTTTTTCTTTTGTTTCATATAATTAGACATTGAATTTAATGGAGTAGATAAATTATTACATCTTTAATTTATATTATATAGAAGGAGAAACATTCAAAGTTAAGGAGAAAGAGATATAGAGAGATTGAAAAAGGTGTTATGCTTATTAAAGGTATGGGAACTTCTAGCATGTTGTTGTGTATGCTTGCTTTTGTTCAATGAATTAAGATGGCATGTTAGATGTAGTAATGATTTGGAAACCTGGATATAAATTTTAATTATGCAAAGTAACAAAAATATATGAGTTAACCTTAAGATAGCAAAAAATTATCCTAGGGTTCACTTGACCCAGTAGGATTGTTTTACCTTTAACTTGAGTTTTAGAGCTTTAAATTTAGTAATTCTAGTTGGGATAGAAACTAAACTTCCATACCTAGATTGGATATGAAGAAGTTAAAGTCTAACTCTACCTCTAAGCTCTTAAAATTTATCTTGAAAATAAAAGTTGCCCGTTGCCTTATCATTAGGAACAATTTGTAGTATTTTGTGAATATCTTGAGATGTGGAAGTGCCAATGAGATTAATTTTAATGATTAAACAAATATAAATAACTTTGTAGAAGGCCACTCTGTTTGAAAATTTCATTAATTAGATCTAAAATAACATACAAGTTGAACTTGGAAATCTGCCTTTAGGATTCCTGAGGCAAAAGGGTACTCATGGTTGGAACTAAATAGTGCCCACATGTGAGCCTTCTAGAACCAATTGGTCTATCTCATGGCTGGAGGTAATTAGTTCCCACCACGTGCCTCCCCTATTGCCTCGTACACTTGATTTTTAAGCCCCAAATTATCATTGAAACATATACGAACGTCCCCAAATATTTCTAAGGAATTTTAAACCTAAAAATAAATGTAATATGTTAAATTAAATATATATAAAGCATAATGAAATAAAGTTATAAAATAGACATTAATACTAGAATATATGAGTATGCGAGCTGGTTTAAGCTATCATTAAGCCACATAACAACTTTATGCATATAGCCAATGTATTTAGAAAATGAGAGTACCAATGAAGACAAGTACACTAGAATATATATATATATATATATATATATATATATATATATAGAGAGAGAGAGAGAGAGAGACATATGCACATTGATTGGTTTATAGGCTAGTTATAAAAAAAGTGAATTTATGACCAATGCTACATTACATGAATACTAATAAATGTTTATATGCTTGTAATTTGGAAGGTCAATTTAAGACATATGTAATAAAGGGAATAGGACTATAATAGTATACAAATTTGTATAGACAAGCATATGATGTGAACGTGTATGAGTAGATATTGATCTGAGAATGAGAGCGTGCTTACTGCATTAACCCAATTAGTCATATAGCAACTTCTTTAAATATAAATATGCATAGGGTATATAGAAAGTGAATCATATTGATAAGCACATACATGATAAATATATTTATGTGCATGTGTGTGTGTGTGTGTGTGTTCCCACTTAAGTATAATCATTAATAAAATATCTTATAAGTATGGAATTGAAATATGTGTTCATGAAGATATATGTATGTTTTAGTTCTATTGTGTGCTTTAATGAGAAATGAGAATACATGCACAAATAACTCAGATAATGAAATAAATGATAGCATCAAAATAAGTGTCCCATTTCTATATATGTGAGAAGTTTTATGCTTTGGCAATAATTACAAATACAAGATGTGTGCTTAAGAACATGTGAATAAAATATATGAATATAGAGGTGTATATATGATTGGACGAATCACGTATGCTATTGAAAAGAGAAAAGTAAGAAAAAGTTAAAGAAAAAAGTCAGTTTTTTGGCCTACATCATTTTTTAGGTTGTGGATAGATAGGCATACTTATATGGGTATCTTGTAACTCATATAGTTTTGACCCCGTTTGGGTCTATAGCATAGTATTGACCCCCTTTGGGTAATTAGCCAGCCCTTTTTAGGTTTGTGTGTCCGGTCTATAGTATAGAACTAACCCCGATTGGGTCTATAGTTCAAAACCTTCTAGTATCTTTATTGTACATTCATGTACCATAGTTTCACCAATTATCCATGTCCTTAGAGAGACGTGTAGGCTTATTGAAGGATATGAAAAGTGTACTATAAAAGGCTAAATGGCAAAGGTGATTTGATATTTGCATAGTAAGTTATAATGTTAATTGTGCAGTAAATGAAACACCTGAGATTTGATGAAGTTATCAATTAAACATGTAACTCTGTACTATTATAATATCATGCATATGTTATTATGATTGTAATTACATGATGTCTTCTACACTAAAGCCCATAAGTTATATATATAAACAAGTACAATGTTGTCGAGATGGCTTGATATTAATTATACTTGTGAATACAGTTCTTATTAGTGTTATGTTGCATATTTGACATCGATAATTGATGGGTGACAAATTCTTGTACTAAGTGTGTGGACCTACAACTAGCATATATTTAATTTTCAAGGATAGGGGTATACTTAGGAATCACTTAACTATTTAAAGGATTAATAAGGATAACTAAGGAGGAGAATTTGTAATAAACAACAAAGTTGTATTGTAAGCAAGTACGGAAAATCTAGTATAAGAAAAGTTGGTAAAGGTAATTGAGTAATATTATGTAAGATTTTAAGAATCTCATGTGTATTTATCACTAGTTTATTGATACTTAATCTTTATAATGCATTTTTGTAAGTGTAATTGAGGACCTTGGTGAGGGATCATCCTCATAACTTATGTTCCCCACTAAGTTGTACAACTTAGAATAAGTGTTCATTGTAGGTACTAAAGCTTCAACTCTTTTATGGGGATAAGTTCTGCAACTACAAGGCCAACACCAGAGTCAGGAAGAGTTAAAGTATAAATTATATATTTTGTTTTGTTTTTTAAATAACATATTGTATCAATTGGACTAATATTTTTAATGTAATAGGGTAGTTTATAAGTTGTAAGGTATAAAAGTGCATATTAAAAATATTATGGAGCATGATGTTGTATAGATGAATGATTCACTGTTATCATGATATTTGTACAAATAAAGTATAATATGCTCAATTATATGAAACAAGGTACATATGGTAATAATGCAATGGATAATTTGAGTGATCATTACATTTTTGTACTAGAGAAAGGGTTTAGGTGGTTTTGAATAATAAGAGTATAGAAGATTTTATGTGTGTTGGCCTAATATAGATGTCCCTATTTTGTTTCGATATGGGTTGAAGGATGGATAGTTTAAAAGCAATGTAAAATAGATTAAAGGAATATGTAATTCTAAGGCTTCAAATTTCAATGACCTGGATATTTTTGTATTATCTTGAGATGAGAAATGAATGATAATAGTAGAGGGCTTATTAGAAATGAACCACAACGTGACTTAGATTTTGTGAGAGTTAACCAAACATAGAATGTTAGCAGATGATGAAGAGAAAAATGCAACTGAGAGAAAGGGAAGGAATACTATAGAAAGGGTGGAAAAAAGTAAAAGAAAAGAAGTATTGGAAAAGGATTTTGCTAGTTCCCCAACTAGAAAGGGAATTCATATTACACACTCAACACCAATCCCAAATACATCACAACTTATGGAAGGATTAGCTGGGCAAGGTAGAAGAGCTAAAGCTCATAGATGGCTATATTGTTCTAAGAACCATTAGGGTGTGTGTAAAGTTATTAAAATGACTTATTTCAGATGCAAGCACCCATATCATTATATCGCAAATTGGTTGAAATAGCAAAAGCAAGGTGGCACCAAACAAACGAGTGAAAAGAGGTTTAATGTTCGAACTGTCTCTTAGAGAGAAGAGGTAAACCATAGTGAAAGGGATCAAACTATAGAATTAACTATCTCGGTACTTATTGGTAGGACTAAAGCTCAAATGGAGCAAGACATCACTAAAGAAATTTTTGGTACTTTATTTTCTCATCTTTTGATATTTATATATATATTGATAGGCTCTGATAAGGTGAAAACATATGTGCATATTTGGGATGCTAGGTAAAGTGAGAGTTTCAAAGATAGTATGTATAAAATGAGAAATTAGGTTCTCTATCCTCATTTGTAGGAGTATAAGCGGTAGTACACTTAGAGAACTGCCATCTTTAATTTCAATATAATATGATGTGTATTTTGCTAGGTTTTAGATTATACACTACAAGAAAATTAGCAAATAGCAACGAAAATTAGCAACCGAATTTGTTGAATTTCCATTGCTAATCAAAATTAGCAATTGAAAATAGCAATGGAAAATTTAGTTGCAATTTTGACTGTTGGTATTTTTAGCAACCGAATTTGTTTTCTATTGTTAAATTTAGCAACGAAATTTAAAATCTGTTGCAAAATCCAACAAATGTAGAATCCGATGAACTGGTCAAAAATAGCAACGGTAATTAATTTCCGTTGCTAAATTTAGCCAGTATTATAAAAAAATGTACGATGGAATTTTCATCGCAATTTCATCAATAAAAATTATTATTAAATTATTATTATTATTTTTTATGCAAAAAATATATAGATAATACATTACAAAACCACACCATCTCTGGACAACATTTAAGCAAGCAAAAATAATAAAATTTTACAAACTTTCCAATTACCTTCTCATTGAAATCATAAAGTCAATTACAAATTCAAATAAAAGTAGAAGACCTTTGATCTGCCATTGAAATCATAAGCTTTACAATGTTTAAGGTTTAAGATGCATATGCTCGAAAGATAACAAGAAGAAAACAATTAGACAACCTTTGATCTATCAAAACAAAAGTTCTTGCTATGAACTCGAAAGTTGTTCCCATCAGAAATTCACGAGCAGTCATGAGCCAAACCTTTTCTGGATCATGCAAAGCAATCCAAATGCTGGTCGCAACCTCAAGACTCTGAGGAAGAGAGTGGCTAGCAATAGCAGGTATGCATTTTATTGCATTTAAGTAGGCCATTCTTACATGAACATCTTTTGCATACACCAAATATAATGCCTGTAAAAAAATTAATTTTAGATATAATGACAAGTTCAGTTGAAATTAATTGAGAACCAACTGAGAGTAGATTATAGAGAACATACAGATGTAACTTCATCTGGTTGCAGACCCAGGCATAATTCATTCAAGGCTTCTCCAACAGATGCCTGATAAGCTAGAATAATGCCTAAAACATGATAGAGAGCCTGCAATACAAAATGCAAACAATATAGCAAGGAAGAAAAAAAACCATGCAATGATGTCAAAAGATCATTAATCATCAAAGTGGTGCTCTAAAGAAAGATATGAAACTGATAGCATTCTAAGCCTTGGAATCGGTGAAATTGTGCATCCATATGTAAAAAGAAAATCTAGAGCACATTGTCATGAAGTCCGGTCCTCCGAAAAGATAAGAAAATGCGCTCCATTATCTAACAACAAAAGAATCATATATCTATTACCAAAGCAGCAAAATCACCATATGCAAAGTCAAACAAAAAGGCAAGTCAAAACTTACCAAGGCATTAGGAACATCATCTTCCTCCCTCATTGATAATAGAACCATACGGAGCATGCATAAGAATGGTTGATCACTGTCAAATAACTGGTATAGCAATGCCATTCCACCCATCCTAGTGGCATAGTAATTCAGGTGTAGCCATATGAAAAGAATAAAAAATTCAGAATACATACATCAAGAGGCACACGTCTAGACTCCCTGGATTTGCAATCAGCTAGAGCTTCAGATGAATCCCAACCAGTTGATGTTACTTGGCTTGGGCAATTATTAATGGCAGATACAAGGGATAATGGAGATGGAGAACTATCAACAGCAAGCTTTGTATATGAGAGTTTGCTTTGGAGCCTTGAATGATCTTCGGCGAGCATTAAAATGACAATAGCATTTTTAACCAAAGCCATTGAAAGCTGAGCAGCATTTTTTGCTTCTGCTTTAGCCTCTTTTGCTAATAAACCCTCAACCGCAACACCAGATGCTGCTACAGCAATAACTTGAGTCTACACCACAAGAAAAACTCGATTTAATCACTAGTGGACCTTTTCTCCTCTAAACAATACAAATAAAATTGTTGAAGATGATATCATGTTATTGTCAATTTTGATTTAAATCCAGCAAAAATATAAACTTTTCATACATTATAGATTTATAAAGGAATTAACCAATGCAATGTTTTTGGATTGGATACCTAAACATACCATCAGATGCATCTGGTATTTCCTTGTTATAGGTGCTGCTATTGGCCCAGATGTTAGGCTCATTTGTTTTGCTAAGCCCAAATTAGTATTAACTTCCAATATTTTTAAATATGTCAAGTTGTTTAAGACCTATAATTGTGAGGTGTACTAAATAAAATGCTGTTTAAAGTATTATATTTTGTGTAAACTGATCAACTACCATGTAGTTTAATCATGCATCTAATGACCAATAAAGGAGTATAGAATCCAATATGTATGAGCATGTTTGTGTGTATCTTGCAAGCTATAGTCCAAAGTATTTTCTCTATTTATGGTGTCTTAAAAGATGACACAACATATTAAATGTCTATTCACCCAAGAGATAAGTAAAATCTGCAACCAATCAAGCATGGAGACTAGATGCTATTGATCTTTTTGATTTATTAACAATGTTATTATTTTGAACACTGGCAGTTTAGAGAAAGAAATGGACATATATAATGAGGTTAAAAATTTGATATTAATCATGATTACCATTTGATTTTTTATCACCTTCATCTGGAGCAGATAGAACCACATCATACCTCAACTCCTAAATTCTTCTTTTAATAGTTAGTGTACTCTGGAATACACACATAATAGCAACTGCCTCCTTTCCTTTCCCTTATATATTTTAAAATTTTCAACCACAAAATGAGAGGGAAAAAGAAAAATTTATAATCAAAGGCTCTCCTCTACATTATTACCACTCATGATTCAGGTTTCACAGATGGCTTCTTCTTTAGATTAAAAATTATTATTCCATATTAGGTTAATGATTTGACAGCCCATCAAAAATTAAAATTTAGATTGTACTAAAATAATATGGGTTAACATTTATAACTAGCATAATATTATGAAATGCAAAATTTACTTGAACTTGCAGCTCCTTTGCAGCAAAATCTAATAAGGCACCCAAAAGTCTTCTTTTAAATATTGGCAATGATTCTTCATGCCTTCAAATCATGAAGAAATTAGTCATCTATTAATACGTACTTTCAAGATGAAAGATATAGTAACTGAACTCAAAAGTTTCAAACATCAATAGATAAATAAAATCTCATGTAAAGTTCCTTGGAGTTACAAATAATAAATCAATTTTATAGATATCCAATTTGAAATGGAAATAGTGTCAACTTCCTTATTTTATTTCAGAATTAGCAAAATTTATGCTAGGATGATATTACATTTTACTAAATTACAGAGAGTTTGGTTCCAAAAATATATCAAAATATTAGGATAGGAAGAACAAAGATGGAATGACAATATCGAATAATATGCTATAGGGGAAAATGAGCAATAACCGTTGACAAAGAGGTCTGAAAACTATAGGAGTCAAACCAGATGATTTGCTAGGCCTCTAATTAAGAATAATCTTTTGGTTTGTCTCCGAGAAAATTCAAAAAAATCATTTTGACAAATTAAAAATTACTATTCCCTCTATATACAATTTCAACATTCCAAGCTCATGTGAAGAACAATCAAAAAAGAAAAAAAAATTATTAATTAATCAACCGAAAGCTAGTTTGTGACCTAGAATCTAAGGAGTGATCAAACAAATATAAAAGGTTAAAACTTAATCACGCTAGCTGACTCAAAGATTCACTGAATCCAAAAACAACCGCACAAAAGAACTAATCATATCAAAGATGCAAGAAAAACAACATCCCTAAAACCACCCACAGAAAAGAAAAAGAAAAAGAAAAAATGGTTCCATCTTGATGTTACTGAAAAATGAAGTTACTGAAAAATAAAGGAGAAACCAACTGTCCCTTTACCAAAATACAAATAGGAACGATAGGAGGACAAAAGAAAACAAAAGAACAAAATATGAAATGCAAACAAAGTGGAAGAAAGTGAAAAAGATTCAAAAAGTAATTGTCTCACAACTAACATAAAAAGACAAGAAAATACTTTGAAATCCTCAACCCAAAATAAATAAATTACTATATCTCAACCGGCGATTCTAGGCAGGAAGTCTGAAACCATTCAATTAAGGGAGAAATAGCTCGTTCCTGAAGTCAACAATTGAATGTTTTATATGATACATGTAAATATTACTTTAAGAACAAAAAACCAAACTAGTCTAACTGCAGACAAACAATCAAGAGTCACAAACATCAGCCACATTTGGGCGATAAATGTTCAAGCAATTGGCCCACAAGAGTCAAAAAGGAGTCTTAGAAGATAAACTATCATACCAATTTAGTCAGGATATACCTTATGCAAGAAGTTATTGGACGATGATCAGGAGCAATTCTATCATCAGGTGATTGATAATCTGTTGCTTTTGTTCAGTTGATAGCAATTGGTGTACCTACATCATAATTGTAAGCAATGATCAAACCTCAGCCATAACAGTTTCTATACATTGTTGAAGCCCTTTGTAAGCAGCAGCCTCAACATTGGACATAGCTGTTGCCATTTCTTCACATGAAGCAGCATGAGCACCGTCAATAGGTAGTAAGAGACAGGATATAGAATTTGCAAAATTATGCATAGAAAATGAAAACCGAACTCAGTTCTCAATTATATCAATACAAGTCAACTCCCTTGCTGAATAATAGCTACGCTACTGCCACAATGTTGTACAAAAACCATGAAAGATGGCTTCTACAAGGCGCCCTAAATTACACATTTAATTAGAATACTAAAAATGAGCACAAAAAAAAAGTAGAAGCTTTAAATAGATGTTTGTTTCCCTTTTCTTCTTCTTTCTATTTCTTTTTTTTTTGTCAGTTAAATCTTTAAACATAAAATCACCCATAATATAGGAAAAAATAAAAATGAACTTAACCGATACGAAGGCTACTAAATAGTAATTGCACAGTAATACTATCTATGGATCTTGCATAAATCTCGCTAATTCTTGTATAGAGCCTGCACTACATGAATGGGGTTAATGAAGCCAACCAGAGACCCTCCCATGCTTAAAACAGATGTTTTGATGGAGAGAGAGAGAGAAAGAGAGAGAAAGGGAATTACCATTGTTGAAAGGCGACATTCAAAGCTAATGGCAAAGATGAAGAAAAGAGAAGAGATGGGGGCTAATTTATACCTAGGGCAACAAATAAGAAAATTACATAAATACCTTTAATTTTAGCAACAGAATTCAATTCGGTTGCTAATTTAGCAATGGAAAATCAATTCGGTTGCTAATTTAGCAACCAAAATTAATTTCGTTGCTATTTTTTATTTAAAATACATACATACATACATATATAAAGAGAGAGAGATAAAATAAGTTATGAACCATATGTAATAGATGGCAAAACATTGAGATTTAGTTACAAAGTAACTCCAAGCATAAGAAGCCATACACACATAATTTGGTTTATAAGCTAGTTATAAAGAAAAGTGAATTTATGAGCAATGCTACATTAACATCATTACTGAGGGATGCTTGTATACTCGTAATTTGGAATGATGCATAAGTTATGTACTAAGGGAATCACACACACACACACACACACTTATATATATATTTGTGTGTGTGCATGTGTATGTTAGTTGCCACTTAAGTATAATAATTATAAACGTATCCTATAAGTATGGAAATGAAATATGTGTGCATGAAGATATATACATATCTAATGTATGTTTTAGTTCTATTATATGCCTTAACGAGAAGTGAGAATACATGCACAAATAACTCTGATAATGAAATAAATGATAGCATGAGAATAAGTCTCCCATTTATATACATATGACAAGTTTTATGATTTGGCAATAATTACAACTAAAAATGTGTGCACAAGAATATGTAAATAAAATATATGATTATAGAGGTGCATATATTATTGGGCAAATCATATATACTATTGAAAAGAGAAAAGTAAAGAAAGTTAAAGAACAGAGGTTATAGTTGTTTGGCCTGCATCATTGTCTAGGTTGTGGATAGATAGGCATGCCCTATAAGGGTATCTTGAAGCTACAATAGTTTTTACCCCATTTGGGTCCATAGCAAAGTATTGACCCCCTTTGAGTCATTAGCCAACCCCATTTGGGTCTGTTTGACCAGTCTATATTATAGAATTGACCCTGCTTAGGTCTATAGTTCAATACCTTTAGGTATCTTTATGGTGCCTTCAGGTACAATAGTTTCACCCATTAACCACATCCTTATAGAGAGGTGGCCGCCTATAAAGGGATATGAGAAATTCACTATAAATGGATAAATGACAAAGGTTATTTTGTAAGGACCCAAAATAGGCCCTAGTAGAATTCAAGGGCAATTACATAATATTAAAGTCTAATTAAGCATTATTTGATGAATTATTAAGAGTTAAGATATTAATTGAGGTAAAAATATTTTTAAGTTATCAATAATTATATGATAAATGTGTAAAATATATGGTATAAATTTTATAAAGTCATAATTAAATTATTATGTTGGTATAATAATAATTAAGGTTGAAATTGAAGTATCAAGTATTAGTTTAGGGGTCAATTTGTAAATTCGGCATCTTTAGGGGCAAATGTGCATAAATAAATAATTGAAAGGTCAATTTAAAAGAAAGAATAAATGTAAAGGTTGATTTAAGAAAAAGATTTAGTGGAGGGGTCACTTTATAGCATGCAAAAAGGTGGTTGTTCATAGTGTGACATGCAAACTCTTAAAGGACCAAATAGGGAATTTTACCTTGTTTTATATAAGCATGTGATGAGAGATGGTGTGGGAGAGAGTGAAGTGTCGGCATTTTGAGAGGAGAAAAACCAGAAATTACTTCCTCTCATTTTCTTTCAAAGTCTTTGAATTTTTCAAGCAATTTAAGTGACAATTCATGATGGTTTACTAAGGCAATTAAGTGTATAACTTTAAGGTAATTAATCTCTACTGAATTTCATCATCTTCTTCTTCCTCTTCTCATTTTGGTTGAGGTAAATGCTGAAAGAGTGCTGGAAGTTAAGTTAATGAATGATGATGTTGGTTGTAAAGGAGAAGAGGAGGGTAGAAACAAGTAAAGGAAAAGTAGTTACAAAGAGTAAAGAGCAATGATGATGTTGGTTGTAAAGGAGAAGAGGAGGGTAGAAACAAGTAAAGGAAAAGTAGTTACAAAGAGTAAAGAGCAAGGAGAATTTAAAGAAGATTTGAGCTGCATGTCCAGGTTTGGGAACTATTATTTCTTGCATGCATTAATATTGTGTTGATTATGGATTTTATAAGTATATTGACTTGAATTAAGATATTAGTCATTAATGTGAAAGTGCTATCCAGAAATTCGGATTGACCTTCAATGACTAATTTGATCATAAGTTGAGTTTTTAAACTCCGAATTTGATGTTACTTGTTGTGTTAGAACCGGGACTTCTGTGCCTACAAATGTTATAGAAATAACAATAATGAAATTTTGCCTCTAATGTCCTCAAAAATGCCCAAAACAGTAGCCTTTGAAAGAAGAAAAGTTAATGAATTTGAAATTCTGAGTTAAATTTCTATGAACCAGTTTCGGAATTTTGTGGATATCTCGAGTTTTATAGCTCCAATTTGGGAAATATAAATTGCTACTTAAACTTAAGACATGGATTTATATTTTTGTAGAAGAAACATATATTTAATTCTGCCTCTAAGTGCTCCTAAAATTAATTTAAAATTCGGACTGAGCTGCTACCTAGTTGTTAAGAACATGTTACAGTATTTTTGCTATAAATATTTGTTGAGAAGTCGAAATCCATTGAAACAAAATTCTGGTTAAAATAGACTCATAGGAGCATCATTTTCATGAAGGAAGGTTGTTTAAATTCTGTACCTATTTTATTATATGAATTTATTAATTGGTGATAAAAACTGAATTGGGTGCAGTAAAGTGCTGCCTAGGAAACGAGAATGGACTGTAGTAATTTGAGTGTATCTCTTGTTATAGATTTTGAAATGAGATGATTCCAAATTCTGATGAAATTAGACTTATATATCTACAACGTTTATGAAGAAAACATAATTTGATTCTATTTCTTAATATGGCAAAAAAATTACTTGAATTCAAAACTGTTGACAGCACTTTTACAGTGGACAGTTTTCAGTATTTTGTGCATAATTAATTTTGTAGAGGTCAAAATGCTATGAATCGAAATTATAATGAAAGTAGACTTAAATTTCTACAATATTTATGGATAAATCATGATTTGTTTGTGCCTCTAAATATGTCAAAAAGTAACCTAAATTTGGGACTGTTGACAACATTATTTTCAGGAACAGTTCTCAATGTTTTTGTAATATTTTAAAAAGTAAAAATGATATTGATGTTATTTTTAATGTTCCTGAAACTAGAAACATAATGAATCATGATTTTAAAAGATAATTTCGACCACAAATGTCTTTAGATATGACATAAATAGGTTTTAAAATGAACTTGAAATTCTGTCTCTATGCAAAATTGTTATTTGAGTTTGCCAAGAACCATTTTAAACATCTCTGGAGTATTTTTGTATTATAGCAGCGCATAAAGGGAACTAAATGTATAAACTATATAATAATATATAAATGTAAAGTATTAGGCATGATTATGTGATGAAGAATGTGTATGGTGATTGCAATGTTTAGGTGAGTTATTATTTACCTACTTGAAATAATATGAATATAACGCTATATAAGGATTATATGTTATGCCTCTATGCTCATGCCAAAAGTAAAATTACAATGACAATAAAATAGAAAGTATTGCTATATGAAAAGAAAATAATGGATAAAGCATGGTTAGATGGAAGTACGTTAATTAGCGATAATTGAGCAAAGAGCATGATTGCAATTGTTTATATTTGATGAGATGGTGTATACATGTATGTCCACTAATAAAGGTATAACTTTTAATTGATTATTTACATGAGCAAATTGTATAAATTGTCTTATGAATTATGCATATATGTTGATGCACTAGAGAAGATATATATTTGTATATAATGCACAGGAGCAAAAAGTATAATATAGATACAACTATATTATACGAAATAGTTACATGATTGAAAAAGATTTCAAATACAGAATAGTAATATCCAATAGTGAGCATGTTCAAAGGTTTACATAAAGTTACACATGAGCATGTATATGAGTACATTGTTCGTTGTTACACAAGAGTATACATGTGCATATAAGAATATGAATGAATAAAGAAAAGATAACGTAAAGAGATTTTACTGCCTGCATTGAGTCTAGGAAGTGGATAGATAGACATGCCTATAAGGGTACTTTGCAGCTGCTTCTGAACATTTAGACCTATTTAGGTCCACTTGAAATTAAAAGTATAGTGACCCTATTTGGGTTTAAAAGTTAAAGTTAATTTAACAACCCTCGTGTGGGTTGTAGCCGACCCCGTTTGGGTCCGCTTGACCGGTCCATGTTATTTGATTGACCCCGTTTGGGTCCATGTTATTTGATTGACCCCGTTTGGGTCCATGTTATTTGATTGACCCCATTTGGGTCCATGTTATTTGTTCGACCTTGTTTGGGTCCACCGATTTATCATACAGTTTTATCCCTACAAGGGATCATCATTTAATACCTTCGGGTATCTTATTTGTACCTTCGGGTACCACCGTATATCCCGATATCCACTTCTTTAGAATAGTGCAGCCTTTATTGTCAAAGGTTAAGAAAAGTTTAATAAGGCACGCAAATTCCTAATTGACTTTATACTATTCTACATATGAAATTCCTTTTATTGCACATAAAACTCACATCTAAAAGAATGTGCAATAGTATATGTATCTATACTGCTAGTATCCTAAATACATGCTAATCGTTAATTGATGAATTTGCATTATATTAGTATTTTGATTAAATTGATCATATATATATGCCTTTGTGATCATAAACCTTATTTCTATATGTATGCCAATACATGATTGATGAAGGAATTTTTATTAAGTCCAAGAGTATTATAAAAGTCTAATGTGCGCAACAATTTTATAAGTACATATTCATAGTGTACATTAAAGATTATGAAGGTTAGATAGTAACAACCATTGTTTTGAAATATTTTTCTTATGATTATATATATGTGTTCACATTGTTGCATGTACACATTCTTTAACGTGTATTTGCTATTTATGATAATGATATATAAGTGTTATGTTTAGTTAAAAGGCTTATTTTTATGATACATCTAATATGTTATAACATGAATAACTTGTGGAATATAAAAAAGCCTATAGTAATATAAATCTCATAGTAATTGGAAGTGTGGATTTTCTATTTAATTCTAATGTGTATATATCAAAGACATGTTAAATAGATGAAAAGATAATAGATATTTATGCTTTTACGGTTTGGTATCAATTCATAAACAAGACACATGATAATTAGTTGAATTTAAAACTATAGAACATTAGAGCTTACATGGTTATATATGTGGATTAAAGCATCAATGCAAATTTTATTGCTGAACTTTATGATTTTCGTAATATGTATTAACTGCTGCATTTTGTTTATTTCTTGAAACAAAGCTTTGTTATATTTGAGGCATGTTGTGTGCTTGTTGACGATCACTGTGAGTGGTCGTTTATCATGATTTAGTTCCCCACTAAGCTTTATAGCTTAGCACGGGTGTTTCATCCATGTAGGTTGTTGGGGTGATATCTGCAGCAGGATGGCCAAGTCAAGTCAACGAGAGAGACATTTATAGACTTTTATTTTGGCTCTTTGTATATAGTAAAGAATTTAGGATAGTGGTATTGGTGATATTATATGTAAAAATGTTAAACAGTTGTTGTATTTTGTAAAGAGACTTTAACGTACACTGAAAAGTTTTTAAAAGTATAACACTCTTATGTATTAAGTTTGATTATATGTTCTAGGCGTAGTTGGTATATGTTTATGTTGCATAGTAATACATGTGTAATGAGATGGATAAAGTGATATGTATAGATTATAGGATAAGGGTGCTACATATTTGATACTTGCATAGTAGGTGATAATGTGAATTGCACAATAAATGATACAATCTAGATTTGATGAAGTTGTCTTTTAAACATGTAACACTAAAATATTATAATATCACACATATGTTATTATGATTATAATTACATGATGTCTTTTGTACTAAAGCCCATATGTTACATATATAAATATGTACAATATTTTCGAGATTGCTTTATATTAATTATACTTTTGAATACACATTCTTATTAGAAATATGTTGCATATTTGACATTGATAATTAATGGGTGACTCATTCTTATATTATGTGTGTGGACCTACAACTAGTATATATGTAATTTCGAAGGATAAGGGAATACTTAGGAATCAATTAATTGTTCAATGGATTAATAAAGATAACTAAGTAGGAGAATTTGTAATGAATAACGAAGTTGTATTGTAAACAAGTAAGGGAAATGTAGTATAAGAAAAGTTGGTATAGGTAGTTATAATATCATGTAAGATTCTAAAAATATCATTTGTATTTAGCACTAGTTTATTGATACTTAATCTTTATAATGCATTTGTGTGTGTGTAATTGAGGACCTTAGTGACTGTCATCCTCATAACTTATGGTCCCTACTAAGCTATATAGCTTAGCATAGTTGTTCATCCGTACAAGTACTCAGGCTTGGACTCTTCTACGGAGACAAGTTCTATAGCCAAAAAGCCAACACCACAGTTAGGAAAAGTTAAAGTATAAAGTCTATATTTTGTTTTGCTTTGTAAATAAAATTTTGTATCAATTAAACAAGATGTTTAATGTAATAGTGTAGTTTATAAGTTGTAAGGTATAAAAGTGCACATTAAAAATATTATAGAGCATGATGTTAAACAGATGAATGATTTAATGTTATCATGATATTTGTTCAAATAAAGTATAATAAGCTCAATGAAATGCAACACAATGCATATAGTAACAGTGCAAAAGATAAATTAAGTGAGCATTACACCTGTAACTTTAGGGAAGCTAGCACACTAAATATGTTGGTAAGCCAAAGTTTAGGTGAGAAAATGAGAAACTTACTTTAAGAGGCAGTCTCCTAGTTATTTCTTGAGAATGTTTTTACAATGCTTGTAAAAAGGACATAGTGCTTTTGAGAGACTTTGAATGACAATAAAAAGGCTTTTGGTTGCCTATGAAAAGGAATTTGGGTGTGCCTCTTGAGAGGACTTGGGTTTTAGTGCTTGTAAAAAGGACTTTGAGTGCCTATAAAAAGAAATTTAGTGGCCATAGAAAGGAATTTAGGTGTGCTACTAAAGAGGACTTGGGTTTTAGTGCTCGTAGAAAAGACTTTGGATACATGTGAAAAAGTCTTTAGTCTAATTCGAATTAGAAGAAGTTGTGAAAATTTATTTGATCTAGAGATGACTATAAAAATTTATATGTATTGGGGGTGTTTGTAATTGGAGTCAAAATTTTATCTAGAGATGATTGTAAGAATTTTTACATATTGGGGGTGCTTATAATTTGAGTCAATTACTTTGCATGGCTATTTGTCCCCTACAACGAAATCAGTGTAGCCTTGCTTAATGGTCGTAAGGCTACATTAGTCCATTTGATAATAGCTAAGGGATATTCCTTTTTATGGGTTTGCATGATTACTAGATTCATATTGCGAATTTCATCTTGACGATAAGCTTTTTATTAGCTTGCCTTTATGTTTGGCGAGGTTTTGTAAATATCAGAGTGGCACTGATTTGTTAAATGCACTTGATTGAAGTGTTGCCCCTTACATGGTATAGTTAAAACTATTAATGTAAGAACCCAATCATGATCCTAAAAGGATTAGTGCTAATTAATGAGGACTATCGTTAATTAAGGCAAAATGGAATTATTTTACAATTATTGACGTTAAATCATAAGAGGGGTATCTTGGAAATTTTGGCATGTAAGAATATGAGTCAAGTTAAATTATAATTAAAGAAAAGGGTGTAATTGAAATGAATTAGAAAGTCTTGGGGTTAAGAAGGAAGAAATTGAAATAATGGGGTTTATTTGTGCTTAAGGGCATTTTGGAGATTAACTTGGGAAGATATTTTTTCCCCATTGATTTATTTTGGGACACTTAGAGAGATGGACTCTCTCTCTCTCTCTCTCTCTCTTTATTGGTTACGGGATTGAAGAAGAAGCCCTAGGATTTTGGGTGTTCCAACTTCATGAAGGAGAATGAAGGAATCAAGAGTAAAGGGGATGGATCAAGAGAAGTGAGGGAGGTTTGAAGCTCCAAAAGTCAGGTATGTGAATTAATGTGATTTTATTATTTGTGGATGGATTTTTTTAGAGATTAGGGTTTTGATGTTTGGATTCTTAAATGAGTAATGTTAAGATTATTTGTTTTAAGATGAGTAAGGAAGGATTAGTTGTTTTAAAATGAGTTTTGAAGATCATTTGGCCTATGGGATTATTTCTAGCACACTTAAAATGAGATTAGATTGATTTGTTTTTGTTTCTAGAAACATTCTTTCTTAGGGTGTCGAGTCATGACATTCTTCACGAGTTGTGAACTTCTTCACGAGTCGTGAAGTCTATCACGAGTCATGTGCCTCTTTCCTTCACTCGTGAACCTCTTCACGAGTCGTGAATTTTACCCATTTTTCTTTACTTATGAACCTCTTCATGAGTCATGAACTTATATTTTTATTTCTTCACTCGTGAACTTCTTTATGAGTCGTGAATCTCCTTCTTTTTCTTCACTTGTGAGTCTCTTCACGAGTCAGGCATTTCTTCAAGACTCGTGAACCTGGTTTGGCCTTCTACCGACTTGTGAATGACCTCATGAGTCATGAAATTTTGTCTGACTCGTGAATGTCTTCATGAGTCGTGTACTACCACTTGGCTATTAATCCTTATAAAAAGCCCAGCCATTTATACATCCTCTTTTCAAATAGTTCTCCTTCACCAAAGCTATAAAAGCATTCATTAACCTATGAACCAATAATGTGGGGTGTATAATTGAGATAAACGAGTTAACCACGAGTAACGTGGAGGGAGTTTGAACATTAAAGTGATGTATAGTATGTTATTGGGTTATTATCTAAATTTGAAGGATATGAATGAACTTATAAGAGGGAATGTATTGAATGAAATTGTAAGTCATTTACGACATCAAATTGTTGTATAGGGCAAGATCATTTAATTAGAGAATTTCTAAGTATGTATATAGAAGATTGAAAAGTTTTATAAGAATAAACCTATGAAAACACGATGTAAAGACCACTTGAACTTTTAATTAAAAGGGCCTTTGTGCATGGGAATACTAATATGAGATATGTTGTTAATAAGTATTTTTATGGCCTAATGAGCATAAACCTAAAGAGAGAGCAGGAGGCAATACAGGAATTTAAATGTTATGTTAATTAAAGTAACCTATAGAGTAGCTATGAGGTATGTACTAGGTCAAGGAATGATTCCATCTAAATATGGCAATTTAACCTAGTTGTAAAAAGATAATAGTTGCGAGGCTGCAAATCTAAGAAAAAAAGAATGGGCCAATATGACTTATGTTTAATTATGAAACCATAGACGCTTGAATGCCCTCGAGGTCATAAGAAGAATTATGGTTAGCATTGAGGTATAAGAACCTGCTTGCCTATTTGTTTATGCATGTACTATATTATGTTTAACTCATGCGTGTTAGTAGTGTGCTAATGACTAAGATGACAAGTCACACATACACCAAATAAGTATAAGTTGTCATAAGATGAAAATACAAGTAAGACGATCGAAGTATATATATATACATCTGACAATGTTATGGTGTATAATGGACTATTTATAATTTGATGAACCCTTAAAGTGAATCAAGTGAACGAAACATGTGTTGACCTTAAATTGTAAGAGAACTAATTATTTTAGTATATGGACAATAAATGCTTGAGTGTTGCTATATATGTTCATGTCGTAATGTGAATAATTATGAGAATAGGGAGCTATTCATAGGAAGGAGTAACAAGGTACATCATCCAGAACTATCCATGAGTTTTGTAATTTCTATATATTGTTTAGTCGAGATGAGTAATGAAAGCATGTATGTTCATGATTTAAGCTGCATATATATGTAGATGTGCATGCGGACACGCGTAATGCTAATTATGAAATATTACATATTATTATTTTTTCAAACCTAAAACTATCAAGCTATGAATGAATGAAAGTTGATATAACTATATGATCATATGATAGCATACATGTGTATTGAAGCCTAGAGCTCAATGTTTGAAGTATGATGAGAATAACGTGCACTCTTATATGAATGATGGCTTTAAGCAAATATGTTGTATTAAGTAAAGAAAAGTGTGTTTAATCAAAATTGATGCATTCTTTTATGAAAAGAATGATATGCATTCTTTTATGAAAAGGTGGCTTTAAGCCAAATGATGTGCTAAGTAAATAAGAATATGTTAAACCAAGATGTCTTAAAAAGTTAAACCTGTAGGTCTTAGTTGAGTTTTTGATTAGATAGGCATGCCTAGAGGGATACAGTCGTAGTTGCTAGAGTTGACCCTATTTGGGTCTTATTCCTTAATTAAACCATCGCTTGACCCCGTTTGGGTCCATAATTTTTTCCTTACTGGAACCATTGCTTGAACCCATTTGGGTCTATTGTTTGATATCTTTGAATATCTATAGTTTGATACCTACAGGTATCCATTGCTCCTATTATCCACCTTTCGAGCTAGTACTTAGGCAGGCTATTAAAGATGATAAAAAGTACAAGAAATAAAGTGATATATATATATATATGTAGGTGAATATATATGTATCGATTTCTTCACACAGTTAACATAAGCATGATGAATGTCTTATTGCATTGTGTTGTTTTATCTAAAATTCCTTTTGGCTATAATTGTCTTTATGAAATGAGATGCCATGTTCATTACATTATGATTATGAGATATGTATATCACCTCGACCATGAGGATGGTTCTCGTGTGAGTAGAACTCCATCGAGGGGTTCCATGGATAATATGTGGACCCTAAATGTACAATATTGTACTAGAACATACATGGACTATAACATGTACACTAAGTTTCATGTGCTCTATTTATAAAATGCATACATGTGACATCGAAACCTTGTTTTATAATCATGATATGTTAATGTTAAATGCCTATCTTAAGTGAACCAAGTTATTTAATGCGGTAAGTGGAAATCTTATACCATTAATAACTATGATGGTTAACCTCTCGATAAAAAGGATTATAAGATGTAAATGAACATTTTCACGCACATATACATAATGATAACACTGACCTAACTAAATGTATCGTATGATATAAATTGGTGTTATAAGAGGATTAAGTTACTATGTTAAGATAATATAAAGAGACACATATGCATGGAATCGGAGTGAGAATTGTGTGATTGTAAGAAGAAATCATGTCTAACAATGAGTAAAGGCACATTGCATGATATAAGCACTTACTTAAGCATGTCATAGCGATTAATTGAAGCAAGTCTAGCTTTTAAGATAAATAATCATGATTTCTTGAGTTGTATGAATAAAGAATTATGAAATGCATGAATGATAATAGTTTAAAATGAATAGTAAGCTATGATGATGCTAGTGAATAAACCAGTGGAAGCAAGATCAAGTTAAGTCAAGTAAATACTCTAGATGAATGTAACAAGGTATTTGTTGTTGAGGTTGATGTCTTTTCAAATGATCAATGTAACAAACTCATATGTTATTTGGAGCTTGATAAAAGGTTGTGTATATTTATGCATGGTAATATGACTCAAGGAAAGAGTATTATATATATATACATATAATGTTTTCCCCACTAAGATTTATAGCTTAGCACAAGTTTGTTTATCCATGTAGGTTTCAAGATAAGCTCCAGAGGATCAGTCATGACGCAGTTGCCTTGAGGATATCAGGATACCTGAAGGCCATTTATGTTATGTTTATCTTATCTATAAGTTTAATTATCTTATTATGGCATGTAATGATAGCCTGTATTATTATTATTATTTCTACATGACCTTTACTAGGTTTATGATGATGATGATTGATGATTATCCATAGTTAAGGAATTAGGGTGTTACAGTTAGTGGTATCCGAGCCCAGGTTTAGTCTTTTCTGGGCAATAAGGAATTAAGGAATTGTTCTGGAAGATTAAGTTGATATTGGTCTAGACTATGGTGTCATTGTTAATGGAATACATTTTGATGATTATGATAGGTATTTGACCTATGATTGATATATATTGGACCATTAGCAAGATTTTGGCAAAGATTGTGAGTTGATATATGAGGAATTGTCAATATCTCTTGCCTCCTGGTATTCGAAGTGCTTAAAAACCTTAATGTTTTATGATTGAGGTATAGCATAAGATTGATTATAAGTATGTCTAAATTATTTATTACGATATTAGAGGAAAAGTTAATATGGCTAGAAGAGAACTTGGTCTTAGGCATAGATTATGATGCAAGAGGTTAAAGTTATTAAGATACTCAGGATAAGAAATACAACGAGCATAAGAGTATTTGGAGATTAAAGACAAATACGTATGATTACAGATGATGAGTTTATTACGCATGTAGAGAATGTTTATGGTTATAATTGTTTATAGCTAAAGCACAGTTAAGAAATTTTAGCAATAAAGCTAAAGATTACTAGTTTTGAATTTCGAGGACAAAATTCTTTTAAGGGGGAGTGATTTGTAAGGACCCAATCATGACCCTAAGAGGATTATTGCTAATTAATGAGGACTATCGTTAATTAAGGCAAAATGGAATTATTTTACAATTATCAAGGTTAAATGGCAAGAGGGGTATTTTGGTAATTTTTGCATGTTAAAATATAAGTCAAGTTAAATTATAATTAAAGTAAAGGGTGTAATTGAAATGAATTAGAAAGCCTTGGGTTTAAGATGGAAGAAATTGAAATAATGGGGTTTATTTGTAATTAAAGACATTTTGGAGATTTACTTGGGAAGATATTTTTTATCCATTCATTTATTTTAGGACACTTGGAGAGATGAGGATGGACTCTCTCTCTCTTTCTCTCACTCTCTTTATTGGTTACGGGATTGAAGAAGAAGCCCTAGGGTTTCGGGTGTTCCAACTTCACGAAGGAGAATGAAGGAATCAAGAGTAAAAGGGACGGATCAAGAGAAGTGTGGGAGGTTTGAAGCTTCAAAAGCCAGGTATGGGAGTTACTGTGATTTTGTTATCTATGGATGGATTTTTTCAAAGATTAGGGTATTGATGTTTGGATTCTTAAATGAGTAATTTTAAGATTATTTGTTTTAAGATGAGTAAGGAAGGATTAGTTGTTTTAAAATGAGTTTTGAAGATCATTTGGCCTATGGGATTATTTTCGGCACGCTTAACATGAGATCATATTGATTTGTTTTTGTTTCCAGAAATGTTCTTTCTTAGGGTGCCAAGTCATGACATTCTTCACGAGTCATGAACTTCTCCACGAGTCATGAAGTCTATCACGAGTCGTGCGCCTCTTTCCTTCACTTGTGAACCTCTTCACGAGTCGTAAATTTTACCCATTTTTCTTCACTCATGAACCTCTTCGCGAGTCATGAACTTATATTTTAATTTCTTCACTCATGAACTTCTTCACGAGTCATGAATCTCCTTCTTTTTCTTCACTTGTGAGTCTCTTCATAAATTAGGCATTTCTTCATGACTCGTGAACCTAGTTTGGCGTTCTACCGATACTTGAATGACTACACGAGTCGTGAATTTTGTTCGACACGTGAATGTCTTCACAAGTTGTGCACTACCACCTGGCTATTATTCCTTATAAAAATCCCAACCAATTATACATCCTCTTTTTAAATAGTTCTCCTTCACCCAAGCTATAAAAGCATTCGTTAACCTATGGACCAATAATGTGGGGTGTGTAATTGAGATAAACAAGTTAACCACGAGTAATGTGGAGGGAGTTTGAACATTATACTGATGTATAGTATGTTATTGGGTTATTATCTTAATTTGAAGGATATGAATGAACTTATAAGAGGGAATGTATTGAACGAAATTGTAAGTCATTTATGCCATTAAATTGTTGTATAAGGCAAAATAATTTAATTAAAGTATTTCTAAGTATGTATATAGAAGACTGAAAAGTTTTATAAGAATAAACCTATGAAAACACGATGTAAAAGACAACTTGAACTTTTAATTAAAGGGGCCTTTGTACATGGGGATACTAATATGAGATACGTTGTTAAGAAGTATTTTTATGGCCTAATGAGCATAAACCTAAAGAGAGAGTAGGAGGCAATACAATAATTTAAATTTTTTGTTTATTAATGTGACCTACAAAGTAGCTATGAGGTATGTACTAGGTCAAGGAATGATTCCGTCTAAATATGGCGATTTAATCTAGTTGTAATAAGATAATAGTTTCAAGCCTGCAAATCTAAGAAAAAAAAGAATTGGCCAATATAACTTATGTTTAATTATGAAACCATAGAAGCTTGAATGCCCTCGAGGTCATAAGAAGAATTATGATTAGCATTGAGGTATAAGAACTTGCTTGCCGATTTGTTAATGCCTATACTATATTATGATTAACTCATGCCCGTCAGTAGTGTGCTAATGACTAAGATGAAATGTTCACACAAACCCCAAATAACTATAAGATGTCATAAGATGAAAATACAAGTAAGACAATCAAAGTATATATATATAGAGAGAGAGAGAGAAACATATCTGAAAATGTTATAGTGTATAATGAATTGCGTATAATTTGATGAACCATGAAAAAGAATCAAGTGAACGAAACATGCGTTGACCTTAAACTATAAGAGAACTCATTATTTTAGTATATAGACCATAAATGCTTGAGTGTTGCTATATATGTTCATGTCATAATGTGAATATTTATGAGAATAGGGAGCTATTCATAGGAAGCGGTAACAAGGTACGTCATCAACAACTATCCATGAGTTATGTAATTTCTATATATTATTTAGTTGAGATGAGTAATGAAAGCATGTATGTTCATGATTTAAGCTGCATATATATGTAAATGTGCATGCAAACACGTGTAATGTTAATTATGAAATATTTGATATTATTTTTTGTTCAAACTTGAAACTATCATGCTATGAATGAATGAAAGTTGATGTAACTATATGATCTTATGACAGCATACATGTGTATTGAAGCCTAGAGCTCAATGTTTGAAGTATGATGAGAATAACGTGCACTCTTATATGAATGATGGCATAAAGCAAATATGTTGTATTAAGTAAAGAAAAGTATGTTTAATCAAAATTGATGCATTCTTTTATGAAAAGAATGATATGCATTCTTTTATGAAAAGGTGGCTTTAAGCCAAATGATGTGCTAAATAAAGAAGAATACGTTAAACCAATATGTCTTAAAAAGTTAAGCCTGTGGGTCTTAGTTCAGTTGTGGATTAGATAGGCATGCCTAGAGGGATACAATCGCAGCTGCTAAAGTTGACCCCATTTGGGTTTTGTTCCTTAATGGAACCATCGCTTGACCCCATTTGGGTCCATAGTTTGTTCCTTTCTAGAATCGTTGCTTGACCCCGTTTGGGTCCATTGTTTGACATCTTTGGATATCCATTGTTTGATACCTTCAGGTATCCATTGCTCCCGTTATCCACCTTTCAAACTAGTACTTAGGCAGGCTATTAAAGATGATAAAAAGTATAAGAAATAAAGTGATATATATATATATATGTAGGTGAATATATATGTATCAATTTCTTCACGTACTTAACATAAGCATGTTGAATGTCTTATTGAATTGCATTGTTTTATCTAAAATTCCTTTTGGCTATAACTGTCTTTATGAAATGAGATGCCATGTTCATTACATTATGATTATGAGATATGTATATCACCTCGACCATGAGGAAGGTTCCTGTGTGAGTAGAACTCAATCGAGGGGTTCCATGGAGAATATATGGACCCCAAATGTACAATATTGTACTAGAACTTACATGGACTATAACATGTACCCTCAGTTTCATGTGCTCTATTAATAAAATGCATACATGTGACATCGAAACCTTGTTTTATAATCATGATATGCAATGCTTGTTCTTTATAATCACATGCAACTCTGCTAGTTTATTGAAATATATATATAAATGTTTACACATATGTAAGTTTAATGATAACATTTATTTAACCAAGTGCAATGCATGACATAGATTGAAGATTGTAAGAGAATCAGGTTAACATGCTAAGATAACAGAAATGATGTAAGGTTTATGAACCTAATATGAGAAAAGTACTAAATATATGAAGTAGATAGACTTACCAGGACTACTTGTAGATGTTATATGGCTTAAATACACCCTTATAGTATGAATTAATGTTAAATGCCTATCTTAAGTGAACCAAGTGATTTAATGCGGTAAGTGGAAATCTTGTACCATTAATAACTATGATGGTTAACCTCTAGATAAAAAGGATTATAATATGTAAATGAAGGTTTGCATGCACATATACATAATGATAATATTGACCTAACTAAATGCAACGTATGACATAAATTGGTGTTATAAGAAGTTTAAGTTACTATGTTAAGATAATATTAAAAGAGACATATCCATGGAACAGGAGTGAGAATTGTGTGATTGTAAGAAGAAATCATGTCTAATGATGAGAAAAGGGACGTTGCATGATATAAGCACTTACTTAAGCATGTCATATCAGTTAATTGAAGCAAGTCTAACTTGTATGATAAATAATCATGATTTCTTAAGTTGTATGAATAAAGAATTATGAAATACATGAATGATAATAGTTTAAAATGAATAGTAAGCTATGATGATGCTAGTGAATAAACCAATCTAAGCAGGATCAAGTTAAGTCAAGTAAATATTCTAGATGAATGTAACAAGGTATTTGTTGTTGAGGTTGGAGTCTTTTCAAATGATCAGTGTAACAAACTCATGTTATTTGGTGCTTGATAAAAGGTTGTGTATATTTTTGCATGATAATAAGAATCAGGGAAAAAGTATTATATATATATATACATATAGTTTTTATCCCCAATAAGATTTATAGCTTAGCACGGGTTTGTTTATTTATGTAGGTTTCGGGTTAAGCTTTAGAGGATTAGTCATGACGCAGTTGCCTTGAGGATATCAGGATACTTGAAGGCCATTTATGTTATGTTTATCTTATCTATAAGCTTAATTATCTTATTATGGCATGTAATGATTGCCTGTATTATTATTATTATTATTATTACACTACCAGAAAATTGATTTTTAACGACCAAAAATTAACGAAGGGATAAAAATCTGGTCATAATAATATATAAACAGCAAAGGGAATTTAATCCGGTCGTAGATCTTAAATTTTATTATTATTTAACGAGGGGATAAAATTTGGCCGTTGAAAGATTAAAATTCCGGTCGTTACTGTCTTTTAAAAAATAGCGGGACATAAATTCTATTACAACCAAAAAAATAATTCAAAATTATTTTATAAAAAATAAAACGCAAAATACCAAAAGTTCAAAATTAGGAAAAAGTGAAACCTATTCTCTGTAAAACATGACCATATTGCTTAACGCATGGATTTTTATCTATGCATGTTCACAAATTTAGGTAGAAAAATTGTAAATGTGGATCTGTAAAGAAGTGGAGAGAGAGACCATTTATTTCATTTTAGATGCATACATAAACATTTTACATTTTTATAGTTTTGTAATTTTTAGTTATGATTTCTGCAAGCGGTATTTGAATGCGTAAGTGAAAATAAATTCAAACTCTTATTTTATTCATTTTTTATAATTATTAATATTAATTAAATAAATTTATTATAAAATAAAACTCTTTCAACATTAATATTCACAAAAACCATGTTGGTTCTTATTTTGTAATAGCATCCAATATAGAACAAATCCATAATGGACAATTGCCAATGGCAAATAATATTAATTAATATATGTTTGTCCACTGCAATTTGTGAAAAAACCTAAAATAATCAAATAAAAAAGAAAACTTGAACATATTGCCATAGCCAGCAAAGAAGTATCATTTACTTGCTGAAAAAACCAATATCTTAAGATCTTGACAAATGGATCTGTTAACCTAAATGCTAAAAACCCATAAAATCCAATTTAGCTCTGAATTGTTCCTTTGTCCTTTCCCATTATTGCCCAGAAACAATTTTTTTTTTAAATCCTTTTTCGTTACCCAAATCCAATTATGCTCTGAAGATAAAGCAATATGCTCAAAATACAAATTCTATCCCTTTTCTTTTCCATCTCTTTTTCTCTAAAACGTGAACCTATTATGCTTTATCTTCCAAATTTGTTTCCAACAAAATACAGATCCCAAACCTAATATAAGAGCTCAAGATACAAAAGAACAAATTACAATGATGAAGGTTATCTTACCAGCCTTTTTCATACTCAAGAATCCATAGATGGGAGTCCAGTTCCTACCCGTATCTTCAGAGGCCGCTCATCGTTATTTTATGCCTTCTTGATTTGCATCATGTTTTCTTTCTCAAGTTCGTTTTGCTATTTGATGATTGAAAATAAGCTTAGGGTTGCTAAATTTTTCCAGGTTCTATTCAATTATATCCATGGTTGTGGCTTTATCTATACTTGTCTATGCTTTGATTTTGGACAGCCTTAATTGTGTTTCTTCTGGGAATACGACTATAGCAGAACAGAAGTGAGATTAGGATCTTTTGTCATCTACAAATTCTATAAATGGGATCTTTTAACTTAAAACCCTACTCTTTTGTTGCACGTGAAATTTTAGATCTCTCTCCATGGAGCTATCCATGAAAATCATATTTAGATATTATGTTTGGTGTGGATGATTTGACTGTTTCAATTCTTGCGACTGCCCAGAATCTATTTGTTGAAATGCTGTTGAGAGGATTAATCCTTGTACCAGCGTTAGAAAAGAACAGCTGGATTTATTTTGCCTCAAAATTAATAATGTACTTGTGGAAAAAATAATGATTCTCCATCTCCATTAACCCTTAATTTAATAATTCTCCATCACCTAACAGCTGGATTTATTTTGCCCATGCTTTTACACCTTGACTTTTGTTTTCTTCTCCATCTCCCTTAATTTTTATAATGTGGTTTTTGCTTAGTTTGAAACTCTTGTAGTTGTTTTGATTACTATCACTTTTTGTGCTTTTGGATTTTGAGACTTTGGGTTTTGCGTTCCTTTGTTAATGGTTGGCTTTCTTTGTTTTAGAAGTCAATGTACAGAGTGGAGAGGAAGTGGCTGTTAAGTTGGTATTTTTCCTCCATACTTGTTGCTTTAGTGATGTCACGATTAAGTTTGTATTTGATAAGTAGAAATTTGTCACTTAATATTCCTCTCTTTTTATTTTGTGGTGGGTGTTCCCATTGCTTTTCATTGAATAGTTTCTTTGTTTCCACAACAAACACTAATTTGGCTTTGGCTGGTAATTGTCAAGATATTGGACATTAGATGCTTAGAGTTTCTTCTTGGTGATTTATAAGCTTGTCTAGACAATCGTTTGGAGGCTCATGGAATAATTTAACTGTATAGATAATGATAATGGATAGAAGGTGATTTTTGAGCGAACTCCTTTGAATTTGCATTAAAAGTGACTGCTTGCTGAACCTGGATGTTTATAATACTAATTAAAGGCCTATTACAACAACTTTCATGGAAGGGATTGTTTTGATTGGATAACAACAAGCCTTCTTTTAGCTTTTTCATTTTAACTGTGAGTTTTTAGATTATTGTTTCTATTTTCATTTATTTCTTTTTGGTCATAATCTAAGGGTTGTCTTTCTTTTGTATTAAACTTTAACATGCTTTCTTTCTTATTTATGTTTTGACATACTGCAACTTAGTGGAGTGTACAATTTATTTTGCCACTGACTTGCATTGTTATATTTTTTCCAGTAATCTGTGAAGACTAAGCACCCTTTGCTTCACTATGAGTCGAAGCCTTTATTTGCTTCTCCAAGGTGGAAGTAAGTTTCTATTTAACCTCCTTTTGTTTTACATTGCTTTATGTATTTTCTTTCATACATGTTTTTTTTCGTCTTTGTGTAGCTGGTATTCCATACCTGAAATTGTTTTTGTCCTTGAAAGCTTAGGTTTATTGTGTGGTAGATCTTCCCTATAAATATGAAGGGAAATGCCGGAAGCTTGGTGACACTGGTGATTTGGATTGGCGCATGGTTAGTTTCTTACACTTTTATTCAGGTATTTGCAACTTTCTTAGTTGAGTAATGCTTATTATTTTTGATTGATTTTTCAATGCTGATAACTTTATAACTTTTAGACATGAGCTCAATTGCACTATATATTTATATGACATGATAATTAAGCTATATAACTAACATATATAATAATGTATTAAATATTTGACATAGCTCCATTAAACAACATTTTAAAGCCTTTAAGAGCAAAGATCTATTAAGTTTATAAGAATCAAGGGCACTTAGGCTTGCCCTTGGAGTTCTTTATGTCCCCGTAACAAGGGCACTCATGCTTATTCTTATAAGTTCCTGAGGGCACACACTTGCATTTCTCACTGCAAATTCCATAGTACTTCAAGCACCGATCTTTAACTCCTGCTTTTGAGCACCTTGCCTCACATTTGGAGTCACAAAATATTGTTTTAAATCAAATAATAATTATCCCATTTTCACACTTAAAAACCCACCAAATTAACTTCTTAAACAAATAATATCTACACATATGCGTACCTGAACCAGCCATTGTAACCTCAAAGAGAGAGGAACTGAGAACAAGGCACAATAGCAAAATACCTGCAAACACTTCATTTTTTCCTTTTCTTTTTTCTCTATACTCTTTTGAGAAAAACTAAACAATATGACTTAACTTACTTAGTAGTGTTTATTATACGTGTGGTGACGTGTGGAGAAAAGGGATATTTATAATGCTGGTTGCTTCATAGGAGGAACTTGAACCACTAGAACCTTCAGTCCTAATGTATGGAACTGAACTGAATCCATGGAACTGGGGAACCTTTAAGCAGTTCATAACTGCTGGTTAAGTTTTGGACTAATTCTCTGGACGTTTCAACCTGCAGTTTACCTTTCTTTTTCTTATTTGTTAACTTTTAAAATTTTATTGTCATGTGCTGTGAAACATGGACCCTTCATAAATTACTGGCATGATAAAATAATATGCATAATTATAGTTTAGATGTAATGAAAATATGCAAGATTGAGTGTCCAAGAACATGGTAAAATATCTACTGCTTTATTTTGTTTTTAAATCGAACTTGTAGCAAAAAGAATGGAACATGAGAGACTTGCATGAATTTTTATTTTTATTTTTTTGCAGCACATGGTTATTGGTGGTCTCCCACTTGCAATATTCTCGATTCTCAATCATGATCCTGTGTTCAGTGAAGGTCTCAAGCAACTAACTCTAGGTGACATATTGGCACTCTTGTACACTTCTGTTTTTGGAAGTGCTATCAATTATGGTTTATTCTTTTACAGTGCAACAAAAGGTTAATTGGTTTTTCTGCTCCTAACTAGACTAAAAAATTTAGGTTAAATTGGATTTTTTTTTCTGAAATTTATTTTTTATCATCGAAATGTTTTAGGTAGCCTGACAAAGCTCAGTTCCCTCACCTTTTTAACCCCGATGTCTGCTTCAATTTTTGGGTAAGATTCTTTAATTTTTTTATCATACATTAGGATGGAAGTTTCCACTGGTTTTATCTGAAATATTAATAATTTCTTATTTTATGATTGTGATTGCATTTTACATGTATTTCCTATAGTCTTTCTACAAAAATTTTCATTTTGTTTAATTTGCAATATGATAATATGCTGTTAATATATTATTAAACTTATTATTATTTTTTACTTTCTTAGCTATTTGATCTATTGCCTTTATAAATGAATATTAATTATAAATTTATGTTTACAGATTTTTTGATCAATAGACAACGAAGATTTGATGCTCATTATTCACTTTTTTGAAAATTCTAGCCAGATAGATGTTGGTATAGTAAGGGGCTATTTTTCTAAACAAATAGAATGTTAAACAATTTCGAAATATTGGTATACTTTGTAATTATTTTTTTGCAATTTATGAAAAGATTATTTATTATATTTTTGGATATGTATGTATGTGTGGGAGTGTGAATGAGGTGTAAGTGAAATATTTAAATAAAATTGTTTTTATTAATGATCGGATTTACATTTAGCAATGGAAAATTCGATTGCCATTTGTAATCATTAACGACCGGATTTTTTTCTGTTAAAAGATATAAAAAATCCACGAAAGGAAATTTTGGTCGTTATAAGTTAATTTTTTCGACCAGATTTTCTTTCGCTGAAAGTCGAAAACAATTAACGAAAGAAAAATCTGGCCGCTAAAAGGGCTTTTTTAATGACTGGAATTTCCTTTGTTAAAAGCAAAATACAAATTAGCGAAGGGAAATTACATCGCTAAAAGTTTATATTTAACATCTGGATTTGTTACGGTCGTTAATACCTTTAACAACCGAAAATCAATCCAGTCGTTTATACTATTAACAACGGGGCTTTTAACGACCGGTGACGACCGGATTTTTCCATTCGTTATAATGTTTTAACGACCGGATTTTAACTTTTAACGATCGGATTTCCTCTCATTAAAGAGCATTTTTCTTGTAGTGTTATTATTATTATTATTATTTCTACATGACCTTTACTAGGTTTATGATGATGGTGATTGATGATTATCCATAGTTAAGGAATTAGAGTGTTACAGTTAGTGGTATCAGAGCCCAGGTTGAGTCTTTTCTCGGCAATAAGGAATTATTCTGGAAGATTAAGATGATATTGGTCTAGACCATGGTGTCATTATTAATGGCATACATTTTGATGATTATGATAGGTATTTGACCTATGATTGATATATATTGGACCATTAGCAAGATTTTGGCAAAGATTGTGAGATGATATCTGACGAATTATCAGTATCTCTCGCCTCCTGGTATTGAAAGTGCTTAAAAGCCTTAATGTTTTAGAAACTTAGTCTAAAAGAACTATATACCAAAGTACTTTACCTAAACATGCCTATCCATGGAAGCATAATCATATTAAAACTAAAGATCCTTAATTCTAAGTTAGTAGATGCATCCAATAAACTCATAATTAACTATGCAAAGATTAATTACAAATGTTAATAGGCAATAACCTCACAAAGAATAACTCCATAACACAACTTAACATAAAACATAAAAATTTAAAACTAATCTTATATGCAAACTAACAACTAGCTTCCCCATACATAAAGGATACAATGTCCTCATTATGGAAAGAAGACTCCACAAGAGCAACACATACAACACAAACAAAGATTTAATAAAAACAAACACACAAACACTCAACAAAAACAAACAAAAACAAAAGAAACTTAAAATCGGAGAGAGGAACATTACTGAGATGGTCTACTGGGAGACCCTGGTGGAGAAGGAGTGAAAGGAAGATTATGATGGCGGAAGAAGGAAATGAGCTTACAGCTGAGGCTCTTATGACTTTTGTGCATTTGTTTGATAGTTGCCTCAAAGGAATCCATCCGTGCCACCATGCTTTGATTGGCAGCCTCAATCCCATCCAAACGAGACATGACTCGCTGTAAGCCAGCAACTTCCTCTTACTCAGCACCATTACTTGGCTTACCACTATCATCTCGGCCCACACCGAAATCACTAGCTAGAGCAGCCTCTTCTTCATCATTAGAATCATCTGAATCACCAGATGCGGCAGCAATAGATGTTACAGGTGCTTTCCCTTTTCCTTTGGCACGATTAGTACTCATTTACTGTGTAAAACATGATAAAAACAGTGGAGGCCAAGTGCCTCTATCTAAAACATGGGAGTTACGCAGATAACGGATATCCATTAAAGTCACACGCTCATTTTCATCCAAAACAAAATTTCCTAAATCACCTAAACACCATAAAATGATGCCAATTACCATGTGACACATGCCTACTGTTTTTATTTAAGCAATGGATGCATGATATAACCCATCAAATATAAAATCTATTGAACATGGTGTCTTACGTGACAATAACAAAGCAAGCACAAACAAATCTTTGGTTTGCACCTTTGTGCTTTATACTCGTCCAAATAAGGCATGGCATAAATATTTATGAGAGAGAAATAACCCATTATCTTTAATAAGGCAATTAGAGGCATTTTTGTTATTAAATTCATTTAAGCCAGTGATTGTTGTCCAAATTGGCCTGTGATCAAACAAATTGGCATTAAAACGTTGTCCTTTTAAAGGAAAACCAAACCAATCATGCATTTCTTCAAAACCAAATATAAACTCAACACCCTGGTGTTTAAATTTAAATTGAGTCTTCATATTGTCTATATATGCCAAGGTGACAAAAGATTCTACAGCCCAGTCCCTCCTAATAGGCAAATTCATAACAGAAAATTTCTCCCATTTCATGTATTTGATATACTTATCAAATTGGGAAGTTAGACCTAAGTCCGTAATCAACTCATTGTCTAAATGCAACATGCCCACATAAGATTTTGTGTTAAAAAACTTAAACTTTTTGCCTTCATCTTCAGAATAAAGTGGAAAAGGACATTCAAACCTAGATTGAAGATACTCCACAGGTGGCGATGATGGAGAACCTGGCTCTACCACAGGGTGTTTATCCTTACAGCCGATGGACTTTATGCGTACCATGATAATGTCTTGTGTACCCCCAGCTACAATTTAAAAAATAAAGGAAGAAGAAAAAGAAATAAACAAACCCAGCTAAACTCTTCACAAAAGAAAATAAAAAGAAGAAAAAAAAGAGGAGAAAAACCCAAAACCTTGAGAGAAAAATGTAGAAAACTATGAACAGCTGAATAAGGGAAGGTGAAGGGTTAGGTTAGGGTTTTAACTATATATAGGGGTAGGTGAAAAGGCAACCAAAAATCTAAAAAATTTGAATCTCATGTCCTATCGCGACCTCGCGAAAAGACACGATATTTTAACATAGCAAGCTCACGAAGATTGTCACGCTCGCGATAGTGCCTAAATGCCAAATCTCCCTATTCAGCAGTCGCGATTGCGATGGTGTCGCGCTCGCGACAGAACCCTAATGCCCAAATCAAGATGAAATAGTCGCAAGAACGAATAGGGCGCGCTCACGACAGAGTCCTGTGATCCGTCCCACTCATCCTTGTTGCACTCGCGACAATGATGAAATTTTTATGACTTAAATTTTAATTTTTTTTAAATGGAAATAGAAAATTATGACAACACAAATAAAACACACATAAATACATGTAAAATAAAAATAATAAAAATGTGTAAGTATTCTAAATAAGGTAATAAACAAAGAAAAATAAAATTATTCATTTAAAAACAATAGAAAGTAAAAATATATGAATAACACTAAGTCAATTTTAAAGAGATAAAAGATACCTCTTTACTCTCATATGTGTTAGAGAGTATGCCCTAGAGCCCATGAAATAGGGATGTTTTTCATATGTATAAAATTTATATTCTGAATAAAAGGCATCATTCATTTATTAATGCTATGTTTGAATACATGAGTTTGTAAATCTTAAATTAATAAATGAAGTCCTAGATATTATAAAAACAGTGCAAAGGCAATCATGAAGGTGTTCATGATGTGAGATGTCTGTTGCATGCAAATGTGTTAATATCTAAATATCCCTAGTAATAGAATTAAAATGATAGGACATTATTAATTCAGACAGACTAGCACATGTTATGCTTCTTGAATGGTTCAAGCAGTGGTTCTCATAACTGTGATTATGGAAGATAATCAAAGCTAACATATGGATGCTTGTTAGAAGAACAAGTTCATTGGAGACCTGCAAAGAGAATCCTCACATGGATATTAAATCTATGTCAGTGAGGAATCTCTTCATAGCGGTTGTGCAAGTATCCTTAGAATTGAGATCACCAAAGTTATCTTAAGTAGCAAGTGGTATACTTTGACTCTATAACTGATTACTTCCAACTGGGAGTGAACATAGTTAGGAGGTTGGGTATATCATGACCTATTTGAAGATAGTTGAGTGATTGACAAAGGATTCACCATCCCAGATTTAACAAGGGATGTTATCTCGCATGATTCTATAATTGCCTTGTTCAAAGAATCTCTGGCCAGAGTAATATGCCGAGATGGATGGAGATCCATGAAGGGCATTTTAGGAACAATGGTTAAATTAATATAACATACATAATTAGATTTATATGAGTTGAAAGAAATCCATACTCATAATCTAATTAAGATAAGAGTGGTGAAAGGAGTAATTGCACGGTAATTGTTTCTATGGAAGGGTATAGTCAAACCACATGACTTTCCTGACATTTGGGTAGTCATGATGCCTAGCCAGAGGCCAATCATGACTTGTATAATGATGTATCAAAAGTATCAATAGGGATTGATAAGATGATTTAAAAGGAGTTTACATCATGTGAGTTTTGAATAGAACTCACAATTACATATTATACTGTCAACATGGACAGGAACCCAATAGGTCACACACATATAGAGAAAAGGGTAAAATGGTAAAATAACAAGGATAATAATATTTGATATTATTATGAAGGTAGAGAAGTGAATAAGATAATAATTAATTAATGATTTTAATTAATTATGATCAAATAAAATTGTCCGCGAAACTTTTGAGAAATGTTCTGCAAAATTTGACCTAATCGAAATAATGTATTTTATGATTAATTATTATTATCTTATAAGTGTTATAAGACTACTATAAGTCTTATAGGATTGATATAATAATTAATAGGTCCATTGGAGAAATTATAAAGGGCCAAAGGAATGAAAAAGTTGGAGGAAGCCCTCCAGAAGAGGGCCACACGCCAACTCCATACAGAAGGGCTTAGAGAAATTTTTATTGGACCAAATTAATTTATATATGTTACATAAGTGTTATGGAACTCACATATTTAATTTGGTTGGATTTAGAATCCATTTGGGTATTTAAATTCAATTAGATGCACAAAGGGCCTAGTTTGTGGATTTTGTGCATAGACTTTTATGAAAAGGATTAAATTGGATTTAATTAAGCCCAAATGATTATAATTAATTCCAGAGGCCTAATTAATAATTCTCCAGCAATTTTAAAGAGCCCAATCTCATTAAGGAGTTGGAATTTTAACCTAACTATAAAAGGCCAACTAATGAGAATTAGGGTTAAGTGATTAAAACAAAAGGAAAGTCTTTTTCTCTAAACTCTCTCTCCCTTTTGCGCAAACTCCTAAGCTAGCTCTTGGGAGTTTCGGCCAGCCCTAGTTAAACACCAATTTTTTGGTTTAATTTACCCCTCTCTAGTGTGAATTACTCATTGGAGGTGTTCGATTTTGGACACTGTGGTTTGCGACAACCCGGTGCGAAGTAAAATCAACTGTTCAACAAAAATCAAAGGTGGTTTTTCTATTCTCATATAGTTATATTGTGTATTCATGGTAAGATCAGATCTAATGATTAAAAATTTTAAAATTCCGCTCATGTATGTGATGCATGTAACCGTTAAAATCCAACATGGTATCAGAACCACGGTTTTGCCATGGGTATACAATTCTATATTTTTCTGCAGAATAAGTTTTGTTTTGTTTTGTTTTGAGTTATTTATTTCATGAAATTTAAAATATTAGATTTGATTGTTCATCAATGAGAAATATTGATTTCTAGTTGTATATGTGATCAAATAAATTTGGTGGAAACAAAAACGAAACTTTTGAAGGATTGTGATTAGGGTTTGGCGTGAAACCCTAGGTGATGTAGGGGCTGTTCTAATTTAATTTCTTATGGATCCATTTAAAAATCATTTAGATGATATTTTATGTGTTTAATATGTGATATTAAGCTGTAGGATCGAACGGAATTAAAATCGAACAAGTTTTGCATGAAAACTAGTTTAGTCGAAAAGTTCGATAAATTGGTGTTCTTCGTGTGTTCTTGGTTAGAACGACTTTTGATCTTCTAAATCTGATATATATGATATATTAAAGTGTTTTTAATTAATTTGATTAATTAAAATGGGCCTTAAATTAATTTGATTAATTTTAATTTATTAAAACCATCTAATGGGCTTAATTATGTTTATGAACTTTGTTTAAATTAGTGAATGATTTGGTAGGCCCAAGGAGCTGATTTAAATTAAAAATTATAAAAATTAATTAAGTTTATTAATGGGTTTTAAGGGCTGGAGTTGGCTTGGCTCATTCCAAAAGGCACAAATGGTCCAAAAGACACAAAACTAGTTTATGTGTGAACACAGTTAGGGTTTTTCTTCTGTGGGTTTCGACCTACATTTGTTTTAAGCCCAAAATTGATTCTTTTAATTATTTAATATGATTAATTAATTAAATAATCAATTTATAATTAATTAATAATCAATTGGATTGATTATTAAGACAAGAACACATGCATGCAAAAAGGTTTCCTAAAATGAAAGTTTCCAAAATGGAAAAAGTTTCCTAATTTGATCACATCATTAAAATAACTCAAAATATAGTTTCAAAGGTTGAAACAAAGTTAGTAATCCATTTCTTTATGCATTAGAGAGGCATATAAGGGTGTATCATTGGCATGATGGTTAGTTATGGACAAAGCCCAATGTGATTGAGTATAATACATGTTTTGGCCTAATGAGGACTTTCATGTCCCGGCCACTTGTTTTTGGTTTGTATTTCATTTCGAATTGTAATATGTAATTAGATTACTTAGATTAGAATTAGAAATAGAGATGGAGACCAATATCAAGCAGCAAGATGAGCCGGATGGAGATCCAACAAGCTTGAAGATAATGTAATTATTTTCTTATTTGAATCATGCATACTACCTAGGTGTGACCTTTTGATTTCCCTCTTGGCTCGGGAAAATCAATGTAGTGAAGTCCATAACTATACCATATTTGTATGCTTATATTTATGTGATAGATATCGGATGCATACCAATGTATGCCAACCATGTATGATGAGACTTAATTAACTAAAACCCTCAAACAAATACTAAGGTATATAAGCCTTCCATTAATTTGAGGAGAACCAGAGTTCTTTATAGTGTGGGTTGTTGACCACAATCAAGCTCACATTATATCGAATATGTTCAAATCTAATTAAATGGGTCATCTTAGCTAGCCCATTAGTTTGTTGACCACAATCAAGGCTAATGGTTCTAGAGGCAAGATTAGGGAATGCATATATGATATGCATGCATCAAGAGTTGATAACCTAATGATCCAATAGTTGTGTAGAGACACGATTAGTATAGAGATACCTACCTTTCAAGGGTATAGAATTTGGCTTGTTGACCACAGTCAAGGTCAAATTACATATCAAGGATTGGATATTGGCCCACTAAGAAAACCATCGGGTTTTCTCAGATTATATAGTGGGGGCTATTAATTCGCAATAAAATAATGGGAGTAAATGGATTAATTAAAGAACTTATTAATGCATACATATATATATATGAACATACTCTCATATCTTTTCTTTTTCACATCTAGGTCATCATTATGAGCACATCAAACATTAATATACGATCAATCTTGGATAACAAGCAGGTTGGCAACAACTATTCTGACTGGATCAGGCAAGTGAGAATTGTTCTCAGAGCTGAAAAGATCCACTACATCTTGGATAAAGATCCACCACCACTTCCATCAGATGATGCCATTGATGAGATCAAAGGCATTTATCGAAAATACATGGAGGATAGTTAAGCAGCAACATGTCCGATGCTGGGTGCTATGTCCTCGGAGCTTCAGAAGCAACATGAAATGATGGATGCTAGAACCATCATTTTGTATCTAGAGGAGCTTTATTCTTCTCAGGCTAGAACTGAGCAATATGAGATTGCTCGAGCTCTATTTAGCTGCAAAATGGTGGAAGGCACTTCAGCTGCTACTCATGCATTGAAGATGTATGGGTATATTGAGCATTTGAGTAGCCTTGGCTATGTTATGGATAACGATCTATACATAGATTTAATCTTGTACTCGTTGGATCCAAGTTATGCACCTTTCGTGCTTAACTTCAACATGAACAAGATCCAAGTATCCATTCCTGAGTTAATCAATATGCTCAAGACAGCTGATGGATCATTTAAGAAGGATCCAAAAAGTGTCATGGTTGTCACTTCTGCTAAAGGCAAGAAGCAGAAGAAGAAAAAGATAACCAAGGCACAGCCAAAGAATGGTGGGATCTCCAAGAAGAAGGTTGCCAAGAAAGAGAATCCCAAAGGAACTTGCTTCCATTATGGAAAGGATGGTCATTGGAAGCGTAACTACAAGGCCTATCTAGATTCTCTCAAAGAGAAGAAGCAAGCTTATGGTTCTACTTCAGGTATTCATATGATTGAAATTAATACTTATTCTATTGCTTCAAAACAATCTTGGGTATTAGATACCGGATGTGGATCTCATTTATGTAATGATCTACAAGGGCTTAGAAGCTTTAGAAGAGTTGGAAAGGCAGAGATATGTTTGCAGTCAGCTACTGGACAGAACATCTCTACAACAGTTGTGGGGACTTACTATTTGCCTCTTCCTAGTGGATTAGTACTGGAATTAAATAATTGTTATTATGTTCCAACTTTGTCCAAAAGTATTATTTCTTTCAGTTGTTTGATGAACGATTGTGATATTTCTTTAAAGGACAAATGTTGTTACATTTTTAAGAACAACATATTTTATGCAAAAGCTATCATTGAGAATGGTATATTTGTTCTTGATTTAATTAAAGAAGTACATAATGTGGATAGCAAGAGAATGAAACTTGATAATCTAAATACCTCATACTTATGGCATTGTCGTTTAGGCCACATAAATGAAAAACACATGACCAAATTGCACAAGTCAGGTGATTTGGGATAATTTGATTATGAATCATTTGATACATGCAAATCTTGTTTATTGGGAAAAATGACAAAAGCTCCCTTTATTGGTAAAGAAGAACGAGCTAAAATGGTTTTGGACTTAATACATTCAGATGTATGTGGTCCAATGACTACACATGCCAAAGGAGGTTACTCCTACTTCATTACTTTCATAGATGATTATTCCAGGTTTGGATACATCTATCTAATGAAATATAAGTCTGAAGCATTTGAAAAGTTCAAAGAATTCAGAAATGAAGTAGAGAAACAACTTGGAAAAAGTATTAAAACACTTAGATCAGATCGAGGTGGACAATACTTAAGTCAAGAGTTTCAGGATTATCTTAGAGATAATGGGATTTTATCTCAACGGACTCCTCCATATACACCACAACACAATGGTGTATCTGAAATGAGGAATTGAACACTATTAGATATGGTTCGATCAATGATGAGTCGAGCGGACTTGCCTAAGTCCTTTTGAGGATATGCACTAGAAACTGTTGTTTATGTGTTCAACAGAGTTCCTAGTAAATCGGTTGATGTTACTCCATATGAGATGTGGAATAACAAGAAACCCACGCTTTCTCATATGAAAGTATGGGGTTATCCTGCTTATATGAAGAGGACAATGTTAGACAAACTGGATGTTAAGTCTGACAAATATTTATTTTTGGGATATCCAAAAGAAATGTTTGGATATTATTTCTATCATCGCTTAGAACAAAAGGTGTTTGTTTCAAGGCATGCTGTCTTCTTGGAAAGAGAATTTCTCCTATGAGAGGACAATGGCAGTAAAATTGAACTTGGTGAAGTTCAAGACCCACAAATAGAAGATGATCAACCAATTGAACCCAAAACTGAATTTCATAATGATGAGATTACAGTTGAACCTGATTATACACAAAATCCTAGAAGATCTACTAGGATGCGTTCTATCCCTGTGTGATATGGATTTCACATTGATTCGGATTGAGGAATAACTGTAGTAGAGGACAATGAGCCTATAAGCTATCAAGAAGTTTTGAACAGTTCAGAACGTGATTTATGGCTTAAGGCTATGCAGTCTGAAATGGACTCCATGTATGAGAATAAAGTATGGACTTTAACTCAACCACCTGAAGGGATAAAACCCATAGGGTGCAAATGGGTCTTCAAAAAGAAGATTGACATGGAAGGTAATATAGTTACCTATAAAGCTCGCTTAGTAGCAAAAGGTTATTGTCAAAAAAAAGGTATTGACTATGAAGAAACTTTTTCTCCTGTAGCGATGCTTAAGTCTATAAGAATACTTTTAGCCATTGCAGCTCATTATGATTATGAGATTTTGCAAATGGATGTGATGACAGCTTTCCTTAATGGAAATCTAACCGAGGATGTGTATATGACACAACTAGAAGGATTCACATCAGGAAATGGAGAAAAGGTATGCAAGCTTCAAACATCCATTTATGGATTAAAGCAAGCCTCTAGGAGCTGGAACATACGATTCAATGAGACAATCAAAGATTTTGGTTTCTCACAGAATGAAGATGAACCTTGTGTGTATAAAAGGGTCAGTGGGAGTGCAATTGTCTTCCTAGTTCTATATGTAGATGACATATTAATCATGAGAAATGACATTTCTCTTCTCCAATCTGTTAAAATATGGTTATCCAAGCAATTCTCCATGAAAGACCTTGGAGAAGCATCCTATATTCTGGGAATAAGGATCTATAGAGATAGATCCAATAGGTTGCTTGGTCTTTCTTAGAGTACATATATAGATAAAGTATTGAAGAGGTTCAATATGGATCTCTCTAAGAAAGGGTTTATACCCATAGTGCATGGGAAACACCTTTCTAAGTGTATATGTCCACAAACACCTCTCTAAGAAAGTATTGAATACAATATGCATCTGCAATTGGTTCTATCATGTATGCTATGTTATGTACACATCCAAATGTAGCATTTGCTTTGAGTGTCACAAGCAGATTCCAATCCAATTTTGGAGAGGAACACTGGGCAGCTGTCAAGAATATTCTTAAGTACTTGAGAAGGACTAAGGATATATTCTTGGTATATGAAGAGGAAAGTTTGGAAGTAAATGGGTATATAGATGCCAGCTTCCAATCTGACAAAGATGATTGTAAATCACAATCTGGTTATGTGTTTATAATGGGAGGAGGAGCAGTTAGTCGAAAAAGTTCCAAACAAGAAACAACTGCTGATTCCACGATAGAAGCTGAGTACATTGCTGCTTCAGAAGTAGCCAAAGAAGCAGTCTGGATCAAAATGTTCATAACCGAACTAGGAGTGGTGCCTAGCATTGTTGATCCGATTCCTTTATATTGTGACAACAATGGAGCCATTGCGCAAGCAAAGGAACCACGATCTCATCAGCGATCCAAGCATGTTCTCAGATGCTACCATCTCATAAGGGAAATAGTAGCTAGAAATGATGTGAAAATAGAAAGGGTTCCCACAGATGACAATGTGGCGGATCCCCTCACTAAAACACTTTCCCAGATTAAGCATGATCATCATATAAAAAGCATGGGTCTGAGACATATGAGTGATTGGCTCTAGTGCAAGTGGGAGATTGTTAGAGAGTATGCCCTAGAGCCCATGTAATAGGGATGTTTTTCATATGTATGAAATTTATATTGTTAATAAAAGGCATCATTCATTTATTAATGTTATGTTTGAATACATGAGTTTGTAAATCTTAAATTAATAAATGAAGTCCTAGATATTATAAACACAGTGCAAAGGCAATCATAAAGGTGTTCATGATGTGAGATGTCTATTGCATGCAAATGTGTTAATATCTAAATATCCCTAGTCATAGAACTAATAAGATAGGACATTGTTAATTCCGATAGACTAGCACATGTTATGCTTCTTGAATGGTTCAAGCAGTGGTTCTCATAACTGTGATTATGGAAGATAATCAAAGCTAACATATGGATGCTTGTTAGAAGAACAAGTTCATTGGAGACCTGCAAAGAGAATCCTCACATGGATATTAAATCTATGTCAGTGAGGAATCTCTTCATAGTGGTTGTGCAAGTATCCTTAGACTTGAGATCACCAAAGTTATCTTAAGTAGCAAGTGGTATACTTTGACTCCATAAATGATTACTTCCAACTGGGAGTGAACATAGATAGGAGATTGGGTATATCATGACCTACTTGAAGATAGTTGAGTGATTGACAAAGGATTCACCATCCCAGATTTAACAAGGGAAGATATCTCGCATGATTCTATAATTGCCTTGTCAGAGAATCTCTGGCCAGAGTAATATGCTGAGATGGATGGAGATCCATGAAGGGCATTTTAGGAACAATGGTTAAATTAATATAACATACATAATTAGATTTATATGAGTTGATAGAAATCTATACTCATAATCTAATTGAGATAAGAGTGGTGAAAGGAGTAATTGCACGGTAACTGTTTCTATGGAAGGGTACAGTCAAACCACATGACTTTCCTGACATTTGGGTAGTCATGATGCCTAGCTGGAGGCCATTCATGACTTGTATAATGATTTATCAAAAGTATTAATAGGGATTTATAAGATGATTTAAAGGATTTTAAATCATGTGAGTTTTGAATAGAACTCAAAATTACATATTATACTGCCGACATGGACAGGAACCCAATAGGTCACACACATATAAAGAAAAGGGTAAAATGGTAAAATAAAAAGGGTAATAATATTTGATATTATTATGAAGGTAGAGAAGTGAATAAGATAATAATTAATTAAAGAGTTTAATTAATTATGATCAAATAAAATTGTTCGCGTAACTTTTGAGAAATGTTATGCAAAATTGAACCTAATTGAAATAATGTATATTATGATTAATTATTATTATCTTATAAGTGTTATAAGACTACTATAAGTGTTATAGGACTGATATAATAATTAATAGGTCCATTGGAGAAATTATAAAGGGCCAAAGGAATGAAGAACTTGGAGGAAGCCCTCCAGAAGAGGGCCACACGCCAACTCCATACAGAAGGGCTTAGAGGGCTTTTTCTTTGACCAAATTAATTTATATATGTTACATAAGTGTTATGGAACTCACATATTTATTTTCGTTGGATTTGGAATCCATTTGGGTATTTAAATTCAATTAGATGCACAAAGGGCCTAGTTTGTGGATTTTGTGCATAGACTTTTATAAAAAGGATTAAATTGGATTTAATTAAGACCAAATGATTATAATTAGTTCCAGAGGCCCAATTAATAATTCTTCAGAAATTTTAAAGAGTCCAATCTCATTAAGGAGTTGGAATTTTAACCTAACTATAAAAGGCCAACTAATGAGAATTAGGGTTAAGTGATTAAAACAAAAGGAAAGTATTTTTCTCTAATCTCTCTCTCCCTTTTGCGCCAACTCCTAAGCTAGCTCTTGGGAATTTCGGCCAGCCCTAGTTAAACACCAATTTGTTGGTTCAATTTACCCCTCTTTAGTGTGGATTACTCATTGGAGGTGTTCGATTTTGGACACTGTGGTTTGCGACAACCTGGTACAAAGTAAAATCAACTGTTCAACAAAAATCAAAGGTGATTTTTCTTATTCTCATATAGTTATATTTTGTATTCATGGCAAGATCAGATCTAATGATTAAAAATTTTAAAAATCCACTCATGTATGTGATGCATGTAACCGTTAAAATCCAACAATATGCTCCATCAAAATATATTTTACATCGATGCCCATTAACTTTAAACTAGTTTCCTTTATTATTTTTTAGTTCTAGATATCCATGGTCGAAAACTTAAGTTACTTCAAAAGGTCCACTCCATCTAGACCTTAATTTTCCAGGGAATAATTTAAAGTGAGAATTGAAGAGTAGAACCTTATCCCCACTCTTAAAGCTTTTATACTTAATGTGAGCATCATGCGATTTCTTAGACCTTTCCTTATATAAATGTGCGTTTTCATAAGCAAAAAGACGCAATTCTTCAAGTTCATTTAATTGCAAACACCTTTTTAACCCAACATCTTTCATGTCATAATTCAAGGTCTTGATTGCCCAATATGCCCTATGCTCTAACTCAATAGGAAGATGACATGCTTTTCCATACACTAACCTATATAGAGTCATTCCAATAGGTGCTTTGAAAGTAGTCCTATATGCCCATAATGTGTCATCAAGCTTATGTGCATAATCTTTTCTAGAATTAGAAACAGTTTTTTCTAAAATCCATTTAAGTTCCCTATTGGACACCTCTACTTGACCGCTGGTTTGAGGGTGATATAGAGTAGCTACTCTATGGTGGACATCATATTTATGCAATAAAGATGCAGAATAACGATTAATGAAATGCGTACCTCCATCACTTATGATAGCCCTTGGCACTCTAAACCGTGAAAAGAGTTTCTTCAAAAATGAAATCACCACCTTTGAATTATTGGTTGGTAAAGCTTCAGCTTTAACCCATTTAGAGACATAGTCTACCCCAAAGAATATATAAGATTTTCCAAAAGATTTAGGAAATGGACCTATAAAGTCTATTCCCCACACATCAAAAATTTTAACCTCTAAAATATTATTCAAAGGCATTTCATCTCTCCTTCCTATGTTCCCTACCCTTTGACACTTATCACATTTAGCTACAAAAGTCCTAGCATCATCAAAAAGGGTAGGCTAATAAAATCCACACTCTAACACCCTAGAAGTAGTTTTTGCTCCACCATTATGCCTCGAATACAATGATGAATGACAATGAGCTAAAATATCCATAGTTTCCTCCTCACTCACACACCTTCTTATGATACCATCCCCACTAATCCGAAATAAATAGGGCTCCTCCCAAAGATAGTTTTTAACATCACTAAAAAACTTCTTTTTCTGATGCCATGTCAATCCATAAGGTATGATTCCTACAGAAAGAAAGTTTGCAAACCAAGGCACATGCTTATAATTTATTGACATAAGAGATTCATTCGAAAAACATTCATTGATTTCATGACTATCCCCTGTGGTCCTTCAGCATTTTCTAACCTAGATAAGTGATCAGCTACTAAATTTTCAAAGCCTTTCTTATCTTTAATTTCTAGATCAAATTCTTGCAATGGAAGAACCCAACGAATCAACCTGGGTTTAACATCTTTCTTAGCAAACAAATATCTCAAAGCTGCATGATCCGTATAGATTATAACTTTAGATCCTAACAAATAAGACCTAAACTTATCACATGCATAGACAACAGCCAACATTTCTTTTTCTGTGGTTGTATAATTCACTTGAGGTGGTGACAAAGTATGACTGGCATAGTAAATCACATACAAATGCTTACCAATCCTTTGACCTAACACACAACCTATTGCTAAGTCACTTGCATCGCACATAATTTCAAAAGGTAACTCCCAAGTAGGAGAAGTGATTATAGGTGCAGTTGTAAGGGCCTTCTTTAAAGAATTAAAAGCATGCATACAATCATCAAAAAATTCAAAAGGCACTTCCTTAACCAACAAATTAGTTAAAGGCTTAGCTATTAGTGAGAAATCCTTAATGAATCGTCTATAGAAACCAGCATGTCCTAAGAATGATCATATGCCCTTAAGTGTAGTGGGTGGAGGTAATTTCTCAATCAATTCAACCTTTGCTCTATCCACTTCAATGCCCCTAATGGAAATCTTATGGCCAAGAACTATACCCTCTTCAACCATAAAGTGACACTTTTCCTAATTTAGCACTAGGTTAGTTTCCTCACACCTAGCCAACAATCTATCTAAATTATTTAAACATAACTCAAAAGAGTCTCCATAGACTGAAAAACCATCCATGAAAACTTCCGTGATATTCTCAATCATATCCCCAAAGATAGAGGTCATGCACCTTTGAAAAGTTGTAGGTGCAGTACATAACCCAAAAGGCATACGTTTATAGGTGAAAGTTCCATATGGACAAGTAAAAATGGTCTTCTCCTAGTCATTAGGGTATATAAAAATCTAAAAATAGCCCGAATACCTATCCAAAAAGCAATAATGAGAATGCCCAGCTACCCTTTCCAATATTTGATCAATGAAGGGTAAAGGGAAATGATCCTTCCTAGTAGTTGAATTTAACTTTCTATAATCAATACAAACCATCCAACCCGTGGTGGTTCTAGCAGGAATCAATTCCCCATTCTCATTCCTAACTACTGTCATACCTCCTTTTTTAGGTACACAATGTATTGGGCTCACCCAAAAACTATCTGAAATTGGATAGATAATCCTAGCATCTAACAATTTGATGACCTATTTCTTAACTACCTCTTTCATATTTAGGTTAAGTCTCATTTGCTTATCTGCCCTAGGTTGACAATCATCTATCATATTAATCCTATGCATAACAACATTAGGAATAATTCCTTGCAAATCCAAAATTTGCCAACCTATACTCTTTATTCTCTTTTTAACCACCTCTACTAGCAAAGATTCCTGATGACTAGTAAGTTTATTAGACACAATGATAGGTAACGTATGATTTAAACTAAGAAATGCATGCCTCAAATGACTAGGTAGCTTTTTTAACTCTACTGTAGGAGGACTTACAATTGAAGTTGGTATAGGTGCATCATTTGGATATAAGCATTCTGGCCTTGCACCCTCTTGCTCTTCCTTCGCACTAGCTTCTTCCTCAATGACCTCATCATCTATATTTGCTTCATTAAATATTGATACAACACAATCATTAATGACATCTATTCTCATGCATATATTCTCCTCCATGAGGTATCTTAATGCCCTATCCATGCAATATTCTACACTATTATCCCCCACTCTCAAAATTAATGAACCCTCATAGACATCAACCAATGCCCTACCTGTTCTCATAAAAGGTCTCCCTAAAATCAATGGTCATTTCACATCATATGTAAAATCTAAAATGACAAAATTGGCAGGCAAAATAAAATTGTCAACCTTAACTAATACATCTTCCACTATACCATATGGCTTTTTAATGGACTGGTCAGCTAATTGTAAAACCATTGAAGTAGGTTTAACATAATCTAACCCCAACTTCTTGAAAATAGATAATGGCATAAGGTTAATGCTGGCCCCCAAATTGCATAAACACTTAGGAAGCTCAACATCCCCTACAATGCATGGAATAGTAAAACTACCATTATCTTTCAGCTTAGTAGGCAAACTATTTGTGATAATAAAACTACATGCCTTATTCAATTCTATAGTTGAAACATCTTCCCAACTTCTTTTTTTAGCAATTAAATCATTAAGAAACTTTGCATAATTAGGAATTTGTGTAATAGCCTCAACAAAATTTAAATTTATATACACATGCTTTAATTTATCAAGAAAAGATTGAAATTGCTTATCTCGAGTCTCTTGCTTCAACCGTTGCGGAAATGGTGGTCATGGTTGAAAAACCTTTGAAATTTTTCCTTGTGCCCCATCCGTCACGCTCGCGACAGTAGGCTTTTCCACTGTAACTGGCGCGCTCGTGATAGCCTTCTCACTCGCGATGGTGGTAGCTCCTTCTACTATCACGCTCGCGACATGGGTCGCGCTCACAACACAAAGCTCATCTTGCTCTTTATGTTCCTGCACACTAACAAATTTGTTAGTGGTAACAGATTCATTAGTGTAAGACTTTCCTGACCTCAAATTTATGGCCTTTAAATGTTCTTTGGTTCTCCTCCATATTGCTTGGTAAATTCCCTTGTACTCGCGACGGAAGAACCTTGGTAATTTGCCCCAATTGAACTTCTAAATTATGAATGGAGGAAGCTTGATTCTTGGTTATTTGATCAAACTTAATTTCCATCCTCTTCTAGGACTCCTCTTGAGCATTAAACTTTATATTTATGCCCTCCAAAAATCTATTCATCTTTACTTCCAAGGCACCAAACCTATCTTGAGGTTGTTGAAACCCTACAACCCTATTTTGGTTGCTACTATTCCCCCAATAAAAATTAGGGTTGTTTCTCCAACTGGGGTTGTAAGTGTTTGAATATGGATTTCCCCTTCCTTGTCCTTGGATAAAACTAACTTGTTCTTTAATACTAGCCATATCCAAATTACACCCTTCACTTTCATGGCCTAATTGTCCACATACACTACACCCACTAGGTGGATTACTACCCATACCTAGGCTATTAATTTTCTGAGTCAACTGCTCAACTTGAGCTTGCAAAGCTACTACCGAATCTACTGCATGAACTCCCCTTACATTGGAGAAATTTGTCTCCCTAGCTAATTGATCCCAAGTTGTGATAGAGCCCCTAGTAAGGGAATTCAACCAAGCTTTTGTTTTGTCCTTCAATGTAAAAGGAAAAAGCCTAAGCTTGATTGCATCCGCCGAAACTCTATTAATCTTAAAAGTATCACAGATTTCTAAGAAATTTGCCAAATGAGCATTTGGATCCTCATTTGCCAAACCATAGAATTGTATATTGTTTAGAATCATTTATAAAAGCGATGGCTTTATTTCAAATTGCTTTACGTTTACCGTGGGTCTTACCACACCTTGTTGAGCACCACTCAATGCTGGCATGGCAAAGTCCATTAATTGAGTGGATTGTCTTCTTCAGCCATAGCAATTCTCCTATTTCGATTCTTTTTTTATTTGACTTGCGGTTACTCGAAAGAAATCTCTCTATTTCTAGATTCAACGGCTCAAGTTCTTCTTGCGAACTCCTTGTTCGCGACATGAACTGTTATATCCTGAAAATTCACAACAAAACAAAAAAAATTAAATATCATAATCCAAAATCTTAAATCAAGGTTCATAATGCCATAAATTAAATCAACATGTCCCCAGCAACGGCGCCAAAAACTTGGTATGCTTTTTCTAGAAGCTTAAATACCGCAAGTATACGGTGTACCGGTTATATTACTTCAGATATCAATCCCACGAGGAAATGTTGATTTTAATTACCCACTATTACTACTCAATTTTAATCTTGTTTACGATGTTCATAAGTAGAAATTAATTCTAACTACTCTATTGCATAAATTAATTAAATCCTAGATAAGTATAATCAAAGATGATAATAAATATTATGAAATTAAATAATCATACATTTGATACCATTATTTTAATTATAATTTTTAATCTTATTAGTAAGTCAAGTTGGAATAAATTTCTAATCCACTCTCTCGACATGAATTAGATTGCCTAAAACATGCAATTAAAGTACTAATTCTCAACTCTTATTAATGAACTAGTTCACTTTATTAACACATTTTAAGATTATTTACCAACCTATAGAAATTATCTCCACATGTGATATCTCAAACTATGCTTTGATAATGAATTTCCTATTAACTTTCAATAAGTTGTTGCTCTCGCTAACTCTCTTATTTATGACCATTTTGTTGATTTTCAGAGAAGGAATTGCACACTTAAGGTCGTCTTCCTTAACTTATAATGATACTAATATAATTTTAATAGTAAATTATACACTCAAAGATTAACTAAGTAAATGGAAATAGAAAATTGTCATATATAAAAAAAATGCAAACATAATATTCATCTAAAAGATTACAAGGAAGAAAAATAAAACATAGGAACAAGAAGAAGGGGATCTCTCAACCCTTTTCTCTTAACACAAGATGTCTTCTCCTTTGCTTTTTGTCTCCTCTTCAAGTCATGAAATGATAAAGTAAAAATACTAAAAATCTCAAGATCACAAAAATCAAAATCCAAAAAATCAAGCACACTAAAAATCTGTTCACATGGCATATATATGCCTCTCTAAAAGATATGGCTATTCAAAGATAACCCTTCACAAAAGTTGCCATTGTTCATAAAAAATTGCTTCACTTCAAAAATTTAACTGCTCATCCGCACTATGTTGCGACCTCATGACTCTTGTCTTTCTTGCGATAAGACATGCTTATGCTTGGCTGGCTCTACTAGCTGTCGTGAGCTCTCCTCCTAGGTTGTTGCCCTCACGACAATGCATGCTTCTAGCTGCTGGCCTGGCTCTCTTCCCCACTTGTTGTCTCGAGCTCTCCTCTTTGTCACTCTTGTGACACAACCCTTGCAACTCTCATTCCTCTCCTTCTTCCAATTGACTCCTTTAAGCTTTAATTCATTCCCTTCTCCTACAAAATAAATAAAACAACTACACACACACAAAACACATAAAAGCAACAAAATATAGATAAAATACCAAAAAGTAAACACAATACTAAACAAAACTACACATTAAAACACAATATTTATGAGTTATTCAAGCTCTTATCAGGGTCTAAGGGTGGATCTTTCACTAGAAAGAGAGCTATAGGAACTCAAGGAAATTAGCCAGCTGAGTGTAGCTATAGTTCTACAAAAAGAGACAAGAGATAAGAATCTTCTGCAGTGTCTAAGTAGAGAAAGGAAGCTTCAGGGAAACAAAGTGCGGGGCAACCTCCAGTGTGTCCCCATTGTACTAGGCAACGTTGGGGTAGTTGTAAGAAATTGACTGGGGCGTGTTTCAAGTGTGGTGGTACCGATCACTTCATGGAAAACTGTCCTTCGAAGAGGGAGCAGGGTCTTGGACAGCAGGGCAGTAGAGGAACTTTTAATGCACTATCTTCGGGTAGAGGCAGAAGAAGAGGATATGGGGGATCAAGTCATTAGGGATCCCAGTCCAGGAACATTTTTGAATCAGTTGACAGACCCACAGCTCCAGTTGTTCCTATTCGAGCTTATGGAATGAAAGTTACAAAGGATCAGAGTGCTCCAGAAATCATAGCTAGTAATTTCTCTCTTTTTGATTCTGACATGCATGCACTGATTGATCCTGGTTCCACTCATTCTTATGTTTGTACTGGGGATATGGGTAGAAATGAGTCTACTGTACATGAACTGGAATATGATATATTTGTAACCAACCCTTTGGGTCACAATGTTATTGTTAATAGAGTGTATAAACAGTGTCCTATTGTAATTCAAGGGAAAGAATTCCTTGCTGATCTTATTGAATTGCCATTTTAGGAGTTTGACATTATACTGGGTATGGATTGGCTGTCTAGACATCATGCAGTGATTAATTGTGAAGCTAAAACTGTAACTCTTATTGGTGCTGATGGTAAAGAAACTATAGTTCATTGCATTCGATCTAAACCCATAGCTAATGTAATAACAGCTATGCAAGCTAAGCGATTTCTAAGAAAAGGGTGCTGGAGTGTTTTCTAAGATTGATTTGCGATCGGGTTATTATCAACTTCGGGTTAAGGATGTGGATGTTTCCAAAACAACCTTTAGAACCCGATATGGGCACTATGAGTTTCTGGTGATGCCATTTGGGTTAACAAATGCATCTGCTGCATTTATGGATTTTATGAATAGGGTATTTAGACCTTACTTGGATCAATTTGTTGTTGTGTTCATAGATGACATTTTGGTGTATTCGAAAAATGAAGCGGAACATGCTGAGCATTTGAGAATTGTTTTACAGACTCTGAGGAAGAATAATTTATATGCTAAACTGAGCAAATGTGATTTTTTGCTTAAGGAAATTTCTTTCCTTGGTCATGTACTATCTTTTGAAGGCATTAGAGTGGATCCAGCCAAAATAGAGGCTACAGTGAATTGGAAGCCGCCTCGAAATGTGACTGAAGTGAGAAGTTTTCTAGGCTTAGAAGGTTATTACAATCATTTATTGGAAGGCTTTTTAGTTATAGCTGCACCACTCACTAAACTATTGAGAAACGGTATAAAGTTTGAGTGGACTAACCGGTTTCAGGCAAGTTTTGATCAATTGAAGAAATTATTGACAGAGGCTCTAGTTTTGATACATCCAGTTACAGGAAAGGAGTATGCTATGTATAGTGATGCTTCTAGAGTTGGCTTGGATTGTGTGTTAATGCAATATGGTAAAGTAATTGCCTATGCATCTAGACAGTTAAAGCTGCATAAGCAAAACTATCCAACCCATGACCTAGAATTAGCAGCAGTAGTGTTTGCCTTAAAAATTTTGCGACATTATTTGTATGGGGAAAGGTGCAAAATCTATACAGATCACATGAGTCTCAAATATTTGCTCACTCAAAAGGAACTTAACTTGAGGCAGTGAAGATGGTTAGAACTGTTTAAAGATTATGATTGTATAGTGGATTACCATCCAGGCAAAGCTAATGTTGTAGCTGATGCCTTGAGACGTAAGATGATGGCTGCTATGATTGCACATCACTGTAGATGGAAACTTGCATATGATGGTGCTTTAATAGCACAGTTGAAGGCTAGACCTTATTTGAAGTAAACAGTAATCGATGCTCAGAAACATGATGAAAGGTTGCAACAGATTTTGAAGTCTTCACATGAAAGGACCTAGTCTGAGTATTCAGTGAAAGAGGATAGGGGTGTGTATTATCATAATAGATTATATGTTCCTGATGACAAAGAATTAAAAAGAACAGTATTGAATGAGGCTCACAATACAGTATTTACTATGCACCCTGGTGGGATCAAGATGTACTAGGATTTGAAACAATGTTATTGGTGGCCTGGTATAAAGAAAGATGTGGTAGCATATGTCTCCAAATGTTTGACTTGTCAGCAGGTGAAAGCAGAGCACCAGTTACCCTCTGGTTTGTTGAACCCCAACCTAATTCCACAATGGAAATGGGAGGATTACCCCTTACAAAGAAAAAAGCATGATGCAGTTTGGGTTATAGTTGATAAGCTGACTAAATTAGCTCATTTCATACCAGTTCGGATGGATTACCCTATGGATAAATTGACGAAACTTTATGTAAATGAGATTGTTAGACTGCATGGCATTCCGGTGTCAATAATCTCTGATCAAGATTCGAGATTCACATCGAGATTCTAGCAGAGTTTACAACAAGCACTGGGAACTCAGCTTCATTATAGTACAGCATTCCAGCCTCAGACGGATGGGCAATCTGAACTGGTTATCAAAATTCTAGAGGATATGATGAGAGGATGTGTTTTGAATTTTACAGGAAGTTGGGATAGATATATAGCTTTAATGGAGTTCGGCTATAATAACAGTTATTAAAGGAGTATCGAGATAACACCTTATGAGGCCTTGTATGGCCGAAAATGTAGAACTCCTGTTTATTGGACTGAACTATCGGAGCACAAAGTTATTGGTCCAGATATTGTTAAAGACACAAAAGAAAAGGTACATGTTATCAAGTAGAGATTGAAGGAAGCTAGTGATTGACAAAAGTCATATGCTAATTTAAAAAGAAAAGATATTAAATATCAAGGGGGTAACAAAGTGTTTTTGAAAGGGTCCCCTTGGAGAAAAGTATTGAGATTTGGGAAAAAGGGTAAGTTGAGCCCGACGTATATTGGCCCATATGAGATTCTTCATAGAGTTGGGCCAGTGGCATATAGGTTGGCTCTCCCTATGGAACTAGCCAAAGTCCATGATGTATTTAATGTTTCTATGCTTCGGAGGTATTGTTCAGATGAATCTCATGTAATACTAGTTCAAGATGTGCAAGTACAGCCAGATTTTACTTATGATGAAGAGCCTATAGCAATTCTGGCTAGAAAAGCTAGACAACTAAGGAATAAGCAAATTCCACTTATTAAAGTGCTCTGGCAACATCACGATTTAGAATAAGTTACTTGGAAGCCAGAAACAGCTATGAAGGAACAACATCCTCACTTATTCAAAATAGGTATGAATTTCAGGGACGAAATTCTTAAGGGGGTGAGAATTGTAAGGCCCCTAACATGACCCTAATTTAAATGGCATATTTAAATTGGGATTTTTATTTGATTAAGATTAAATTAAATGAGAATTTTGAATAATTTTGGGTCAAGGGGGTAAATTATCATGTTATTATGTTAATTGCATGAAAATAAAATTTAAGAGTATGGTTTAATATTAATTGATGGTGCAATTGAAGTAAAATCTATTAATTTAGGGTAAATTTATAATTTCAAAATCTTAAAGGTCAAATGTGGATAGAAGCATATATTTAGAGGTCTATTTGAGAGAAGGAATAAATTGATAGGTTAAAGTACGAAAGGAATTAAAATGAGGGGTTAAAGTTTAACATGCAAAGATTAGCTAGGTTATTTTATGGCATGTAAAAGATTTAAGGACTAAAAAGGGAATTATCCCTTACTATTATAAAAAGCCAACTTTGAAGATATAGAAGAGAGAGTGGGACAACATTTCCTTCAAGAAAGTGCAGAAATGTTCTTCTTTCTCTCTCATTTATGATTCAAAGTTGATTTCTTTAAGTAATTTTGAAGAGGAAATTGTGTATGTTGGTTAATCAAGAGTTTTATGCATCAAATTAAGTGAATTAAACTATTAAATGAACCCTTCATCATCATCTTCTTCTTGTTCTTTTCATTTTCGCTGAGGAAAATGTTAATTAAGTGCTCGAAATTTTAAATGATGATGATGTTTATGAAGGAGAAAAGGAAGGAAGAAAGAGCAAAGGAAAGGATATTGCTAGAGGTTTAAGACATAGGGATTTTCAGCCAAGGTATGGGAACTTAGGGTTGTTCATATTACATGTGAAATTTTGCTGGAACATGTTGTGGTTGACAAAAATTTAGTGTTATATTTTCTAGGTTTTTATCGGTGGTTTTATCAAAATGAGTTTGAAGAATAGAATGCATTATTGCCGAGTCGTGAATCTCTTTCTTCTGGGTCACTCGTGAATGTTGGTCTCACTCGTGAATACCTTCACGAGTCATGAATTTTAGTCTGACTCGTGAGCATCTTCACGAGTCGTGATATGTAACTTTCTTCTCAACTCATGAACCCCTTCATGAGACGTGAATTTTGGTCTTCTTGTTTCACTCGTGAATCTCTTCATGAGTCGAACGCTTTTTTATGACTGATTGTCCTATCTGGATTGTTTTGCTCCTAAGTTGAGCTATAGAATAGAAAATTGAGTGCTTATTATTGCATTGAAAAATAGACTTCCATACCTATATTTCATATGAAGAAACCTAAACTTATATCTGCCTCTAAGTACATGGAATTTAGGGTTGAATCTAGACTAGTTCCTTGGACTGCTTATAGAAACAGAATTTGTAATAATGGGCATAACTTTTTGTAGAGATGTTGAAATGATACAAAATAAAATTTTGGTAAAACTAGAGACATGAAAGTCTAACTTTGATGAAGAAATGTTGGCCTAAATCCTTCTAAATTGTACGTTATGAATTTTTCTATGTGATAGTCCACACTGTTTTTGTTTCAAAAATATTTACAACAAAACCTTAGATGTTGAATTAGGAATTCTAAAAAAGTTGGACGAAACTCAAAGTAACCACAACCCTGAGGTGCGCACTAGCCCAAGAAGAATTTCATGAATGATTCATAAATGGTAGAGAAATGAGGAATTTATAGCCAAAAAACCAAGAGGGAAAACCTTAAAAATAGAAAAAAATGGCAATTTGAGGGGAGAAAGGAAGGAAAAGAAGAATAAAAATCTATTTTTTCAAAATTCAAAGTGACATATGGGTTCGCCATCAGTCACAACAAGTGATGGGCAAAGAAAGTGTCCTTTTATCACCTAAAAAGTGGAATTTGAACCGTTTTCATGCCAAAACTCAACAAAAATAATTTATAACATGTCTTATTTATATTTCTATCCATAAAAATAATTTCTAAGTCGTAGTTAATTAAATTAATTTTTTAATACCTAATTTATAGTACTTACAATTAATGTTATAATTTAACCCCCCTTATATGTGTATGTGTGTGTTTCTGGGCATGCACACCAGATACCCCCTAAATTTTGAGACTTTTATAAACTTAAGAGTATCAACATTTCTTCTATAATACCTGCAAAAATGAATAAAAATGGATACAATAGTGCATAGTGCAGTGTATGAACCATGCAAAAAAGCAAATGAGTCAACATAGGTAATCCAAGGGTGTTAGACGGGCGAGCCATTGGTTGCTTCTAAGGGATGATTGTCTATCAAGGCATTCTTATAAAAAGATTGATTTTCCTTTGTTGTTCTACCTTGACTTTCCATTAGCTTAATGAACCTTCTCACTAGGCATTCTCCTTTTCTCATTTTCCTTTTTTTGCCTTTTATTTGCATTTTTATTTAGAGTCATTTTATTTATTTTTTTATTATTTACTATGTATAGACTACCCAAATATTCTTATCATGTCATGCTCCACCATAAATAAACTACATCAACTTTTAGATGACTCGAGAACTTGGGAAAATTTTATTATGCCCACCTATTCCTAGTTGAGATCTTGAGAAGGGTAAAGGTAGACATCACTTTGATTTTATCTGCTAATCGATATTAGGACACTAGATTCTATGTCTTCCAATTTATGTACTAGAAACTATGCCCCTGGTTATAGAATTTGTTGAGATAATGAGCATCAGCTATCCTCCTAGCACTTTACATTATGTACCCTATGGTGTACTTAACAATCTGAGAGAGGTTGTACATGCTTTGGGTGCTCCCCCTTCTGCTACCAGTAAACTAGTATCACGAAAAGAGTCATTTTCATTTGATTTCCTGATTGATGCTTTAAATGAATTTTCTAACATTCCCACATATTAGATTAGTGTCATCTTGCTGTGCAGCTTTGCACGATAGTTAATGGTGACTTCAGATGCTTCGACAAGTGACTATAGCCTATTTAGCATTATATAGGGCATACATTATGGGCTGACCATATTTCCAAAGACCCTGATGGAGAGCCTTATTTGTTTGGATGTTGTCTGCATTGATCCCATTTCTTTCATCACTGATTGTCCCTTATTACTCCATATAAGTCATTATTTTTAATGTAGTGTGCCGCTTGTGGGTTTTCACACTAGTTTTTCTTGGTGAAAAGTGTATATTTTTAGATTTTCACACATTTTTTTGCCTTGCTTTTACTTGAGATGAGTCCAGCTCACTCCAGTGGCTTTTTTTTAAGGTTTAGTTATAGAAGAAGCTAAATCTGTTGGTAAAGCCTCCTCTTTGAGTGAGCAAAACTTACTCTTTGAGCTATTACATTCCTAAACATAAACTGTATGACTTCTACTTATCTCACGAGAAAGCTATTTGGCTAGCCATGGTAACAGATGACTATATTAGCTTTTGATGTGCATGGTTACCTATACATTATATGATTAGAGATGGACCTTTTAGGTGTGTTCCTTTATACTGACTATATCAAGCCATTTTTTGAATTGCTACCTATTGTGCTCGTCAATTCACAAAGCACTAGGATATCATTAGATGCCCTGTGTCCTTTCATGGTGGCATTCTTTGTATTGGCTTTCTTTTTGGCTACCATCACTGCTGGGCATAATTACCCATAAAGACTATTATAGCGGAGATTGGCGACTACGACTTCACCACCACCGTTGATTCCAAGAGATGGGTTGTGACACCCCTATTAAAGCCTTAAGATAATGTATATGCATTTCAAAGATAGTATTATTGATATATATTGGGTTAGGTTAAGGATATAGAGGTAATTATTTAAAAAGGTGAAAGGTAAAATGGTCATTTTTAATTAAGTTATGTGTGTGATTAATTTTAATAAAATGTAAGTTAAGGGACCCAATTGAAAAATAAAAGAGATATTTTAGGGGAAGAAACATGATAACGAAGTAAATTAGGGAGTTAAGTGCAATTTTTTCAAAGCCAACATATGGTCCCATGAAAGCTTGACACCTAGCCTTTCTAGAAGTGTATTAAGAAAGGAAGAAAACCCAAGACTTTAAGGGATTGCTAGCCACTTCACTTCAAGGATCTTCAAGGTTACCATTTTCTCTTAAAACTCAAATACTCTAACTCCTATATAACCTTAAGATACAACCATAGCTTTTAGAGAGGAGAGAGAATTTAGAGGTTAGCTTCCTTTAGGTAAGGATCCTCTTTTCTTTTCTTGTTTTGTTTCTTATAATTAAATATTAATTTAAGTAATTAGATGGATCTTTAAGCATAATAATTTATGATGAAATTATTAGAGAAAGAGAGAGAGAGAGAGAGAAGCAAAGACAAGAAGGAAAAAGGAGGAAAAGCTAGAAGGAAGTGGTCATCAAGAGGTATGGGAACTACCTTGCCATCCTTGTGGGTGTTTGTTTCATTTTAGTGTTTAGAAATGTTAGATTTGAAGTTTTAATAGAAGTAGATACAAATTTGAGGGTTGATTTTTCATAGGAACCGAAATATGTGATAGGCCTTTCTTGTTGGCAAAAGTTGTCATTGAGTTCACTAGACATGTCCATATTGTTTTGCCTATATATAGAGTTTAAGAGCCCTAAATTGAGTAATTATAGGTGGAATATAAACTAAACTCAAAAATCTCAATTTCATAAGGATACACCAACATTTTTTTCATCCCCTATAATAGTCAAAAATTAGCTTGAATCCTAACCATGACTGCTGCCATGTCATTGGGAGCAATCCACATTGTTTTGTGAATATCTTGAGATTTATAAAGCTAAATGGAGTAATTTTTAATGATTTAAATACTAGAAACATATGTGAGCAAGTTTGTACAATACTATTTTGGCTAAATCGAGCTGGATATATGACGAAATTGCAAAACAAAATGAACCAAGGAAACTATATCTGTCACAAGTCATCCCGAGTGTCATGAGTCATCCCACTTTAGTCTCTATCATGAGTCACCCTAGGTGTCATGAATCGTCCCTCTTCCCTTTCTTCTCTTCTTTTTCTTTTTCTTTCCTTGATGAAATTAAGGATTTTGATCAATTTAACAATGAACAATTAACTTCTAATATGATATACATACATAAAGGATTAGAAGTACCTTAATGTAAAACTAATTATGAAATTATCAAAATATAACTAAATAAAAAGCACATGAATATGTATATTGATTATTATTGTGTGACATAACATGAAAGTGATTACATATTTATGCTTTAAGTTATTAAGCTAGAGTACAATGTTATAGTGTTATATATATGTGTATACATACAATCTCAGTTATTTGAATTGGTATCTAAGCTTTAATATATGCGTGTATATATATATATATATATATATATATATATATATATATATATATATATATATATATATATGGTTTTACACATTAGTTAATTCAAGAAATTACTAAGCTCATATATCAAATTGTATGTTTGTAAAGTAATGTGATTAAAATATGAAAATATCAATAAGGGCATAAACATGTATACTTGAAGATACAAATATATATAAGAATACATTGGGATATATACATAGAACTACTGATACTCTAATTAGGTAAAGTATATGTTTATAGCTATACATGAATATTTATACTTTTAGGAACATGAATTTATGTTCCAACCTCATTATTTTAGACAGGTATGGATATTGATATATGTAGATGTTTGTGTATGTATATTGGGATACAATGGATATATATGTATATATCTATATATATATGTATACATAATGTGATGCATTAGACATAATATAATATGCTCAGATATATGTATGAATAGTATATGTACTGGATAAATTATGTAGATATATATGCATTCATGTACACACACACACACACACATATGTATAATAGTATCTCTATATGAATGTAACTCTTATGAGTGTGTCATATAGTCATGGTAAGGACCATGCATGATTAAAGCTATTACAATTAAAGCATGTAAACTATATAATGCTTAGAAGCTTGAGGTTATACATTAATGCTCAAAGCTATGCTGCTATGATTACAAATGGATACTAATATATGTTCATATGTATATAAAGGTGACTTGATTATAATAACATACGGAAATGTATGAACTTGTATATGATACTATGCTCAAAGATATATTGTAATCGAGTTAAAGGCATATAAGACAGTAAGAGAAAAGTAAAGATAACTAGAGTAAAAAGTTACAGTTGCCTACATCTCTGCCTAGAATTTGGATAGATAGGCATGCCTATAAAGGTATCATGTAGCTGCTATAGTACAAAGTTGGCTCTATTTGGGTCTATGATATAGATTTGGCCGTATTTGGTCTATGATACAAATTTGGCCCATTTGTGTCTACAGGATAGATTTGATCCTAATTGGATAATAATAGCCCCATTTGGGTTATAGCCAACCTCGTTTGGGTACTAGCCAACCCCGTTAGACATTATAGTTTTGTACCTTTGGGTGCTACAGTTAACCCGTTATCCACACTTTTAGAGAAAAGTGCAGGCTTAATACAAGGAATAAGATAAGCAATATAAAGAGTAATTTAATGAGATGATATGCTAATTTACACCATGATCTAATTTCTAATATCATTATTTATATATGAACTTGTGCATAACATAAGCAAAATATGAAAAGGAATGTAGGTATGTTTATGATACATGTAACGTGTTATAGAAACACATGTATATAAAAATCACCATAAATACACCAGTGAATACATATAATAAGTTACTGGTTGCCATTAATTTCATTACAAACTTGTCACCTTTGTAATAAAGTCTTATATTACTATTATACAAATTTTATAATGTGACTCCATACTATATTTGACTAATATTATGCCTACGTGTGTAAGCTATTCACGACTACGATAAGAGATTATTTTCAAATATTTGTCTTTGTTCCCCACTAAGCTAGTAAGCTTAGCACGGGCATTTTTCTATGTATGTACTTAAAGTTAGATTTCTTCCTAGTGGGACAAGATCTGCTATAACAAGGCCAACACTGGAGATAAGAAGAGTCCAATTTTTTATACAGTAGTAATTTATTTTGGCCTTTGTAATTATTGTATCTTGTAGAATGTGGTATGAGATCAGGATAAGAGCCAGTGTAAAATAAACTAAAGTTTTCTTTGTAAATTTCATATGATGTGCTAAGAAAGGTTATATAAGATAGTATGTATGATGGCAAGTATCGGAAGAGATTAGAGTAGTCTTTATTGGATATTAACGGTTACATGCATCACATACATAAGCGGAATTTTAAAATTTTTAACCATTAGATTTGATCTTGCCATGAATACACAATATAACTATATGACAATAAGAAAAATCACCTTTGATTTTTGTTGAACAGTTAATTTTACTTCGCACCGGGTTGTCACAAACCACAATGTCCAAAATCGAACACCTCCAATGAGTAATCCATACTAGAGAGGGATAAATTAAACCAATTAATTGGTGTTTAACTAGGGCTGGCTGAAATTCCAAGAAGCTAGCTTGGAGTTGGCGCAAATGGGAGAGAGAGAGATTAGAGAAAAGGACTTTCTTTTTGTTTTAATCACTTAACCCTAATTTCTCATTAGTTGGCCTTTTATAGTTAGGTTAAAATTCCAACTCCTTACTGAGATTGGGATCTTTAAAATTGCTGGAGAATTATTAATTGGGCCTCTAGAATTAATTATAACATTTGGGCTTAATTAAATCCAATTTAAATCTTTTCATAAAAGACTATGCACAAAACCCACAAACTAGGCCCTTTGTGCAACTAATTGGAATTAAATACCCAAATGGATTCCAAATCCAACCAAATTAAATATGTGAGTTCCATAAAACTTACGTAACATATATAAATTAATTTGGTGCATGAAATGGGCCATTAAGTCCTTCTCTTCTAGACTTGGCGTGTGGCCCTTACAGAAGGGCTTTCGCCAACGGCTTCATTCCTCTGGCCCTTAATAATTCTTCCAATGGACTTATTAATTATTATACCAATCCTATAACACTTATAGTAGTCCTATAGCACTTATAAGATAATAATAATTAATCATGAAATACATTATTTCAATTAGGTCCAATTTACAAAACATTTCTCAAAAGTTTCGCGGACAATTTTATTTGATCATAATTAATCAAACTCTATAATTAATTATTATCATATTCACTTCTCTGCCTTCATAATAATATCAAATATTATGATCCTTGTCATTTTACCATTTTACCCTTTTCTCTATATGTGTGTGACCTATTAGGTTCCTGTCCATGTTGGCAGTATAATATGCAATTGTGAGTTCTATTCAAAACTCATATGATTTAAACTCCTTTAAATCATTTTATCAATCTCTATTGATATTTGATACATCATTATACAAGTCATGATTGGCCTTTAGCTAGGCATCATGACTACCCAAATGTCAGGAAAGTCATGTGGTTTGACTATACCCTTCCATAAAAATAGGTACCATGCAATTACTCCTTTCACCACTCTTATCTCAATTAGATTCTGAGTATGGATTTCTGTCAACTCATATAAATCTAATTATGTATGTTCTATTAATTTAACCATTGTTCCCAAAATGCCCTCCATGGATCTCTATCCATCTTGGCAGTTTACTCTGGCCAGAGATTCTTTGAACAAGGTATTTATAGAATCATGCGAGATAACTTCCCTTATTAAATCTGGGATGGTGAATCCTTTGTCAATCACCCATCTATCTTCAAGTAGGTCATGATATACCCAATCTCCTAACTATGTTCACTCCCAGTTGGAAGTAATCAGTTATGGAGTCAAAGTATACCACTTGCTACTTAAGATAACTTTGGTGATCTCAAGTCTAAGGATACTTGGACAACTGCTATGAAGAGATTCCTCACTGACATAGATTTAATATCCATGTGAGGATTCTCTTTACAGGTCTCCAATGAACTTGTTCTTCTAACAAGCATCCACATGTTAGCTTTGATTATCTTTCATAATCACAGTTATGAGAACCACTGTTTGAACCATTCAAGAAGCATAGCATGTGCTAGTCTGTCCAAATTAATAATGTCCTATCTTGTTAATTCTATGACTAGGGATATTTAGATATTAACACATTTGCATGCAATAGACATCTCACATCATGAACACCTTTATGATTGCCTTTGCAATGTGTTTATAATATCTAGGACTTCATTTATTAATTTAAGATTTACAAACTCGTGTATTTAAATATAGCATTAATAAATGAATGATGCCTTTTATTAAGAATATAAATTGCATACATATGAAAAATATCCCTATTACATGGGCTCTAGGGCATACACTCTAACAATGTCCCACTTGCACTAGAGCCAATCACTCATATGTCTCAGACCCATGCTATTTATATGGTGATCATGCTTAATCTGGGAAAGTACTTTAGTGAGGGGATCCGCCACATTGTCATCTGTGGGAACCCTTTCTATTTTCACATCATTTCTGGCTACTATTTCCCTTATGAGATGGTAGCGTCTGAGAACATGCTTAGATCGCTGATGAGACCGTGGTTCCTTTTTTAAAGGAATCGGATCAACAATGCTAGGCACCACTCCTAATTTAGTTATGAACTTTTGATCCAGACTGCTTCTTTTGCTGCTTTTAAAGCAGCAATGTACTCAGCTTCCATCGTGGAATCAGCAGTTGTTTCTTGTTTAGAACTTTTTCAACTAACTGCTCCTCCTTCCATTATGAACACATAACCAGACTGTGATTTACAATCATCTTTGTCAGATTGGAAGCTGGCATCTGTATACCCATTTACTTCCAAATTGCCCTCTCCATATACCAAGAATATATCCTTATTCCTTCTCAAGTACTTAAGGATATTCTTGACAGCTGCCTAATGTTCCTCTCCATAATTGGATTGGAATCTGCTTTTGACACTCAAAGCAAATGCTACATTTGGTCGTGTACATAACATAGCATACATGATAGAACCAATTGCAGATGCATATGGTATTCTATTCATGCTCTCTTTATCCTCTGGTGTCTGCGGACACATAGACTTAGAAAGGTGTTTCCCATGCACCATGGGTATAAACCCTTTCTTAGAGAAATCCATATTGAACCGCTTCAATACTTTATCTATATATGTACTCTGAGAAAGACGTAGCAACCTATTGGATCTATCACTATAGATCATTATTCCCAGAATATAGGATGCTTCTCCAAGGTCTTTCATGGAGAATTTCTTGGATAACCATATTTTAACAGATTGGAGAAGAGAAATGTCATTTCCCATGATCAATATGTCATCCACATATAGAACTAGGAAGACAATTGCACTCCCATTAACCCTTTTTTACACACAAGGTTCATCTTCATTCTGTGAGAAACCAAACTCTTTGATTGTCTCATTGAATCGTATGTTCCAGCTCCTAGAGGCTTGCTTCAATCCATAAATGGATCTTTGAAGCTTGCATACTTTTTTGCCATTTCCTGATGTGAACCCTTCTAGTTGTGTCATATACGCATCCTCAGTAAGATTTCAATTAAGGAAAGTTGTCTTCACATCCATTTGCCAAATCTCATAATCATAATGAGCTGCAATGGCTAAAAGTATTCTTATAGACTTAAGCATCATTACAGGAGAAAAAGTTTTGTCATAGTCAATACCTTCTTTTTTGATGATAACCTTTTGCTACTAAGTGAGCTTTATAGGTAACTATATTAACTTTCATGTTGGTCTTCTTTTTGTCGACCCATTTGCACCCTATGGGTTTTATCCTTTCAGGTGGTTGAGTTAAAGTCCATACCTTGTTCTCATACATGGAGTCCATTTTAGACTGCATAGCCTTAAGCCATAAATCACATTCTGAACTGTTCAAAACTTCTTGATATCTTGTAGGCTCATTGTCCTCTATTACAGTTATGCCTCTATCTGAATCAATGTGAAATCCATATCTCACAGGGATAGACCGCATCCTAGTAGATCTTATAGGATTTTGTGTATAATCAGATTCAACTGTAATCTCATCATTATGAAATTCAGATTCGGGTTCAATCGGTTGATCATCTTCTATTTGTGGGTCTTGAACTTCACAAAGTTCAATTTTACTCCCACTATCCTCTCGTAGGAGAAATTCTCTTTCCAAGAAGACAACATGCCTTGAAACAAACACCTTTTGTTCTAAGGGATGATAGAAATAATATCCAAACGTTTCTTTTGGATATCCCACAAATAAACATTTGTCAGACTTAACATCCAATTTGTCTGACATTGTCCTCTTCACATAAGCAGGACAACCCCATACTTTCATATGAGAAAGCGTGAGTTTCTTGTTATTCCACATCTCATATGGAGTAACATCAACCGATTTACTAGGAACTTTGTTTAATACATAAACAACAGTTTCTAATGCATATCCCCAAAAGGACTTAGGCAAGTCCGCTCGGCTCATCATTGATCAAACCATATCTAATAGTGTTCGATTTCTCCAATACACCATTGTGTTGTGGTGTATATGGTGGAGTCCATTGAGATAAAATCCCATTATCTCTAAGATAATCCTGAAACTCTTGACTTAAGTATTCTCCACCTCGATCTGATCTAAGTGTTTTAATACTTTTGCCAAGTTGTTTCTCTACTTCATTTCTAAACTCTTTGAACTTTTCAAATGCTTCAGACTTATATTTCATTAGATAGATGTATCCAAACCTGGAATAATCATCTATGAAAGTAATGAAGTAGGAGTAACCTGCTCTGGCATGAGTAGTCATTGGACCACATACATCTGAATGTATTAAGTCCAAAACCATTTTAGCTCGTTCTCCTTTACCAATAAAGGGAGCTTTTGTCATTTTTCCCAATAAACAAGATTCACATGTATCAAATAATTCATAATCAAATGATCCCAAATCACCTGACTTGTGTAATTTGGTCATGCATTGTTCATTTATATGGCCTAAACGACAATGCCATAAGTATGAGGTATTTAGATTATCATGTTTCATTCTCTTGGTATCCACATTATGTACTTTTTTAATTAAATCAAGAACAAATATAGCATTCTCAATTATAGTTTTTGCATAAAACATATTTTTCTTAAAAATATAACAACATTTGTCCTTTAAAGAAATATCATAATCGTTCATCAAAAAACTGAAATAAATAATACTTTTGGACAAAGCTGGAACATAATAAAAATTATTCAATTCCAATACTAATCCACTAGGAAGAGGCAAATAGTAAGTCCCCACAATAGTTGTAGAGATATTCTGTCCAGTAGCTGACTGCAAACATATCTCTGCCTTTCCAACTCTTCTAAAGCTTGTAAGCCCCTGTAGATCATTACATAAGTGAGATCCAAATCCGGTATCTAATACCCAAGATTGTTTTGAAGCAATAGAATAAGTATTAATTTCAATCATATGAATACCTGAAGTAGAAGCATCAGCTTGCTTCTTCTCCTTGAGAGAATCTAGATAGGCATTGCAGTTACGCTTCCAATAACCATCCTTGCCACAATGGAAGCAAGTTCGTTTGGGATTCTCTTTCTTGGCAACCTTCTTCTTGGAGATCCCACCATTCTTTGGCTGCGCCTTGGTTATCTTCTTCTTCTTCTGCTTCTTGCCTTTAGCAGAAGTGACAACCATGACACTTTTTGGATCCTTTTTAAATGATCCATCAGCTGTCTTGAGCATATTGATTAACTTAGGAATGGATACTTGGATCTTGTTCATGTTGAACTTAAGCACGAAAGGTGCATAACTTGGAGCCAATGAGTACAAGATTAAATCTATGTATAGATCATTATCCATAACATAGCCAAGTCTACTCAAATGCTCAATATACCCATACATCTTCAATGCATGAGCAGCAGGTGAAGTGCCTTCCACCATTTTGCAGCTAAATAGAGCTCGAGAAATCTCATATTGCTCAGTTATTGCCTGAGAAGAATAAAGCTCCTCTAGATGCCAAACAATGGTTCTAGCATCCATCATCTCATGTTGCTTCTGAAGCTCCGAGGACATAGTACCCAGCATTAGACATGCTGCTGCTTCACTATCCTCCATGTATTTTCAATAAATGCCTTTGATCTCATCAACGGCATCATCTGATGGAAGTGGTGGTGGATCTTTATCCAAGACATAGTGGATCTTTTCAGCTCTGAGAACAATTCTCACTTGCCTAATCCAGTCAGAATAGTTGTTGCCAACCAGCTTGTTATCCATGATTGATCGTATATTAATGATTGATATGCTCATGATGATGACTTAGATGTGAAAAAGAAAAGATATGAGAGTATGTTCATATATATGTATGCATTAATAAGGTCTTTAATTAATCCATTTACTCCCACTATTTTATTGCGAATTAATAGCCCTCAATATATAATCCGAGAAAACCCGATGGTTTTCTTAGTGGGCCGATATCCAATCCTTGATATGTAATTTGACCTTGACTGTGGTCAACAAGCCAAATTCCATACCCTTGAAAGGTAGGTATCTATGTACCAATTCTGTCTCTACACAACTATTGGATCATTAGGTTATCAACTCTTGATGTATGCATATCATATATGCATTCCCTAATCTTGCCTCTAGAACCATTAGCCTTGACTGTCGTCAATAAGCTAATGGGCTAGCTAAGATGACCCATTTAATTAGATTTGAACATATTCGATATAATGTAAGCTTGACTGTGGTCAAAAACCCACACTATAAAGAACTCTGGTTCTCCTCAAATTAATGGAAGGCTTATATACCTTAGTATTTGTTTGAGGATTTTAGTTAATTAAGTCTCATCATACATGGTTGGCATACATTGGTATGCATCCTATATCTATCACATAAATATAAGCATACAAATATGGTATAGTTATGGACTTCACTACATTGATTTCCCCCAGCTAAGAGGGAAATCAAAAGGTCACACCTAGGTAGTATGCATGATTCAAACAAGAAAAATAATTACATTATCTTCAAGCTTGTTGGATCTCCATCCGGCCCATCTTGCTCGTTGAAAATTGTCTCCATCTCTATTTCAAATTCTAATCTAAGTAATCTAATTGCATATTACAATTTGAAATGAAATACAAACCAAAAAATAAGTTGTCAGGACATGAAAGTCCTAATTGGGCCAAAACATGCATAATGCACAATCACATTGGGCTTTGTCCATAACTATCCATCATGCCAATCATACACCCTTATATACCTTTCTAATGCATAAAGAAATGGATTACTAACTTTGTTTCAACCTTTGAAACAATATTTTGACTTATTTTATTGATGTGATCAAATTAGGAAACTTTTTCCATTTTGGAAACTTTCATTTTAGGAAACCTTTTTGCATGCATGTGTTCTTGCCTTAATAATCAATCCAATTGATTATTAATTAAATATAAATTGATTATTTAATTAATTAATCATATTAAATAATTAAAAGAATCAATTTTGGGCTTAAAACCAAGGGTGGGCCGAAACCCACAAAAGTAAACCCTAAATGTGTTCACACACAAACTAGTTTTGTGTCTTTTGGACCATTTGGGCCTTTTGGAATGAGCCATGCCCACTCCAGCCCTTAAAACCCATTAACAAACTTAATTAATGTTTATAATATTTAATTTAAATTAGCTCCTTGGGTCCACCAGGTCATTCACTAATTTAAACCAAGACCACAAACATAATTGAGCCCATTAAGCGATTTTAATGAATTAAAATTAATCAAATTAATTTAAGGCCCATTTTAATTAATCCAATTAATTAAAAAAACTTTAATATATCATATTAAGAAGATTAAAAATCGTTCTAAACAAGAACACATCAAGAATATATGAAGAACACCAATTTATCGAACTTTTTGACAAAACTAGTTTTCATGCAAAACTTGTTCGATTTTAATTTCGTTCGATCTTACGGCTTAATATCCCATATTAAACACATAAAATATCATATAAATGATGTTTTAATGGATCCATAAGAAATTAAATTAGAACAGCCCCTTAAATCACCTAGGGTTTCACGCCAAACCCTAATCACAATCCTTCAAAAGTTTCGTTTTTGTTTCCACCAAATTTATTTGACCACACATACAACCAGAAATTAATATTTCTCATTCATGACCAATCAAATCTAATATTTTAATGTTCATGAAATAAATAACTCAAAACAAAACAAAACTTATTCCGCAGAAAAAATATAGAATTGTATATCCATGGCAAAACTAGACTCTGATACCATGTTGGATTTTAACGGTTACATGCATCAGATACAGGAGCGAAATTTTAAAATTTTTAACCATTAGATTTGATCTTGCCATGAATACACAATATAACTATATGAGAATAAGAAAAATCACCTTTGATTTTTGTTGAACAGTTGATTTTACTTCGCACCGGGTTGTCGCAAACCATAGTGTCCAAAATCGAACACCTCTAATGAGTAATCCACACTATAGAGGGATAAATTGAACCAACAAATTGGTGTTTAACTAGGGCTGGCTGAAATTCCATTAAGCTAGCTTGGAGTTGGTGCAAAAGGGAGAGAGAGAGATTAGAGAAAAAGACTTTTTTTTTGTTTTAATCACTTAACCCTAATTTCTCATTAGTTGGCCTTTTATAGTTAGGTTAAAATTCCAACTCTTTAATGAGATTGGGCTCTTTAAAATTGCTAGAGAATTATTAATTGGGCCTCTGGAATTAATTATAATCATTTGGGCTTAATTAAATCCAATTTAAATCTTTTCATAAAAGACTATGCACAAAACCCACAAACTAGGCCCTTTGTGCAATTAATTGGATTTAAATACCCAAATGGATTCCATATCCAACCAAATTAAATATGTGAGTTCTGTAACACATATGTAACATATATAAATTAATTTGGTGCATGAAATAGGCCATTAAGTCCTTCTGTTCTTGACTTGGCGTGTGGCCCTTACAGAAGGGCTTTCGCCAACTGCTTCATTCCTCTGGCCCTTAATAACTCTTCCAATGGACTTATTAATTATTATACCAGTCCTATAACACTTATAAGACAATAATAATTAATCATGAAATACATTATTTCAATTAGGTCCAATTTACAGAACATTTCTCAAAAGTTTCGCGGACAATTTTATTTGATCATAATTAATCAAACTCTTTAATTAATTATTATCATATTAACTTTTCTACCTTCATAATAATATCAAATATTATTATCCTTGTCATTTTACCATTTTACCCTTTTCTTTATATGTGTATGACCTATTAAGTTCCTATCCATGTTGGTAGTATAATATGTAATTGTGAGTTCTATTCAAAACTCACATGATTTAAACTCTTTTAAATCATTTTATCAATCTCTATTGATATTTGATACATCATTATGATGGAATATGACATGGTATGAAGTTGATGATAGCACAGTGGAAAAACAAAATTTTTTTATCATACATACCATACAATTCGAAAGCAAGAAACGAAACATGCAATTTTAGGGTTGTAGAACTTACAACTTTTGATGCCTTTTAAATATTGAATTTGGTGATGGCCAGCAACTAAGATGACTTTATCCACCTTAGATCTTGATCACCAATGCCAAGGAATAGCCTTTTATGCCACTCCCTCTATTCTCACACACACAATTTTACCGTAGGCTTAAAATCGAGGTTACTAGCTCTCTTTTAAGGTATTGTGTAATGGCTACAGTTTGAAGCTACAAAATTTGATTTTGTACTTCTCTTAGGTTGCTTTTACTACCCAAGAACACAAAAGAATGAGGAACAATCCTTTCTCCTTGTGAAAATTGGACCAAAACTTAAGAGAGAGAGATGGATGTAATTCACGCCAAAATGCAAAATGGTGGCTTGCTTTTGTTTTCACGCCAAAAGAAAATTGGTGGCTTTCTTTTGTTTTCACGCCAAAAGCAAAATCATTTATCTTTAGGGTTTTATTTCCTTTAATATATATCCCTTTCTTTTCTTAAGTGATCAAGCTAAATTATACCACCTTAAGATAATTAATTTTAGCCTTTATCACTTATTTAAAATAAGAAATATATATTGATTAAAACACCTTAAGATAATACATTTAATCCAAGATAATCCTTTTTTTATTTAATCTAAGATAAATGTAAGACATATTAATCAAATAAATCACTTAATAAAAGAATTAATCATGTGCCGAAATTCCATTGATATTATCTTGGAATTTCAGCCACACCATCCAATTATCAAGTGAATTAATTTAATTAAAATCCTTTAGGCTTTAATACTCAATTAATTAAATTAACACAAGATAATTAATTAATTGAAATTAAACCTTGCGGGCTGAATTTCTCTCTCTCATGGACCAAAGCCCAATAGCAATTTTATAACCCATTACACACATTAATTTGACTTTAATTAAAAGCCCAAATTAATGCTCAATACTTTAATTAAATATTTTAAGCCCAATGCTTTGTGTGCGACCCTACAGGTCCATTTAATGTTGGCAATGAATTAATAAATTCATTCAAAGGCTATATATATTCTCTAGCAAGATATTATAGCATTCCAAATTAAATGAAAATGCATATGGCATTTAGTGACCTAATGCAATTTTGCATAGTCCCTAACTCATAAATATCAGAATTAATATAAGGCATGGAACTAGTCATTCTTATATATATTAATTCCTTTCTTGATATATATCAGATAAATAATGATTATTCATTATTTCATCTCGGTATGGCCATACACTTCTCAGTTCATTGATCAAGTGGCCGATGATATTTTCTCTCTTATTGAGAGGGGTGATCCCTTCACTTCTCTCATGCTCTCTAACATGAATTAATACATACCCAATCATACCCGTACTTGTCACTCTGTTACGAGCACGTTAGGTGTATGTCAAAGTACACAGTAATTCATAAAGAGTTTCATAGAGATTTCAGGTCTAAGAACTCCGATACAAAACTTGCATATGAGAAACACTTATGACTTATACCATGTAGTGTTCTCATGATCAGAGCATATCCAGATACCATGTTCTTTAATATGTATCTATGATCTCTGATTGACACTCTTGTCCTAATGATCCGTAAGATAGAACTCATAATATCATAGAGAGCATACTAGTCTTAATTCATTGTTATTCCCATAACAATGACTGACTAGGGATATTTAGAATGATGTCTCATTTGTTTGAAGGTCTTACAACCATGTGCCTCACACATGATAACTTAAACCGAAACAACACTCTTGGATAGTCTTATCAATTGATATGCACAGGAATACAAAGGATAAAACAAATGCCTAATTTTATTAACTAAGTGTTTTATTACAATGTATTGGAGCTAGGGCTTACACTAACACATTATACAAGTCACGATTGGCCTCTAGCTAGGCATCATGACTACCCAAATGTCAGGAAAGTCATGTGGTTTGACTGTACCCTTCAACTGAAACAGTTACCGTGCAATTACTCCTTTCACCACTCTTATCTCAATTAGATTCTGAGTATGGATTTCTGTCAACTCATATAAATCTAATTATGTATTTTCTATTAATTTAACCATTGTTCCCAAAATGCCCTCCATGGATCTCTATCCATCTTGGCAGTTTACTCTGGCCAGAGATTCTTTGAACAAGGTATTTATAGAATCATGCGAGATAACTTCCCTTATTAAATCTGGGATCGCTAATCCTTTGTCAATCACTCAACTATCTTCAAGTAGGTCATGATATACCCAATCTCCTAACTATGTTCACTCCCAGTTGGAAGTAATCAGTTATGGAGTCAAAGTATACCACTTGCTACTTAAGATAACTTTGGTGATCTCAAGTCTAAGGATACTTGCACAACCGCTATGAAGAGATTCCTCACTGACAAAGATTTAATATCCATGTGAGGATTCTCTTTGCAGGTCTCCAATGAACTTGTTCTTCTAACAAGCATCTACATGTTAGCTTTGATTATCTTTCATAATCACAGTTATGAGAACCACTGCTTGAACCATTCAAGAAGCATAACATGTGCTAGTCTGTCCGAATTAACAATGTCCTATCTTGTTAATTCTATGACTAGGGATATTTAGATATTAACACATTTTCATGCAATAGACATCTCACATCATGAACACCTTCATTATTTCCTTTGCACTGTGTTTATAATATCTAGGACTTCATTTATTAATTTAAGATTTACAAACTCATGTATTTAAATATAGCATTAATAAATGAATGATGCCTTTTATTAAGAATATAAATTTCATACATATGAAAAACATCCCTATTACATGGTCTCTAGGGCATACTCTCTAACAGTCTTTACATGGGTTTCTAGTCCTGTAGTTGATAATAGGACATATTAGCTGAGATATCTTGAGGATGAGAGTAGCTAAGCATAGATAGTGGATTAGATGCAACAAAGTCTATGTTTTTACTTTTATTAAAACTTTACAACTTTGAATATATTAACAAACCATTAAATATAAATGTCACATCTCTATCTGATTTTATCGTACATAATCATCATTTGACATTAAGTTCAAAAATACAAAATTCATTTAATGTAACACCCTAAATCCCAGTCCGAAAGAATTAAACAAATAGAAAATTTTCAAGCTAATCCATGGTCCATTATTTTATGAATCCCATAAATTCTCCTTAATTCTCCATAGACTATTTTAATACTATAAATTTTCTAAAAATTTTGGTAGACTTTCCCCTAATTATTGACAACTTTTGGGGCACAAGAATACAAAAAACACTTCCAAAATCATAAAACTAAATCCACTACTTCAAACAAACTCTAACATAATTTTTCCCATCCTTCTTAAATAAATAGTCAATCTAAATTCCACTTACCACATTATCATTTCTTAGAAACTACTATTATTACATAGACATTATTGTTCTTGACTACATTTATAATATTTTATTATATAACTGTGACAACAACAAAATTCTCTTTCTTGACATCAACAAGACCTTAATAAGATTACAAACCATACCTTTTCATATACATGCCAAAGTAAAAGCAAATATATCACAATATGTTTTATAGCCACATTTCAACCTAACTCCTTGACCGAGCTAATGGTAATCGATTATCAAATTTTCCTGCATGTGTGTTAATCTCGTTTGTCTTCAACCTATATGAGGAAAGAAAAACCACACACTAAGCTAAAAGCTTAATGGTGACTACCAAATTTACCTCTTGAAAGGTATAGTTTAAACTGTATTAGTAAATTTCAATTATCCACACACAATCTGTTAGAGAGTATGCCCTAGAGTGATGGAATATGACATGCTATGAATATCATGATAGCACAGCGGAAAAAAAAATTTTATTTTACATGCCATACAATTCCATGACAAGAATCGAAACATGCAATTTTAGGGTTGTATAACTTACAACTTATGATGCCTTTTGAAAATTGAATTTGATGATGTCCAGCAACTAAGGTGACTTTATCCGCCTTAGGTCTCGATCACCAATGCCAAGGAATAGCCTTTACGCCACTCCCTCTATTCTCACACACACACTTGCAAAGATGGCTTAAAATCAAGAGTGCTAGCTCTATGATTGTGTATTCGGCAATGGGAATGATTTGAAGCCATAAGATCTGATCTTGTTCTTCCTTTAGGTTACTGTTTCAGCCCGAGAACACAAGAGAACAAGAAAGATTTCTTTCCCCTTGAGTATTTCGGCCAAGAGAGAAAAATAGCAAAACGTCATCCACTTTTATTCATTTAATTCATTAATATATATCACTTAATTTAGGTCAAGTGTGAGTGCCAAAAATTAAGTGTTAATTTCAGCCTCCATCACTTCCTAATTAAGAGATATATCTTAATTTAAATTCTATTAGAATTTAAATTCAAATGGCATTAGTCATTTAATCAAAACAAACTTACTTATTTGAGGTGATAAGTTGCCGAATTCAACTAGTATTTTAGTTTGAATTTTGGCTACTTTAATTCCCTCTCAAGTATTATATTTTGATTAAATACAAATTAGGATTTAATACTCAATTAACTTAATTATACATAGATAATTAATCAATTGAAATTAAACCTAGCACATGCCAACAAATTTCTCTCGTGACCAACTGTTAACAGATTTGCATAAAACAACTTGCTGTTTTAGGCAAAAAAACAGTTCAACATATTTGCCTAAAATAGCTAGCTATTTTAGGCAAAAAACTTGTTTCACATATTTGCCTAAAACAGATCATGGCTGAACAGATTTGCCTAAAACAGCTAGCTATTTTAGGCAAAAAGACTGTTTTTACAGATTTGCCTAAAACAGCTAGCTGTTTTAGGCAAAAATCTGTTTACCCATTTTATGCATTAATTTGACTTTAAATAAAAGTCCAAATTAATTTCCAATACACAATTTAAATATTTTAAGCCCAATACTTTGTGTGCGATCCTATAGGTCCATTTAATGTTGGCGATGAATTAATAAATTAATTCAAAGGCTATATATATTCTCTAGCAAGAGATTATAGCATTCCAAATTAAATGAAAATGCATATGGCATTTAGTGACCTAATGCATTTTTTGCATAGTCCCTTACCCTTAAATATCAGAATTAATATAAGGCATGGAACTTGTCATCCTTATATATTTTAATTCCTTTCTTGATTTTCCAGTGCCACTGAACTCTCAGATAAATAATGATTACTCATTATTTCATCTCAGTATGGCCATACACTTCTCAGTTCACTGATCAAGTGGCCGATGATATTTTCTCTCTTATCGAGAGGGGTAATCCCTTCACATCTCTCATGCTCTCTAACATGAATCAATGCATACCCAATCATACCCGTACTTGTCACTCTGTTACGAGCACGTTAGGTGTATGTCAAAGTACACAGTAATTTATAAAGAGTTTCATAGAGATTTCAGGTCTAAGAACTCTGATACAAAACTTGCATATGAGAAACACTTATGACTTGTACCATGTACTGTTCTCATGAGCGGATCGAATCCAGATACCATGTTCTTTAACATGTATCTATGATCTACGATTGACACTTTTGTTCTAATGATACATAAGACAGAACTCATAATATCAGAGAGAGCATACTAGTCTTAATTCATTTGTTATTCCCATAACAATGACTGACTAGGGATATTTAGAATGAAGTCCCATTTGTTTCAAGGTCTTGCAATCCATGTGCCTCACACATGATAACTTAAACCGAAACAACATTCTTGGATAGTTTTATCAATTGATATCCACAAGAATACAATGGATAAAACAAATGCCTCATTTTATTAATTCCAAGTGTTTTATTACAATGTATTGGGGCTAGGGCTTACACTAACAATCTCCGACTAGCACTAGTCCCAATTGGGCATAGCCTTAAGACCGAACGCTCTCAAATGAGTTTCGTGCAGATTTGGACGTAATTGTTTCGTCAAAGGATCTGCTACATTGTCTTCACTTGATATCTTGCTAACCTTGACGTTCCTACGATCAATGATTTCTCCTTTCGGACACACCATTCCATTGCGGTGTTCCAGGAGGAGTGAGCTGTGAAATAATACCACACTCTTTTAGATGATCATCAAACTCTTGGCTTAAGTATTCACCACCTCGATCTGATCGAATGGCTTTTATACTTTTGCCAAGTTGGTTTTCTACTTCGTTCTTAAACTCTTTGAATTTCTCAAAAGTTTCAGACTTGTACTTCATTAGATAGACATAGCCATATCTACTGAAGTCATTTGTGAAAGTCACGAAGTAGCTAAAACTACTTCTAGCTTGTGTACTTAATGGTCCACATACATCGGTATGTATTAGTTCTAATAAGCCATTAGTCCTTTCACCTTTCTTGTTAAAAGGACTCTTTGTCATTTTTCCATGCAAACATGGCTTGCATGTGTCATAAGACTCTAAGTCAAATGACCCAAGTACTCCTGTTTTGTGGAGTCTTGAAATACGTTTTTTGTTTGCATGTCCTAAACGACAATGCCAGAAGTAAGTAGGGTTTAATTCGTTTGATTTAACCCTCTTTGTATTAATGTTGTATATGGACTCTTTGTTTTGTAAATCAAGGATATAAAGGCCATTTTGCAACATGGCATTGCCATAAGAAATGCCTTCGCGACGAATATGAGCATTGCCCTTTTTAATAACAAAATCAAATTCATCATTATCCAAACATGAAACTGAAATAATGTTTCTGCTCATAGCAGGCACATAATAACAATTATTCAAAACAATACAAAGTCCGGAAGGTAAAGTGAGGTGATAGTCGCCTATCTCCATGGCAGCAACTCGTGCTCCATTTCCCACATGGAGGTCCACTTCATTCTTCCCAAGTAACCGCCTATTTCTTAGCCCCTGCACATTTGAACAAATGTGAGAACCACAACCGGTATCTAATACCCAAGTGGTAGAAATAGAAATGTTAATTTTAACAACAAAAATACCAGAACTGGACGCCTTGGCTCCATTCTTCTTTTGTTCTTCCTTGAAGAGAGCACAATTCTTCCTCCAATGCCCCAACTTGTTGCAGTGGAAGCATGTGCTCTCACTCTCCTTGAGTTTTGGCGCCTTGGGCTTGGATTGGGCCTGAGGTACACTCCCAACTATCTTGGGTTTTCCCTTTGCCTTTCCCTTTCCCTTAACGGGTCCCTTCTTAATTCCCTTTTGAACCATTAGCACGGGATTGGTCTTTCGAATGTTCTCTTTAGCATTCTTAAGCATCCCATAAAGCTCAGTGACTGACTTGTTCATTGCATGCATGTTATAATTCATCACAAATGGATCAAAAGCAGCAGGCAATTATCCTAAGATCTAGTCAGTGGCCAATTCCTTTGGCACTTGTACCTCAAGCTTCTCAAGAGTATCAAGATACCCTTTCATCTTGAGTACATGGGTACTAACAGGAGTACCCTCAGCCATCTTGCAAGAAATTAAAGCCTTTGTTGTCACGAACCTCTCGTGACGAGCTTGCTCTTGGAACATCTCCTTGAGGTGCACCATGATCGCATAAGCCTCTTGGTCCATAAATTGCTTTTGCAAGTCAGGCACCATAGTGGCCAACATCAGACAGGTCACATCATTAGAGTCGCTCTTCTTGGTCTCAAAAGTTTCCTTTTGAACCGCAGAGGCGTTCCTTCCTGGTTCTTCAAGCAAGGGTGCATCCAAAACATACGACTTCTTCTCTTGCTTAAGAACTATTCTTAAGTTTCGAGACCAGTCTATGAAATTGGTGCCATTCAATTTGTCCTTTTCAAGGACCGATCGTAATGAGAAATTGTTGTTTGAAGATGTCATTTTCAATCTACAATAAAATTTAGCAAGATTAAATGAGGTCTTATTAATGATCCCACAAACCGAATTAATATCCCGTTAAATAATTCGTGTTAGTGATTTAATGTGGGCCAAGATCCACTTTTCACAACAACTTATTAGTCAAGCTGAGCTTGTACACCTAACAAGTTAAGTTACTTAGGTAGGAAAACTCCAATCATGTCTCGTACATGACTCTTGGATCAAATGGGCTAACATCTTAAGATGTTATAGCACAACCCATTTATTAGTTGCCTAGGTCCGAGCATCCCTTTCCATGTTAAGTCCAACCTACATTCACAACCCATGCCTTACAAAGATAATCGGGCGCATCTAGGACTCCTAGTCTACGTGACCGATGATCGATGCCTTGACATGTTTCGAATTAGGAAGGCAACTTTGTGACTTACTATTTTAGGGATTCATTTTATTACGGCTTACATGGCATACGCTTTGTCATCCATACATAGCATGCCTATATATATAATTGCATAAAGTAAAGCGTGACAAATATGGGCCCAAAAACCTACAACTAAGATTCTATACTATTACATAAGAATCTTCGAGTTGGGCTTCTCCACTCCGGTGGGCTTCGCCTTGATTTACAAAGTCTTCAAATAAATTCTATTTTAAGAAATAAATGAAAATTTTACAATGAAATATAATGGCACGCAGGCCATATTTAATTACAAAAACCCAGGGCCCATGAATGCACCATGCATATCCATTCATCACACCAAACAAGCAAATAAATATACATAGCATTCATGGATCAAACAAAGTCCAATTTTAATTAATTTAGCCAAGCCCATTAATGGAAATTGTGTACTTGAAGCTTTAAGAGATGACCCCGTGATGGGCCTGGGCCGAAGCCCAATGGACTAAATCTTCTTATTGAATAAGTTCTCTTAAAAGCCCAAAACACAAACTAGTTAGATTTGTGCCATAAATCAACTCTAGTATAATTTCCAATTTTGCCATTTTTAATTTTATGTCATACAGCCCATAAACATTAAAAATACATATAATATGTGCTAACATGAATTAAAAATAAAATCATGAAGAACACATATAATAACACACGGCATTCATGCAAAAACAAACAAACAACAAAACTAGTTGTTTAATGCTTATGTAATGCCATGAAATGCACAAACATTTAAATCAATTTTATGAGTCATTTAATAATCTAAATAAGTCCATAAATATTGATTTAATATTTTGTACCATTTTAATCTAAATGTGTTTTTACCATTTTAATCAAAGCAAAACAAACAATGTTGATTAAACATGTAACAAACACAAACTAGTTATAGTTTTAAGTGATTTTAAAATTAATCAATTAAATTGTCATGGAACAGAATTAAAACCAAATTTAAAATATGTCTAGACCTGATATTTAATCTTTAAAAATAACTTACAAACATTCAAAAAATCGTTTTTACATTTAATATTTAAAACTAGTTGTTAAACTAGCAATTTACATGCCAACTAGCACCTAGTTTCATAATTAACATGTACCATCAGGTATAAATAATTAAATCCAACCATTACCAGCCCTAATAACATCTTAGGACAGTATATTAACATGTCATATTAATTATAATACCTATCTAATTAATTAAAATCGTTTTTACACCAAAACAATGCAAAAAACTCAAAACAGAAAATTTCAGATTTGCATGTTTTCATAATGACGATTTTTAATTAATTTTTTCATGCATCTAAAGCACTAAAATAAGCATGTTTAGGCTCTGATACCACTGATGGAATATGACATGGTATGAATATCATGATAGCACAGCGGAAAAACAAAAATTTTTATCATACATGCCATACAATTCCATGACAAGAATCGAAACATGCACTTTTAGGGTTGTATAACTTACAACTTATGATGCCTTTTGAAAATTGAATTTGATGATGTCCAGCAACTAAGGTGACTTTATCCGCCTTAGGTCTCGATCACCAATGCCAAGGAACATCTTTTACGCCACTCCCTCTATTCTCACACACACACTTGCAAAGATGGCTTAAAATCAAGAGTGCTAGCTCTATGATTGTGTATTCGGCAATGGGAATGATTTGAAGCCACAAGATCTGATCTTGTTCTTCCTTTAGGTTACTGTTTCAGCCCGAGAACACAAGAGAACAAGAAAGATTTCTTTCCCCTTGAGTATTTCGGCCAAGAGAGAAAAATAGCAAAACGGCATCCACTTTTATTCATTTAATTCATTAATATATATCACTTAATTTAGGTCAAGTGTGAGTACCAAAAATTAAGTGCTAATTTCAGCCTCCATCACTTCCCAATTAAGAGATATATCTTAATTTAAATTCTATTAGAATTTAAATTCAAATGGCATTAGTCATTTAATCAAAACAAACTTACTTATTTAAGGTGATAAGTTGCCGAATTCAACTAGTATTTTAGTTTGAATTTTGGCTACTTTAATTCCCTCTCAAGTATTATATTTTGATTAAATATAAATTAGGATTTAATACTCAATTAACTTAATTATACATAGATAATTAATCAATTGAAATTAAACCTAGCACATGCCAACAAATTTCTCTCGTGACCAACTGTTAACAGATTTGCCTAAAACAGCTTGCTGTTTTAGGCAAAAAAACAGTTCAACATATTTGCCTAAAACAGCTAGCTGTTTTAGGCAAAAAACTTGTTTCACAAATTTGCCTAAAACAGCTAGCTATTTTAGGCAAAAAACTTGTTTCACAAATTTGCCTAAAACAGCTAGCTGTTTTAGACAAAATCATGGCTGTTTAGGCAAAAATCTGTTTACCCATTTTATGCATTAATTTGACTTTAAATAAAAGTCCAAATTAATTCCCAATACACAATTTAAATATTTTAAGCCGAATACTTTGTGTGCGATCCTATAGGTCCATTTAATGTTGGCGATGAATTAATAAATTAATTCAAAGGCTATATATATTCTCTAGCAAGATATTATAGCATTCCAAATTAAATGAAAATGCATATGGCATTTAGTGACCTAATGCAATTTTGCATAGTCCCTTACCCTAAAATATCAAAATTAATATAAGGCATGGAACTTGTCATCCTTATATATTTTAATTCCTTTCTAGATATTCCAGTGCCACTGAACTCTCAGATAAATAATGATTACTCATTATTTCATCTCGGTATGGCCATACACTTCTCAGTTCACTGATCAAGTGGCCGATGATATTTTCTCTCTTATCGAGAGGGGTAATCCCTTCACTTCTCTGATGCTCTCTAAAATGAATCAATGCATACCCAATCATACCCGTACTTGTCACTCTATTACGAGCACGTTAGGTGTATGTCAAAGTACACAGTAATTTATAAAGATTTTCATAGAGATTTCAGGTCTAAGAACTCTGATACAAAACTTGCATATGAGAAACACTTATGACTTGTACCATGTAGTGTTCTCATGAGCGGATCGAATTCAGATACCATGTTCTTTAACATGTATCTATGATCTCCGATTGACACTTTTGTTCTAATGATCCGTAAGACAGAACTCATAATATCAGAGAGAGCATACTAGTCTTAATTCATTTATTATTCCCATAACAATGACTGACTAGGGATATTTAGAATGAAGTCCCATTTGTTTCAAGGTCTTACAATCCATGTGCCTCACACATGATAACTTAAACCGAAACAACATTCTTGGATAGTTTTATCAATTGATATGCACAGGAATACAATGGATAAAATAAATGCCTCATTTTATTAATTCCAAGTGTTTTATTACAATGTATTGGGGCTAGGGCTTACACTAACATAGAGCCCATGTAATAGGGATGTTTTTCATATGTATGAAATTTATATTCTTAACAAAAGGCATCATTCATTTATTAATGCTATGTTTGAATACATGAGTTTGTAAATCTTAAATTAATAAATGAAGTCCTAGATATTATAAACACAGTGCAAAGGCAATCATAAAGGTGTTCATGATGTTAGATGTCTATTGCATGCAAATGTGTTAATATCTAAATATCCCTAGTCATAGAATTAACAAGATAGGACATTGTTAATTTGGACAGACTAGCATATGTTATAACTGTGATTATAGAAGATAATCAAAGCTAACATATGGATGCTTGTTAGAAGAACAAGTTCATTGGAGACCTGCAAAGAGAATCCTCATATGGATATTAAATCTATGTCAGTGAGGAATCTCTTTATAGCGGTTGTGCAAGTATCCTTAGACTTGAGATCACCAAAGTTATCTTAAGTAGCAAGTGGTATACTTTGACTCCATAACTGATTACTTCCAACTGGGAGTGAACATAGTTAGGAGATTGGGTATATCATAACCTACTTGAAGATAGTTGAGTGATTGACAAAGGATTCACCATCCCAGATTTAACAAGGGAAGTTATCTCATATGATTCTATAATTTCCTTGTTCAGAGAATCTCTGGCCAGAGTAATATGCCGAGATGGATGGAGATCCATGAAGGGCATTTTAGGAACAATGGTTAAATTAATAGAACATACATAATTAGATTTATATGAGTTGACAAAAATCCATACTCATAATCTAATTGAGATAAGAGTGGTGAAAGGAGTAATTGCACGGTAACTGTTTCTATGGAAGGGTACAGTCAAACCACATGACTTTCCTAACATTTGGGTAGTCATGATGCCTAGTTAGAGGCCAATCATGACTTGTATAATGATGTATCAAAAGTATCAATAGGGATTGATAAGATGATTTAAAGGAGTTTAAATCATGTGAGTTTTGAATAAAACTCACAATTACATATTATATTGCCAACATGGACAGGAACCTAATGGTCACACATATAGAGAAAAGGGTAAAATGGTAAAATAACAGGGATAATAATATTTGATATTATTATGAAGGTAGAGAAGTGAATAAGATAATAATTAATTAAAGAGTTTAATTAATTATGATCAAATAAAATTGTCTGCGGAACTTTTGAGAAATGTTCTGCAAAATTGGACCTAATTGAAATAATGTATTTTATGATTAATTATTATTATCTTATAAGTGTTATAAGACTACTATAAGTGTTATAGGACTGATATAATAATTAATAGGTCCATTGGAGAAATTATAAAGGGCTAAAGGAATGAAGAAGTTGGAGGAAGCCCTCCAGAATAGGGCCACTTGCCAACTCCATACAGAAGGGCTTAGAGGCTTTTTCTTAGACCAAATTAATTTATATATGTTACATAAGTGTTATTGAACTCACATATTTAATTTTTTTGGATTTAAAATCCATTTGGGTATTTAAATTCAATTAGATGCACAAAGGGCCTAGTTTGTGGATTTTGTGCATAGACTTTTATGAAAAGGATTAAATTGGATTTAATTAAGCCCAAATGATTATAATTAATTCCAAAGGCCCAATTAATAATTCTCCAGCAATTTTAAAGATCCCAATATCATTAAAGAGTTGGAATTATAACCTAACTATAAAAGGCCAACTAATGAGAATTAGGGTTAAGTGATTAAAACAAAAGGAAAGTCTTTTTCTCTATTCTCTCTCTCCTTTTTGCGCCAACTCCAAGCTAACTTCTTGGAATTTCGGCCAGCCCTAGTTGAACACCAATTTTTTTGCTCAATTTACCCCTCTCTAGTGTGGATTACTCATTGGAGGTGTTCAATTTTGGACACTGTGGTTTGCGACAACCCGGTGCGAAGTAAAATCAACTGTTCAACAAAAATCAAAGGTGATTTTTCATATTCTCATATAGTTATATTGTGTATTCATGGCAAGATCAGATCTAATGGTTAAAAAATTTTAAAATTCCGCTCATGTATGTGATGCATATAACCGTTAAATTCCAACACAATCATCATAAACTATAAAAGAAAATATTTTAAATTTTGAGCTTATAGTGTATATAACCATTAATAGTAGAACTTTTTCATGAAATATATATAAATACGTAGCCTTTTATGAAACAATTTAAGTTATCAAGCATCCTATTTCACGAAGTTTATAAGAAACTGAGTACATTTTTAAAACAACATTTAAAATTTTCAGTTTAATATAGAAATTATTCCATTTTGCATTAAACTATTCAACAATTTAGCCTTTTATAGACTATATCTAGGATTCCTAAAATAAATGATTAAATTTCTTAAAGTTTTTAATTTGAAAATAGTTAGAATTGTAAATAATAAGTGATTATTTAGTAATCTAATATCATCATTTCGATACTCAAGATTTCACAAAATTCACAATGAATTACATATAGATATTTAACAACATTCAATATTCTTTTCACATTATAAAATGTTTCACAAAATCATAAACACATATAATAAACCGATTATTGGTTATTGTAAATAGGTGAGATAATATTACCCAATATAATGCTTAGTTCATAGCCTCTATTAATTTGATAAATAAACTTATTATTTAGTATTCAAATTTAACGCCTGCATGTCTATTATTTTGTTGATACTATCTAATTTCAATTAATATTGGCCTAGTAAATACTAATGAAAATCTTCAAACCAGATATGCAGGATGAGAACTGTTTGACTGTGTGTACTATATGACTATATGAGTATAAGTAAGGTAAATAATTAAGCATAGCCATCCCTTATTGGAAATTTTACTGTATGATCTACCACGGTATATATGTCCCTATGGCTAGCCATTATATCTTATGATTATGGATTACCCACTAGTTTACTAAGGGCTAAAAGATCTTGCCTGTATTCCAAATTTTACAAAACATAAATAATCATGTTATTGTTGCATTTAACTAATTAAACTAAACCTTTATGCATATATGTAAAGTATCATTCATTTAATGAATGTGTAATATGTTTCATAATTATTTAGCAATTTCATTCATAGTTATGGCTTCTTTATTTCATAAGAATGCCATTTACTATCAAGGGCACCGTAGTGCTTTATTTTGCCATTTTTCAACGCAATTTTTTAATAATCTAAAAATTACTCACCAGTTATCCTGTTTAAATTATACACAAAATTCATATTCATACTTATGCACTCATCATGACCTTGAATATCTGACTCAATATAGTTTATGTAATTATTATCAAATAATTATTTAAGATGAGTTTTGCATAGTCATTTTTGTAAACACTATATAGAAATATATTATCTTATATGATCACAACTTTTCAAAGAGATAACATAAAATAACAAAAGAATAACAACCTGAAGAGAAGTTCGTTCATAATTTCCATACATGATTTCCTATTTCAACTTTATAATACACACCTCTTGCTCCTCTTAGATTACGTTTCGTAGATTGATTATGTGTAAATTATCAAAAACAGACAAGTTAGTTTTAGCTTCCTTAAGTTGTATTTTTTTCATGCTACTCACAATTTCAGGGAAACAAATAATTTATATAGCAACCTAATACCGATAGTTCAACATTTATATAGTGCAAAACTCTCAATCAATTATATATAAATGGTTTTATAGTGTTCAAATATTTATTACTTTACGCATTATGAGACAATCCACCAATAACCATAAATTTATACTATGCATCCATTAATACTTAATATTCCGAGGTGATAATATTACATATCCCATATCACTACTCAATTTATAGTTTATAATACTCCAATAAATTAACTTATCATTTAATAAGTAACTTGAAACGTGCATCACTTTAATTTTTATTTACTTTTATTTATATTCCTTATCCCAATTATACAGAATACTTTCTAATTCTAAATATATAAATATTTTCAAAATTACATATCTCAATTAGTTTATTATTTGGTCTGAAGCTTGCCAATAATACTAGTGTAACAATTAAGTTAAGCATAAAAGGAGTTCAATCAATCTTTAGCCAAATGCCACTAACTTGACAACAGGGAAATTACAAAAAAAATCAAATATATTTATTACGAGTCAAAAATTCAAGTTATATATAGTATATACACAGATTTACATACCCCTGACATCTCATTCACCACCTAAGTTATGATTATAACTCCAATTTCCTCAAATTATAATCCTGTCTAAATTCTTCAATTTAGACATATCAACTAACTCGAAGGAAGCCCACATTAATACATAAGCCCAGCTAAATAAGCACTCATAACTTTTGCTTATAGCTCTCTATTTACCAACTAAGCTTCATTATCCTCTAAGCATAAATTATATAAACCCAATAGCTTACTCAATATCCCAATTGTAAAAAAGGAACAAAGTTAGAAAATTTTTAGTTTGAAGAAGTTATTCAAGCCAAAGATCAAATTCAACATGTTACTATTCCTAGGATCAAAATTTAATCAAAAGCTTCAGTGTAAAAGACCATAATCGGCAGAGCCCGATTTAGAATTAACAAAATTCGGTTCCATACACGTAAACATATTTTAATTATTTACGTAGGGTAGTGATAACATGTAAAATGTCTACTATTTAGTGTGTATTTTCTTTTATTTAAGTAGTTAAGTATGTAATATTATGTGTATTTTATGTGTTTATTTGTGTTTTTAGGTTAAAGTTGATGTAAATGTGAAGTGAAGTGATGAAATGGTGAAGATTCAGGCACTTGCTCATGAGTTGGCAGGGAGTTCACGACTCGGATAGAATGGCACGAGATGAAGGGAAGATTATGAGTGAGGCAGAGAAGACTTGTTCACGAGTCGGCTGGAGGTTCACGAGTTAGAGGGAGATGAACGAGTAAAGAAGGACTGTGGAATTCACGACTCATGAAGGCATTCACGAGTTGGACAAAACACCTGTTTCCAAAAGATGCCACCTTTTTGCACCCGATCCTTCAGCCAACCATCAAGACTTTTCAGGGTAACTTTTCATGATTAATTAACAACTATTCTAAAGGGACATATCTGTAGAGTTAATCTTTGTAAATATGGGAGAAAAGCTCTGAAAAGGGATCAAAGAAAATTTCATTGTTTACTTAAGAATATTTTAGTTATTTTTGGACAATTCTCTTACTTAGTTTTTAGATGATGACCAAAGAACAAAGTCAAAGGAATAGGAGATATATCAGAAGGTCTAAATAGAAAGTAAACCCTGGAGAGTGATTTTGTTCTTTTCTCTTCTTTCATTTTTTATTACAATTGTGTATTTGGCTAGTTTTTTTGGTAGATTATAACTACATAATTTAATTTGTTTTTCATCTACTTATCTTTGCTTTATGAATATTTATTTTCTTTATGTATCAGGTGTGATTTAAACTTATTTGGGTACTTTGATTTGTTTATTATGCTTGATCACCATAATTAGCATGTTAGTCATTTAATTCACAATGAGAATTGGAATTCTTTGATGGAAAGACAAATAAATTTACTTGAAGCATTGAATTCACTTAGAGATAAGGAATTCACTTTAAGGGGTTAAAGAATTGGCATAGAACTTCATAGTTTTTATTCATCTCTATAATGTCATGAGAATGCTTATAGACTCTAAGCAAAAACACCTTTAACGACAATGAGAATTACTTTAAAAAAACTTGGCTAAATTCACCAATCATATTATTCATATAATTGATTAAATGGTTCATAGATGAAATTGTTTCACTTAGTTATAATGTATGTTCAAATCATCTTTTAAGTTATCTATTATCCAAAATTAACTCACTATATTTAAAATAGTTTAGTCTTTAAATTAAATGCATGATACCTATTTTATTTGATACTTATCCATTTACTTATTGTTATTTCAATACAAAATCTCTCTATTCCCTTTGGAATGATACCCTACTCATTCTATACGCAGTCTAGTGAGACTAAGGGTTCAATTAAATCCCCATCAAATTTTGGCACCATCGTCGGGGAACGATTTAAATGAATTTTTATTGATTGATACAAAAGAGTGGATGCTTTAGGATTGTATGTTATAAATTAGTTATTTAGAAGTATAAATTTTTATATGGTGTTTTGTTTTATTCTTCGTAAAAGTATTAAAGTTTTATGTATTGATCTTAGACTAAAAGTATTTGTGATTTTTGTGCAGGGAACTTAGAAGGAAACAACAAGAGGAACTTAGATTGCAATTAGAAGGGGAACAAAGTGGCAAGTTGGAGGAAGGTCATAATATTCCAATTATGGCAGGAGAAGAAAGGAGAACGCTTAGTGATTTTGCCATGCCCAATATTTCAGAGAGTTTTGGAGGGATAGTGGCGCTGGCTATTGCTAACAACTTCGAGATCAAACCAGCAGTCATTCAAATGGTGCAAAATAACCAATTTGGAGGTTTGCAAGGGGAGGATCCCTATGCTCATATCCTTGCTTTTCTTAATATGTGTTCTACATTTAAAATTAATGGAGTGAGTAATGATGCCATTAGACTCAGGTTATTTCCATTTTCTTTAAAAGAAAAAGCACAAATTTGGCTTGCTAGTATACCTAGTGAGACAATCACTACTTGGGATCAACTAAAACAAGCTTTTCTTCATAAGTATTTTCCACCACATAAAATAGAAAAATTTAGAAATCAAATTTCTACTTTTAAACAATTGCCTAATATAACTATTTATACATATTGGGAAAGATTTAAGGAACTCCAACGGCAATGTCCTCACCATGGCTTGCTGGATTGGATGATTCTTCAAATCTTTTACAATGGGTTAATAGAGGAAAATAGAAATATTGTGAATGCTACTTCAAGTGGAAAATGGTTGGAGGAAACTACTAGGGAAGCTGAAACTTTGTTGGAGCAATTAGCCTCATAAGGCTATATGGGAGAAGAACCCACTATGGCAAAGGCTAAGGGATTTTTGGAATTAGATTCCATTAATCTCTTGACGACTAAAGTTGAAGCTTTGACTAAGATGGTAAGTAATTCTCACTCTAATATTGAAAATGTGAGTCAGGTTTGTGAGAAATGTTGTGGACCTCATATGTATGCTAATTGTAGTGAGGGGTCTAGTAAGAATGTAAGTTTTGTTCAAGGAAATTGCAATCAAAGGATGGGCCAAAACTTTAATTATTATAACCCTCAATAGAGAAATCATCCTAGTTTTTCTTGGTCTAACCAAAATGCCTAATTGAACCCTTCAACTAGTAACCTTATGAACAAATTACCTAACCTTTAAGCTTTTCCAAATAAACCACCTTTTAACCCCCAACAACCTAAATCCCATCTTGAGAGTTTGATGGAGTAATTTGTTAGCCATAAAATGACCACTAACAAGCAAAATGAGGAACAATTTAAGCAAATAAATACCAAAATTGACCAACTTGTCACCCATAATAAGATACTTGAAACCCAATTGGCTCAACAAGCCACTTCTAGTGCTAAACCCAATTGGCTCAACTTTTCAACCTGAATTTTTGCCTCATGAATCGGTTCAATCCATTATATTAAGGAGTGGGAAAAAGTTTAAGAGTAATATGAGAGGTAATGAGGATCTTATTGTGAATGATGATCATGTTTTAGATGCTAGTAGAAATGATGATTTAATGAAGAAGCCTAATGAACCTAAAGAAAAGATAACCTCATCTAGGGAAGATGACCCTAAAGTTAATTTGAATGTTTTTCCATTCCCTCAAAGACTTATTAGAAGAAATATTGATAAGTAATTTGGCAAGTTTTTGAATTATTTGAAGGAACTTACTATAACTATACCCTTTATGGATGCAATTAAAGATATACCTTCATGGGCAAAATTTTTAAAAGAAATTGTGAGTCACAAGGGTAAACTTAAAGAACATGGGTATGTTTCTTTGGTAGAAGAGTCAAGGCTATGTATTCTAAATACCCACCTAAGCTAAAGGATTCAGGCTGTTTTACGATTCCTTGTGTTATAGGTAGCACACATTTTGATAAAGCCTTATGTGATATGGGTGCAAGTGTTAGTCTTATGCCTTACTCAATTTATAAAAAGCTTGATTTAGGTGAATTAAAGCCTACCAATATGTGCTTATCTATGGCAAATAAGTCTATTTCACACCCTATAGGCATACTAGAAAATGTTCCTACCAAAGTGGGTAAATTTGTGATTCTTGCTGATTTTGTTGTGCTAGAAATGGATGAAGATCCTGAAATTCCCATTTTGTTTTGTAGGCCCTTCTTAGTTACTGCTGGGGCTGCTTTTGATATGAAAAATGGTAAAATATCTCATGAAGTTAATGGTGAAACAATTGAGTTTAATGTTTTTGGGATTGTTAAGTCTTCACCAATGGAACTTGTGAATAGAATTGATGCTTATGATGTTCTTGATGAGTATATTGATAGTGTTGTTAATGATTGTGTTAGTAAAAACCCTATTGCACCTTATTGTTTAAATGAAAGTTGTGATGAGGTTTTTCAAGTTGCCTCATATCCTTTCTAAGGAAGATTCTCAAAGTTTGAGTCTTTGAGAAAGGATGAGGATATGCCATCAAAGACATCTAAAGAGGAAGTTAAACTTGAACTCAAGTCATTACTAACAAGCTTAAGGTATTATTATTTTGATTCAAAGTTTCAATTACCTTTCATTGTTATTTCTTCAATTGATAAGCATAATGTGAGTGCTTTACGTGATATTTTGCTTGCTCATCGAAATTCCATGGGATATTCTATAATTGATTTAAAAAGAATTACACCTAAGGTTTGCATGCATAGGATTTTGTTAGAAGAGGATTCTATGTCCTCCATTAAAGGTTAAAGAAGGCTTAATCCCACTCTTAAAGAGGTTGTGAGGAAAGAAATAATTAAATTGTTTGATAATGGCATAATTTATTCTATAAGTGATAGTAAGTGGGTGAGTCCTATTCAAGTTATCCCTAAGAAGCATGGTTTAACTGTAATTTGTAATGATAATAATGATTTAATTCCTACTAGAACTAACACGGGTTGGCGTATGTGTGTCGACTATATGAAATTAAATAAAGCTACAAGAAAGGACCATTTCCCTTTGCCTTTTATTGATCAAGTCATAGAAAGATTAGCTAATTTTTCTTATTTTTGTTACTTAGATGGTCTAAGTGGTTTCTATCAAATACCTATACATCCACATGACCAATCTAAGACAACTTTTACATGCCCATATGGAACTTTTGCATTTAGGCGAGTGCTTTTTGGTTTGTGTAATGCACCAGCCACCTTTCAAATATACATTTTCTCTATTTTTAGTGATCTCATTAATCAATGTGTAGAAGTTTTCATGGATGAATTTAGTGTGTATGGCACTACATATGAGAATTGTTTATCTAATCTTTCTAAGGTGCTTGATAGATGTATGGAGAATGGTTTGATTTTAAATTGGGAGAAGTGTCATTTCATGGCACAAGAGGATATTGTCTTAGGACATTTAGTCTTTAATAGGGGGATTGAAGTTGATAGAGCTAAAATTGAAATTATTGCTAATTTGCCTCCTCCTAAAAATGTTAGAGATGTTAGAAGCTTTCTAGGTCATGCTGGATTTTATAGAAGTTTCATAAAATATTTTTCTAAGATAGCTAAACCTTTGTGCAAATTACTAGGCAAGGATGTTCATTTTAATTTTGATGAGGCATGTCTTAATTCCTTTGAAACCCTTAAACATGCTCTTGTCACTTTACCGGTGTTGTAACCACCTAATTTGGAGCAACCATTTGAATTAATGTGTGATGCTAGTAATTATGTGGTTAGTGCTGTTTTAGGACAAAGAATTGATGGGAAGCCTTCTGTAATTTATTATGCCAGTAAGCCATTGGATGATGCCCAAATTAATTACTCTACAACTAAAAAAGAACTCTTGGGCATTATTTATGCATTTGATAAATTTAAGGCTTATCTTGTAGGGCAAAAAGTCATTGTTTATTCTGATCATGCTGCCCTCAAGTACCTCTTGAGTGAAAAAGATGCTAAGGCTAGGTTGTTAATATGGATTTTAATGTCACAAGAGTTTGATTGGGAAATAAGGGATAAAAATGGAAAGGAGAACTTAGTTGTTGACCATTTATCTAGGTTAACCCAATGTGTTTTGAAAGATAATGATGATGGGGTGCCTATTGATGAAGCTTTTCATAGGGAACATCTTTTTAGTGTTGTTTCAAAGGAAGTTATATGGTTTGCTGATATAGTAAACTATTTAGTAAGTGGTATACTTCCATATGGTCTAGATTAGGCAAAGGAAGAAATTCCTTCATGATGTTCAGTTTTACTATTGGGAAGAGCTCTTATTATATAGGAGATGTGCTGATGGGTTGATTAGGAGGTGTATTCCTTATAAAGAAGTTGGTGAGGTGTTGGCTCATTGTCATTCCTATGCTGTAGGGGGTCACTTTGGGGTTTCTAAGATAGCTTCCAAGGTATTGCAAGCTGGATTTTGGTGGCCTACATTGTTTAAGGATGTCAAAGACTTTGTGCTTAGTTGTGATAAGTGCCAAAGAATAGGAAACTTGTCTAAGAGGAATGAAATGCCTTTAAATGGTATTTTAAGAGTTGAATTGTTTGATATTTGGGGTATGGACTTTATGGGACCATTTCGTAGTTCTTTAGGGAATAGATATATTTTGGTTATGGTTGATTATGTATCTAAATAGGTGGAAGCAATTCCAACCATTACTAATGATGCTAAGGTGGTCAAGAAGATGCCTAAGGAAGTTATATTTCCTAGATTTGGAATACCTAGGGCAATTATTAGTGATTGTGGGTCTCATTTTTGTAACAAGGTTATAGATCAATTATTGAAGAAGTATAATGTGACCCATAAAATTGCTACACCTTATCACCCTCAAACTAGTGGACAAGTTGAAATTAGTAATAGAGAGCTTAAGTAGATATTGGAGAAAACTGTCTCTAGATTAAGAAAAGATTGGGCATTTAAGCTAAATGATGCTCTTTGGGCATATAGAACAGCTTTTAAAACTCCTATAGGCCTTACTCCTTATCAATTGGTTTATGGTAAATCTTGTCTTTTACCTGCTGAAATTGAACATAAAGCTTATTGGGCAACTAGGGTGTTGAATTTTGATATCCAACAAGTTGGTAGGAAGAGATTGCTTCAATTGCAAGAATTAGAGGAGCTTCGTATGAATGCATATGAAAATGCTAAGCTATATAAGGAAAGAACTAAATCATGGCATGATAAGCATGTATTAAAGAAAGAATTAAAGTTGGTGACATGGTTTTGTTGTATAACTCTAGATTGAAGCTATTCCCTAGAAAATTAAAGTCAAGATGGTCGAGTCCCTTCAAAGTAGTTCAAGTTTTTCCTTATGGGGCTGTTGATATTGCTAATGATAAAGGGGAGGTTTTTAAGGTTAATGGACATAGATTGAAGCCTTACTTCATTGGTGATGCAGTAGTTCCTACTCAAATAGTTTCTTTATTGAATTCCTCTCTTATACATTAATATTTTATTTAGGATTAGCTCCCTTAGTTTGGATTATATTTTTTTATGGTTTGTTTTTGGTTATGTTTTAAGTATTCTTTAGTTTTTGGCTTATTTTCTTTTGTAAATTTTAATTTTGGATCAAGGTTGGTATGATTTGCAGAAAGTTGCAGCAAAAGGAAGCTTTCACATGTCTTGTTCGACTTGTGAAGCTGTTCACGAGTGCTCCAAAAGCAAAAACTTCACGCGTCATGAACATGTTACTGAGTCGTGCATAAAATTATTGATTTGTGAAGAGTTTCATGAGTAACACACGAAGGAATTCTTCACGAGTCGTGAATATTGGTTCAACTCATAAACCTTTTTACATATGTCGAATAATCCAATTTTTTACGAGTAGTGAAGTTACGTTCAACTCGTGATTCACTGTTGCCCTATTTACCGATTCGTGCATTTTAACTCCTTTTCTTTCTTAATTTATATTTCTTTCTTTATTTTCTTTAATTAGTGTACTTAATCCTTCTTTCCACCTTTCAATCCTTGTTATCTGCCATCAATTAGTTAAAATTATAAGGAAGGGGAATGGTTATACTTAAACCTAGGGTTTGTGAACCAACTTGCCGTTTCACTCTTTGCCTCATTTCTCTATAAATATAGCAGTTACTTTTCTTTTTTTTTTCTTTCACATATTTCATTTCACTCGTGCCTTAGTCCCTAATTTTCTCTTCTTCCTCTACATCTTCTTCTTCTTCTTTACTATTCATCTTCTATTTCATTGTTGGGTGTGAGTGTCTTCTTCTTCTTCTTTTCCTTCTCCATTTTGCATCTTTTATTTCTTCTAGCGTGCATTCATTTGTTGTTATTTTTATCTTGCATTTCCTTTCTTTTACTTGGTTTTCTTCTCTACTCCTCATCTGTGTGTGGGTTTCTCTTCATCATCTTCTTCTTTACTGCATATCTTCTCTTTGTCTTTCTCTTATTTTCCATCAATGGTGAGAATGAAGAACCCATCTTCTTTAAGAAGCTAGCAAGGGGGAGATGATGCACAACTAGAAAGTTTACAAACTAAACACAGTTTGGTGCTCCATTCCCCATTTCATCTGTGCATGAAGGTAATCGTTTCCTTGCTATTAAGGATAGGGCAATTTCTCAATGTAAGTATTTTCCAGACTCTCTCCTTGAACAAGTGGGATTGCTTGATGTAGTGAATGAAATGCTATCTCAATGTGGCTTATTGCATTTTGTTAATATGCATGAACAATTTTATGCTGATTTGGTCTTAGAATTTTACACCACTTTGAAATAGAATGCTAAAAATCCTAGGCTAGTGGACTTTCATTTAAATGTCATTGATCATACACTAACATATTTCATGATGCATCACATTTTTACCTTTAAACCATCTGGATTATGTGATCCTCCTAAGATTTATAAGCCTAATGCTTTTTGGAATTTTCTCACTGGATTGACTACACCATTTAGGGCTAAGGAGGCTAAGTCAATGTTTATATCGAATTTGAAATATTGGATTTCGCATAAGATCCTTGCCTTTGTTGTCTTTAACAAGCCTGAATTTAATCGAGTCTCTTATCATGAGCTATTTTTGATGTGGTGTGTGCATAATCGTAAGTCTGTTTGTTGGTCGTTTTGGATTTTCAATCAGTTATTGAATTGTGTTGGTTGTCCAGAGTCTCCTATCACATATGGACATGTAATAGGTGCTATTGCTAGGAGTTTTGACTTTGATTTACGTACTTATGACCCTGCCCTTCCATACTTATATTTTTCCAAACATCTTTTTGTTTGGGGTGAAGTGGTTAATAATTCTTTTCAATTCATTCCACCACTTTCACAATCTTGTTGGAAGGATCTTGCAGGAACCTCTACTCCACAAGTGGCTTCTTTGGAGAGTACTTCGGATGAGTCAAGGACAACAGAGCAAGGACAAAGTGATGATACAATGGATGATGTCCTTAGTGACGAGGCTGATTTTTCACCGACTGCTGGATCTTCTTCAAATATTACCCATTCCATATTCAATCAATTACTGCAAAACCAATCCACCATACAACATCAAATCACATCCTTGGAGCAAGTTACATCCCAATTGGTTCGATGTCAACGACGTCTGGAGCACAAGGTGGATGCCTTTATTGGCCAATCGGGCTATGTGGTGTCTTCGCCTTCGCCTTCACCATGATCTCAAATCTTAGGGGAGTTTTCTTTCTTTATTCTTTAGTTTTTTTCTTTTTGTTTTTGTTTTCTTTTGTTCCTTCACATTGAGGACAATGTGTGCTCTAAGGGTGGGGGAGCATATTAACTATGTTGTGTGTTTTGTTTATGTTTGTTTGGTTGTGTGTTTTTTTTTCTTTATTTATACTAAACCTTTTAGTAAGTTTTCTTATAAGTATTTCTCTCAATTGATTATAATATAGGTTGTTATGTTAAATCATTTTCCTTTCATGCTCATTTTATTAGTTTTTAAAAGCTTTTGGCAAGTGTTTTGTGTTTTCAAGTTATCTCTTTTTACTTCTTTCAACATTTTAGGTTATTTAGTCTCTTTACTAACTATGCTTTAAGGTTTGAATTTTATCATTTAGTTTAAGATTTTTAGGATTCTAGTTGCCTAATGGAAACTTTAGCCATAATACTTACCCTTAGGCCTTCCAATAATGGATGAGGGCTAAAAAAATATATGATGAAATAAAATAAACAAAGCAAGATGCATATTTAAAAGTTCAATAAAGTATGGGCTGGAGCGTAAAATGCACCCAATACTACATTCCCTTGCTATGCTCAATTTATGGGATAAAGTTTAAAAGTATGCCCATGATATGATAAAAAAAAAGACAATGAAGAAAAATAGAAAACAAATGCAGTCTAAAAATGCCATGAGATTGGTTTAACGGTATGAGTGCTTGGAAATTGTCCTAAAAGGCGACTATAGTCTTAGAATCTTAAGTTTTATGATCAATATTCTCTCTTGAGCATGGTTAGTCTTGAGACTTTATTTTCTTGATGTTGGGTTTAATAAAGTTAGGTGACTTGGTAACTTAGAATACATGTTTTAAGATTTGATTTACTGAAATTTTGAGTGTTTAAGGTATTTGACTTCATTTCAATCTTGTTTAAAGTAAATATTGAGCAATGCTTTATAATTTAACTTACTTAGTTTAACTTGGAATTAGATTTTCTCATTCTTTTCTAGCTTGATGACAAGCAAGGTTTATGTGTGGGGGAATTTGATAACATCTAAAATGTCTACTATTTATTGTGTATTTTCTTTTATTTAAGTAGTTAAGTATGTAATATTATGTGTATTTTATGTGTTTATGTTCAGTTTATGTGTTTATTTGTGTTTTTAGGTTAAAGTTGGTGTGAATGTGAAGTGAAGTGATGAAATGGTGAAGATTCATGCACTTGCTCACGAGTCGGCAGGGAGTTCACGACTCGGACAGAATGGCATGAGATGAAGGGAAGGTTATGAGTGAGGCAGAGAAGACTTGTTCACGAGTCGGCAGGGAGTTCACGAGTCGGAGGGAGATAAGCGAGTAAAGAAGGCCTGTGGAATTCACGACTCCTGAAGGCATTCACGAGTCGGACAAAACACATGTTTCCAAAAGATGGCACCTTTTCACACCCGATCCTTCAGCCAACCATCAAGACTTTTCAGGGCAGCTTTTCATAATTAACAACTATTATGAAGGGACATATTTGTAGATTTAATCTCCATAAATATGGGAGAAAAGCTCTGGAAAGGGATCGAAGAAAATTTCATTGTTTACTTAAGAATATTTTAGTTATTTTTGGACAATTCTCTTACTCAGTTTTTAGACGATGCCCAAAGAACAAAGTCAAAGGAATAAAGATATATCAGAAGGTATAAATAGAAAGTAAACCCTGGGGAGTGATGCTGTTCTTTTCTCTTATTTCATTTTTTATTACAATTGTGTATTTGGCTAGTTCTTTTGGTAGATTATAACTACGTAATTCAATTTGTTTTTCATCTACTTATCTTTGCTTTATGAATATTTATTTGCTTTATGTATGAAGTGTGATTTAAACTTATTTGGGTACTTTGATTTGCTTATTATGCTTGATCACCATAATTAGCATGTTAGTCATTGGTTCGATATCAACGACATCTTGAGCACAAGGTGGATGCCTTCATCGGCCAATCATGCTATGTGGTGTCTTCGCCTCCGCTTTCACCATGATCTTAAATCTTAGGGGTGTTTTCTTTCCTTTATTCTTCAGTTTTTTTCTTTTTGTTTTTGTTTTTTTTTGTTCATTCACATTGAGGAAAATGTGTGTTCTAAGTGTGGGGGAGCATATTAACTATCTTGTGTGTTTTGTTTATGTTTGTTTGATTGTGTGTTTTTTTTTCTTTATTTATACTAAACTTTTTAGTAAGTTTTCTTATAAGTATTGCTCTCAATTGATTATAATATAGGTTGTTATGTTAAGTCATTTGCTTTTTATGCTCATTTTATTAGTTTTTAAAAGCTTTTGGCATGTGATTTGTGTTTTCAAGTTATCTCTTTTTACTTCTTTAAACATTTTAGGTTATTTAGTCTCTTTACTAACTATGCTTTAAGGTTAGAATTTTATCATTTAGTTTAAGATTTTTAGGATTTTAGTTGCCTCATGGAAGCTTTAGCCATAATACTTACCCTTAGGCCTTCCAATAATGGATGAGGGCTAAAAAAATATATGATGAAATAAAATAAACAAAGCAAGATGCATATTTAAAAGTTCAATAAAGTATGGGATAGAGCGTAAAACGCACCCTATACTACATTCTCTTGCTATGCTCAATTTATGGGATAAAGTTTAAAAGTATGCCCATGATATGATAAAAAAAAAAGACAATGAAGAAAAATAGAAAACAAATGCAGTCTAAAAATGCCATGAGATTGGTTTAAGGGTATGAGTGCTTGGAAATTGTCCTAAAAGGCGACTATAGTCTTAGAATCTTAAGTTTTATGATTAATATTCTCTCTTGAGCATGGTTAGTCTTGAGCTTTTATTTTCTTGATGTTGGGTTTAATAAAGTTAGGTGACTTGGTAACTTAGAATACATGTTTTAAGATTTGATTTACGGAAATTTTAAGTGTTTAAGGTATTTGACTTCATTTCAATCTTGTTTAAAGTAAATATTGAGCAATGCTTTATAATTTAACTTACTTAGTTTAACTTGGAATTAGATTTTCTCTTAAGGGATCGAAGAAAATTTCATTGTTTACTTAAGAATATTTTAGTTATTTTTGGACAATTCTCTTAGTTTTTAGACGATGACTAAAGAACATATTCAATGGAATAAGAGATATATCAGAAGGTCTAAAGAGAAAGTAAACCCTTGGGAGTGATGTTGTTCTTTTCTCTTATTTCATTTTTTATTGCAATTGTGTATTTGGCTAGTTCTATTGGTACATTATAACTACATAATTCAATTTGTTTTTCATCTACTTATCTTTGCTTTATGTATGACGTGTGATTTAAACTTTTTTGGGTACTTTGATTTGCTTATTATGCTTGATCACCATAATTAGCATGTTAGTCATTTAATTCACAATGAGAATTGGAATTCTTTGATGTAAAGACAAATAAATTTACTTGAAGCATTGAATTCACTTAGAGATAAGGAATTCACTTTAAATGTTTAACGAATTGGCATAGAACTTCATAGTTTTTATTTAACTCTATAATGTCATGAGAATGCTTATCGACTTTAAGTAAAAACACCTTTAATGACAATGAGAATTGCCTTAAAGAAACTTGGCTAAATTCTCCAATCATATTATTCATATAATTGATTAAATGGTTCATAGATGAAATTGTTTCACTTAGTTATAATATATGTTTAAATCATCTTTTAAGTTATCTATTATCCAAAATTAACTCACTATATTTAAAATAGTTTAGCCTTTAAATTAAATGCATGATACCTATTTTATTTGATACCTATCCATTTACTTATTTTTATTTCAATGCAATATCTCTCCGTTCCCTTTGGAATGATACCTTACTCATTCTATACGCAGTCTAGTGAGACTAAAGGTTCAATTAAATCCCCATTAGGTAGAAAATCTAACTCTTACCACAGTGCAACCTACTTAGCTTAACTTTTCCATTAAGCAGTATCTTAAATCAAATTTTATAACTTCTTATCTATAATTACTAAATTTAAACAACTAATAGTAACTAATTTCTTACTAATACAGCTAAAAAGCATATTGCACATGTCATACTATAACAATTTCACGTACTTAAAATTTCAATTCTATTTTGTTAAAATCATTAAAAGTCTTTGATGTATTGTAAATAACCATATTTTCATGCCTTTCATACCATCCTTTAATTCTAGTTAGCTAAAACACAAAAAGAGTTAATAAATAAATCCTACAAATAGCTTCTTCAAATGACAAAATTTAATAATAGGAACATCTAGAATATATCGCATTTAAGAAATAATTCAAACACCATTATGTTTCCACAAATATACCGTACGAATTAAAACACACAGGAGCCAGTTGTTTGGTTAACTAAAATAAAATCTCCTAGCATATATTTAGAATTTATCAAAACAAATTTTTTGGAAGTAAATTTAATAGTCACAAACCAGTTAGAGCCAATTCTTGTAGTTTTTCCTCATTTTGGTCCTTTACTGTACTCACCAGAGCTTTATCGAAGCTTCACTAGCATGACCCAATGACACTTGGAGGCGGCTGGCATTGGTGGGAGTCCAACGATAGTGGTCACGCATCCAACGGACTCCGTTCACAGTTTGAATCTGCACAAAAAAGTCACGGATGTATTAATCTCTAATCTACTTAATTTTGATGTAGGACAACTGGACAAAGATGCTGCTGGACTTGCCTAACCACCAAGAGTTCACCGGTGCTGCTAATCTTATGGATTGCTGCTATATTTTGCTAGAGAGGACGGTGTAACTTTAGTTATAGGAGAGAATTGTCACCTACTTGATATTCAATGTCTTTCCTTTTTAAATCAGCATACGAATTCTGTCTATCGCTAGCTTTCTTCAATCTCTACTTGATAACTTATACCCTTTCTTCTATATCTTTAACAATATTTGGACCAATGACTCTGTGCTTTGACAATTCAGTCTAGTTAATAGGAGTTCTACATTTTTGGCCATACAAGGCCTCATAAGGTGCCATCTCGATGCTCCTTTGATAACTGTTACTGTAAGCGAACTCCATTAAAGCTAAATATCTATCCCAACTTCCTGCAAAATCCAAAACACATCCTCTTATCATATCTTATAAAATTTGGATAACCCATTCAGATTGACCATCCGTCCGAGGGTGGAACGTTGTATTGTAACAAAGCTGAGTTCCTAGTGCTCATTTAATTTCTAATACGGGCCAATAATTCCCTTTAATATGGTTGTTCCTTTCCTTAGTAAACTGTATAAATTCTTCGATGCCACATAAACTTGGCAAAACTCAATTTAGGCCATATATTTTGGCTTGAAATTCCTGAAAAGGGTCAGTTTTGACATGAATTTGCTGCTAGCTGCGGCCTAATATTGGGATCCTAGGTTTCACATCTTGAAGTTCATCCATCAAGAGTTATGCCCTTTACCTAAGGAATTTACTACAATTCCCAGCATGAGTTTTTCTCCTAAGACTATACCTTATGTCACAAATTGTGTTTAGAACTGCCCAAGGGAAATGGTTCAAGCACTAAGAATTCTACCATCAACGATTTCTAGATTGATACCTCAAAATGTTCTTGTTTCTTTAGAAGCCTTATTCGATGCGCTAGATGACTTTTTAGGCATGCCTACCTTCCATAATGGAATTGTTCTAACATTGACCTCGACTAGTAACTACCGACTATTCGAGGTGATCGAAGTTATATACAACAAATTGTCCCTTTTTCTATTGATACTGGTAGAGACTTTTTATTTTAGACATTGTCTATACAGACCATACTCCCCTCTTGTCAGGTAGCCCCTTACTCTTTCAGGTACCTGTAGTCATTTTTTAAAGGTAGTGCACCCCTTATGGGTTTTCACACTAGCTTTATTTGATGGCAAATGTGTACTTTTAGGATTTTTACATAACCCTTTGCCTTATTTTCACTTGAATGAATCCTACTTTTTCCTTTTCTTTCTTTTTTTCTCTTCTCTCTTTTTTCCTTTTTTTCTCTCTTTTTTTTAAAGAGAATATCTCACCTTATTATTATTTCTTATGAAATTTGGCTATAGGAGAAATTAAGCTTGCTAACCGAACATCCCTGAGAGTAATTAACACATACTCCTTGAAGCACTTTTTCTCCAAGCAATGGATATATCAGTTTTATTTTCCCTATGAGGGAGTTGTTTGGTTACATATGGTGGTCGATGGTGACATCAATTTCATGTGCCCTTGGTTGCCACTTCTTATAGTTACTTTAGATAGCCATTCCAGATGTGTGGCCCTTTGTGGGTTACATAGGGCTACATTGTGTATCACAATTCATTTTGCTAGATAGGTCGAAGAGCCATAAGCTATAGTAAGGAGCCCTTTATCTTTTCTAGGCAACATTATATCTGTAGCTTTTATCTCAAATTATCATGACCTATGGAGACAATTATCTATTAAGTCTCATGTCTAGATAGTCAAAGATTGCAACTTCACTACTTGACTAAACACAATATGTGGGTAACTAGCTCGAATGTTAATAATAGGCCATCCTGGTTAAAGCACCACGATAATGCAAGTAGTATAAAGAATGAACATATAGAGTATATATAAAATATATATATAGTACTTTTTATTTATAATTTAACAACGAAGTTCTCTAGTCATATTGATAAATAGGTGCATAGCTTATGTGTATGTTTCTACTTTATTTTAATACATATGATCATTATTTGAGATTAATGTCGACAAGTTATAATCGTATTTGCCTAGGCCATATCCTAATAACATCAAACTTCAGTTATCAATCAACCTTCTTCGATTTTCATGATTGAATATTTTCTCTCTGTCCCTAATTTTTGCCTAAGGTGTTTTTTTTGTTTTCACCCTAGTGAAATGCCCGATTTTAGCATGGTTGCATTTTTTTTGGTTTTTAACCTATAGGGCTATCTTTCTCTTCTTTTGATTAGAATCTTAGCCATGGAACTCTTTAGCCTATCGACATTGACCAATTCTTTGAACTCATTCCTATTACTGTTAACAATGATTTTAGTGCATTTTGACAATAACCTTTTTAGTAGTAATGGACCTTCCCATATGGGCCTAAACTTACTTTTATAATATGGCATACCTAGCCTTATTTGTTTAAACACTAGGTTATCATCTTTCAGGGGATGCGTCCGAACTTTATTCCTTAATGATTTGGCTAATCTCTTTTGATAAATCTGATTACAATAGTAGGCCCTCATCCGGTCTTCATCGAGCAGATCCAACTGTAACAATCTTTATTGTACCCAATCTGCTTCTGGCAACTTGGCTTCTAAGACTACTCTCAAGGATTGGGGCTCAACCTCTATTAGCAGTACCGCTTCCATCCCATATACCAAAGAGAAAGGCTTAGCCCCCATTGAGGTTATGATGGTTATTCTATAAGCCTACAATGCGAAAGCTAATTTCTCAATCTAATCCTTCTATGTTTGCATTGTTTTACACAATATTTTCTTTGTATTTTTATTGGCCGCTTCAACTGCCCTATTAGCTTAAGGAGAGTATTAAGAGGAGTTATGATTCTCAATTCCATACTTACTAAGCAACTACTTTGTTTCTACTTGAAACTAGGCCCATTGTCAGAACAATGTGATGAGGTAGCCTATATTTGTATATCAAGTTTCGCTTATTAAATTTGGCCATTTCCTTTACACCAATCTTCATAGAAGATTCAGCTTCTGCCCATTTGGTAAAATAGTCAATAACGACTATGATATATATGTGCCCATTAAAAGCTATTGGGTGTACTTCTCCCATGATATCTATACCATAAGCTGCAAATGACCATAAAGATGTGAGGTTACTTAGCTTTGAAATTGGTAAATGCCTCAAATCTGCATACCATTGGCACATATGACATAGATTCACATGCTTAGAATAGTTTGTATCCATGGTAAGCCAAAAGAACCCTTGGCACATAATCTTCTTAGCAAGCATTAAGCCATTCATTTGAGCTCTATAGACACAAACATGAGTTTCTTTCATGACCTTCACGATTTTTTCCTCATTTAAACATCTTAACTGAATTCCACTAGGCTGCCTCTTGTATAAGGTTTTATCCACACTGAGAAATTAAGTGGACAACTTGCAGATTATTCTCTTATCTTTCTCAGTGACCTCTTTAGGGAAAATTGATTTCTCTAAATAATTTCTGACATCATAATACCACATTTTTTATCAATAGACTCAAAATTCATCACTTTTTCATCTTTAAAACATGGCCTATCAAAACTGGTAATCAATACTAGCTTCATATTTACCCTTGGTGGGTTATCAAACATTGAGACTAATTTTTCCAAGGCATCTATTGATTGATTCTTATCCTTAGGTATGAAGATGAAAGTGCAAACTTCAAATCACCCAACCAATCCCTTCATGCATTTCATATAAGAAAATAACCTCTCCTTTTTTAAGGTTAGCTCACCACGAACTTCGTAGACTACCAACAATAAGCCTTCAAACACTTCTACTACCTTTACCCTTAAGGCTAATAAGGCTTTAAATCCATACACATAAGATTCATATCTAGCCTCATTGTTGTTAACCTTATGTCTTAGTTTTTTAGCTAAAAGGAGTTTTTTGCCATCTGGTGTTATAAGAAATACTTCTACTCTAGCTCTTTTACTGTTGATAGCTCCATCAAAATACATCTACCATCCATGAACCATAATGGCTGTAACATCTTCATTACGAAAGTCATTCTCAACTCAATTCCCTTCCAATGGGTGATTAGCTAAGAATTCAGCCACTGTATGGCCTTTGATAGTTTTGCTAATGATGTAATCGACCATGAACTCTTACAATAGTATTAACCATCTATGTATTTTACTTATATGGACAGTGTTGATGGAAAGGTACCAGAGAGGGTTATACTTGGCAACTACTTTTAAACCCTATATGAGTGAAAGTAATGTCTCAGTTTCTTAGAAACCTATATAACTACTAGGCAAATTTTGTCAACTTTTGTATACTAAGCTTCATAAGGCGAGAACTTTTTGTTAAGGTAATAAATTACAAATTCAACCCCAAACTTATCTTCTTTGCCCATCATAATGCCCACTAAACATTCCTCAACTAGATAAAGAATTAGAGGTTTGGATGGTCGTGGTGGCTGTATCATTGGTGGATGCAGGAGATATTCCTTAATATTGTAAAAAGCCTTTTGACAATCTCCATTCCATTTAGATCATTAATCTTTTCTCAATATTTAAAAGATTAGTTCACAGATTAAGGTGAGTTTGATTAATGTACTAGAGCCAACTTAAGAGTCTTTTAATTTCTTTTGCCATTTAAGGCACGGGCATTTCTTTGATTGCCTTCACCTTATTAATGTTTATTTCAATCTCTCTCTGGCTAACCACATGGCTAAGCAATTTTCCTGAAGTAACCCTAAATACACACGTCTTTGGGTCGAGGTAAAGACTGCACTTATTAATCCTTTAAAAGAACTCCTCTGGGGCTTCAAAGTGACCTTCATTGGTTGGCAACTTGATCATCATATCATCTACACAAACCTCCACCTCTTTGTGAATCAAGTGATTAAAGATCTTGGTTGCCATCCTCTTGTAACACCCTATTCCATTAACCATGCATAAACATCAATAATCATCATAACCTAGCAAAGATAAGGCAAGGACAATAATAAACAGCATATGCCATAATTATTACATGCCACAATAACTTAAAACCAACTTATAATTAAAAAGGCCTAACATAATGCCATAATACATAATGAAATCCTCAAGCAACTGCAGTCAGTCAGATCTTTTCTTCAAAGGCTGACTAGCCACCAGCTATCAATCCACTAGAGCTTAAAAAGTACCTACACGAATAACAAACCCATGCTAAGCTATAAAGCTTAGTGGGGAAACAAACTCTAAGGATAAACTCTAATAAAATATCATGAAATCATTACCCCCTTTAAATTTAAGGAAAACATATAAGTCAATAATGTTAAATGATCTCACCTTTGCTTAGTAGGCCATTATCATTTTCATATTATATAGGTGAAGCAAATGATATATATATACATATATATATATATATATTTCTTCATTTTGAGTAGATTATTGAGTCTTTTAAACTTTTAATAGCCTCCCAAGTACTAGTTCAAAGGGTGGATAATGGGAGCAATGGATACCGAAGGTATCAAATGATGGACCCAAAGGGCCGAACTATGGTTCCATAAAGGAACAAAGCAATAGACCTAAACGAGGTCGGCAATGGTTCCAGCAAGGAACAAATAATAGACCCAAACAGGCTCGAACGATGGTTCCATAAGGAACAAGACCAAAATGGGGTCAACTGTGGCAGCTGTCGAATCCCTCTAGGCATGCCTATCTAATCCACAATCGAACTAAGACCCACAAGCTTTATCACTTTAAGAACATCTTTCATTCATCATATTCTTTCTTATTTAATATAACATTTACTTAAAGCTATTTGTCACAAGTGAACACGTATTATTCATTTACATAGCAATATTGGCTTAGCTCTGATATTCAAGAATACATATCACCTGCTTATACATGCGTAGTTATCGGATAACTTATATATTGCACTAGAATGCTTTAGCAAAATGGCAACTGAGTATTATAAAATATTAGCTTAAAACAATGTTTTAAGAACCTAATGCAATACACATCATTGAATATAAGATCATGAAGTAACAACATGATTTGAATTTCAAAGTTGACTTTGGTAATACTCAGTGAGAGGTCATGAAAATGAAACCATACATATAATCATCTAAACCATGATCACATGACTCAACACATAAAACATATTCACTGAAGAAAAACGTACATGAGTGGTTCTTCAAAACCATTCCTCTTTGCTTCATTATACTCAATTTAGTCATCGAACATTCATTTTATCTAGTACATTATATACATACATTCTATGTCTCACAAGTAGTGAAAGTAATCAAATGTGAGATTAACGTTTACCTATGTCCTTTATAATGCCTTGGAAAGACTTCACATTTCAATTATTTCATTTAGAAATCATATGGCCAATTAACCACCACAATAATTAACATAATCATCATGTACATTACTTATGGTCCATTTAATTCTCTCCAATTATATTTTATAATATGGGATTTATGATTCATGAAGAATTTATAGTTTGGAGAGTGCAGTATAACCATTAAAAGGAAACATATGAGTGGCCGTGCCTAAGAAGAAGAGATGGCATACACGGCAACATAAGTAAAACAAAGGCCAAACGTGTAGCCAAGCAGAATGAGAAGTAAGGAATTCACGTGGCCACGTAAGGAGAAAGGCAGCCATTCACGTGGCCATGCATGGAAACCAATTGCCAAACACATGGCCATGTAGAAGAAGGAATAAGACATTTTGCATGGAGAAAGGCCATGCGTTGCGTGGCCGTAGAGGGAGAGGAACAAGCCATCACGTGGCCATGCATGAAAAACCAAAGAAAACACATAGCCATGCCTAGAAATCCAAAGGAAATCACGTGGCCACTAAAAACAATCACATGGTCACTCATGCAAAATCAAAGGAAATCACGTGCCCACTCAAAGAGCTAGGGAGAAACAAAGGCATGCGTGGCCATGCAGAAGAAGAAGGGACAGGCTGCATAGCCACGCAAAGCATTTCGGCAGTCTTGGTTAACAATCCTGATTTCTAGCTCAAATGATTTTGAATCCCAAAAATCAGCTCAAGTACTTAGATTTAAATCATTCTTTGTTCATCAAAACACTAAAATTTAACCTTCACTTCAACAAAGGGAACGCATACAAGAACATAGAAATTATCGTCAAGTAACCATATATATTTAGGGTTCCCATACCTCATATACCAGCTTCATCTTCCTTAAACATCCAATGATCTAGCACTTTCTTCTTCCTCCTCTTCTTGATCTAACTGTTTATCCTTTCTCCTTTAATCTTCACTCACAAACCCTAGTTTCATTCTCCAGCCCATAACCAGCAAAGAGAGAGAGCTATCTCCCTCCAAATATCGATCCCCCTTCTCAAAACCCTTGCTATCCCTTCTCCAATAAGCTATTGAAAGATCTAATTATGAAATTCCAAAATTGCCCTAATTCAACTTAACCCCAATAACATATTTTTCTTAATATTTAACACTCAAACTTTTAATTTACTTCAACTATATCCCTCTTTTATCTTAATTTTCACCATACTTAATTTACATACATACTGAAATTACCAAAATACCCCTAATAGGACTTAACCTTAACAATGACAAATAATTCAATATTTGCCTTAGTTAACCATAATCCGGTTAGGGCCATGATTGGGTCCTTACAATTCTATCCTCCTTAAAATAATTTCGTCCTCGAAATTCAAACATATCATCTTTATCTTTAAGGCTATAAATTTTTAAACTCAATCCTATCTACAACAACTATGGCAATAACAAACTCATCTATCTCTATCATTAGCATCTGCCTTTGATTTTTAGATACTCCTATGCTCATTATATTTCCTATCAGTTTTCCCTTTTTCAGCAAGGCCAGATATTCGATGCAATGCTTTTCGTGTGACAAGGCATGTTATGCAATGCGTTAATGACTTCATGAATGCAGTAGAATACCAATGGGTATTCTCATAAACTGTACATGTCTTATCCCCTCTTGATATAATGAAACATGCTCAATTGCCCAAGCTAATTAGGAAAATCCTGACAATCATATATAGATCATATATAGAGCATCTTATTAACCTCAACATCTTGCATGCTCAGCAATGCCAAAACTCAATTATCTATTTATCATATAAACTTTTTCCTCAAACATCTTAATAAACAATCTAGATATACTTATAATCAACTCATGCTATACTTCAATCACAGATCATCAAGGATTTTATGCACTTCCTATATCAGGGAGTGAGAGATACCGTTGATTCCTTAGATGTCATCTCATAATTTTTTGAATTAACATCCTATTAGTACTCTGATATCCATCAATCGTAAGTTAATCATTCCTCGTAATCATCAAAATTTGCATCTCAATGACAATAACATCTAGCATGGGTATTTGGTCTAGACCAATATCATCACAACCTCCAAGAACCATTCATAATTTTGTATTGCCCAGAAAAGACTAATCCTGGGCTTCGATACCATTAATTATAACACCCTAATCCACTAACCATGCAAAAACATCAATCAACATCATAACCTAGCAAAGATAAGGCAAGAAAAATAATAAACAGCACATGCCATAATTATTACATGCCACAATAACTTAAAACTAACTTATAATTAAAAAGGCCCAACATAATGCCAAAATACATAATGAAATCCTCAAGCAACTGCACTCAGTCAGATATTCTCTTCAAAGGCTGACTAGCCACCAGCTATCAATCCACTAGAGCTTAACTAGTACCTACATGGATAACAAACTCGTGCTAAGCTATAAAGCTTAGTAGGGAAACCAACTCCAAGGATAAACTCTAATAAAATATCATGAAATCATTACCCCCTTTAAATTTAAGGAAAACATATAAGTCAACAATGTTAAACGATCTCACCCTTGCTATACCAAAAGAATTTGAAGTCCTAAACATGAACATTGTTTTTACATTCATCTAGACCTTATGGTAATTGAATGTACAACTTTCATCGTAAGCATTTAATCATATATATAATGTAGGATATGCCTTTAAAGTTCAATCAAAACATCAAGGAGTATATATATATCATACATCAATTATAAGAGTTATTTTAGGTATCAATACTTCACATAAGTCATGCAATCATAGTTATAATACAGAGCAGAGAACTACATTTCATTAAGATCATTCTAGCCAAAAAGAAATTTAAACCCAGTAATATAGTAGGCCATTATCATTTTCATATTATATAGGTGAAGAAAATGATATATATACATATATATATATATATATATGTATGTATTTGCATATATTTCTTCATTTCGAGTAGATTATTGAGTCTTTTAAACTTTTAATAGCCTGCCAAGTACTAGTTCAAAGGGTGGATAACGGGAGCAATGGATACAGAAGATATCAAATGATGGACCCAAAGGGTTGAACTATGGTTCCATAAAGGAACAAAGCAATAGACCCAAATGGGGTCGGCAATGGTTCCAGCAAGGAACAAACAATAGACCCAAACGGGGTCGAACGATGGCTCTATAAGGAACAAGACCCAAACGGGGTCAACTATGGTAGGTGCTAAATCTCTCTAGGCATGCTTACCTAATCCTCAACCGAACTAAGACCTACAGGCTTGATCACTTTAAGAATATCTTTCATTCATCATATTCTTTCTTATTTAATATAACATTTACTTAAAGCCGTTTCCCATAAGTGAACACATATTATTCATTTACATAGCAATACTGGCTTAGCCCTGATATTCAAGAATACATATCACCTGCTTATACTTGCGTGGCTTTTAGATAACTTATATCTTGCACTAGAATGCTTTAGCAAAATGGTAACTGAGTATTATGCAATATTAGCTTAAAATAATGTTTTAAGAACCTAATGCAATACACATCATTGAATATAAGATCATGAAGTAACAACATGATTTGAATTTCAAGGTTGACTCTAGTAATACTTAGTGAGAGGTCATGAAAATGAAACCATACATACAATCATATAAACAATGATCACATGACTCAACATGTAAAACATATTCACTGAAGAAGAACATACCTGAGTGGTTCTTCAAAACCATTTCTCTTTGCTTCATTATACTCAATTTAGTCATCGCACATTCATTTTATCCAATACATTATATACATACATTCTATGTCTCACAAGTAGTGAAAGTAATCAAATGTGAGATTAATGTTTACCTATGTCCTTTGAATGCCTTGGAAAGACTTCACAATTCAATTAATTCATTTAGAAATCATATGGCCTATTAACCACCATTATAATTAACATAATCATCATGTACATTACTTATGATCCATTTAATTCTCTCCAATTATATTTTATAATACGGGATTCATGATTCATGAAGAATTTATAGTTTGGAGAGTGCAGTAGAACCATTAAAAGGAAACATACGAGTGGTCGTGCCCAAGAAGAAGAGAAGGCATACACGGCCACAGAAGGAAAACAAAGGCCAAACGTGTGGCCAAGCAGAAGGAGAAGTAAGGCATTCACGTGGCCATGCAAGGAGAAAGGCAGCCATTCACGTGGCCATGCAAAGAAACCAAATGCCTAACACACGGCCACACAAAAGAAGGAATAAGACATTTTGCTTGGAGAAAGGCCAGGCAGTGCATGGCCACATAGGGAGAGGATCAAGCCATCATGTGGCCATGCATGAAGAGCCAAAGAAAACACATAGCCATGCCTGGAAATCCGAAGGAAATCACATGGCCACTCAAATCAATCACATGGCCACTCATGCAAAATCAAAGGAAATCATGTGGCCACTCAAAGAGCTAAGGAGAAACAAAGGCATGCGTGGCCATGTAGAAGAAGAAGGGACAGGCTACATAGCCACGCAAGGCATTTCAGTAGTCTGAGTTAACAATCCCAATTTCTAGCTCAAACGATTTTGAATCCCAAAAATCACCTCAAGTACTTAGATTTAAATCATTCTTTGTTCATCTAAACACTAAAATTTAACCTTCACTTCAACTAAAGGAACACATACAGGAATATAGAAATTATCATCAAGTAACCATATATATTTAGGGTTCCCATACCACATATACCAGCTTCATCTTCCTCAAACATCCAACGATCTAGCTCGTTCTTCTTCCTCCTCTTCTTGATCTAACTATTTCTCCCTTCTCCTTTAATCTTCACTCACAAACCCTAGCTCCATTTTCCAGCCCGTAACCAGCAAAGAGAGAGAGAGAGAAGGATGGAGAGAGAGCTATCTCCCTCCAAATGCTGATCCCCTTTCTCAAAACCCTTGCTATCCCTTCTCCAAGAAGCTATTGAAAGATCTAATTATGAAATTCCAAAATTGCCCTTATTCAACGTAACTTCAACAACTTATTTTTCTTAATATTTAACACTTAAACTTTTAATTTACTTTAACTAAATCCCTCTTTTATCTTAATTTTCACCATACTTAATTTATATACATGCTGAAATTATCAAAATACCCCTTATAGGACTTAACCTTAACAATGCCAAATAATTCAATATTTGCCTTAATTAGCCATGATCCTTGTCACTTGACTATAATCCGGTTAGGGCCATGATTGGGTCCTTACACCTCTAATAGTTAATGCCAACATTCCTTAACCCGGAGGGCATCACCATGTAAGCAAAAATTCCCAATTTTGTGATGAAGGCTATCTCAATTCTATCTACAATCTTATTAAGGATTTGATTGTATCTGGCATATCCATCAATAAAATTATACATCATGTATACAACAATGCTATCAACTAGCACATCCATATATGGTAAAAATAAATCATCTTTTGGTCAAGCATTATTTAGATCCCCATAGTTAACACACATATGAACTCTCCTATCATTCTTGGCAATATGAACAATATTGGCCAGCCAAGTAGGATATTGAACTTCTATCAATAATTTCACTTCAATTTGCATTCACACTTCTTCTTTTAATTTCTCATACCATTATAGCCTAAGTCTTTTGAGTCCCTACTTAACTGGCCTACAATCTGAGTATGTGGGGATGGCATGTTCAGTGACATTATGGTCAATTCCTAGCATGTCTTCGTAAGTTCAAGAAAGACCTTTTCATAATTTTTTTTTAATATTCTTTCAAATTTACATCTATCTTCAAAAGTTACACGTGATACAATTAAGATTTCCTTTGGGTTTTTAGGCATACCAAGACCAATGGAGTTGCATTTGCAGAGTCAATATCAAATATAAATGACTCATGGTTGTGATTATGCACCATGAAATCATGAGAAACATCACATAAGTAAGAAAAATTATTTATATTATTAATATAAATAGAGTTACATGCATTATTACTAAAATATTTTTAAACTAAAAGTACATCCACAAAGGCATCCTCATCTATTTCTTGTGACATAAGTGGACGGGCCGATGCCTCACCTTATTCTATACACTATGAAGACCCCTTATCTGTCCACACCAACACCTTTCCTCTTAGCTCAAGCACTGGTATTTCAAACTCGACCTTTTTCTTTCCCCTTAGTACGGGTAGCCAAAAGGTTTAGGGTGATAATCTCTTTCAAAACATTATAGTCCTACTCAAATAGCTTCGTCATGATCTCCTTATCCCAAAATCCCTTGGCAGGCTTGACTACCCTGAGGGACCAATCAAACACATCATTAAATATTTCAAAACCTAGTACAATCTTGTCCTTTACCATCATAGGCTCATTTTCACTACAATAACTATAAACCAGAGAGGAAAGCAAAAAATAATTTGAGAGGAGAGCCTTGCCCCTATAATGTTTTTGGGACTTTTTTCTTCTTTTTACTCCTTAGATAGCCTAGGCCCCTTCTATCACATTGGCCAATAATGGTAACTAGAGCATGTAGGTCCTATGCATTCCGGGTTAAACTAGCTCCTAGCAAGAAATTCATTCTTTTTCAATGCCTATAATGGCTATATAAAACCCATTAACAGGTTGGTTGGCAATATCCAACATGAGCAGCTTTGATAGTACCCACCCGACCTTTATATGAGATTTGTATCATTTGATGTAAAGTAGAGGGCACTCTGCCTAACTTATGAAACCACAGCCTCTTTAAGAGGATAGAAAAGTTATCTGAAATAGGGAAGACTATAAATTCAACTTCAGATACAATTGGTCCCATCTTGACTAATGCCTTGAAAATCCTAACTACTTTTTTTTGGGAATTATCATAGGTAGTGATGGTTAAGCTCAATGCATCCATTCTAAAGGCAGTAAGGGCTATTAATAGATATACATTAATAAAAAAATCCGCCATCAATCATGACAAAAGAAGTATGCTTTTCGTTAACCTGAACTCGAATATATAATAGACGATTGTGTTCACACCCTTTTACCAATAAATCTACCCTGGTATAATAATATTCTCTCCTAAACTCCCCCTTCAACAAATCAAGTAACTTAGATAGTGAAATAGTTGTAACTACTTTAGACTCACACAAGGCCTCAACAAGTTTTTTCCTCTAAGATACAGACTCTCGTAACAAATCTTATACTAAGATCTATGTTGGAGTCTTCTTCAGTTTTCTAAGCATCTGATCATCCTTTAACTATTTTTCTATAAGCGGTGCTGTAAGTGCAGGTAACTTTTCTAGCTCGAGAATAAGTTTCATGCTTCTTGTAATAGCTTTAACCTTTTTTTTACCCTCTTCATCAATGTCTTTTGAGTCCCATAAAACCTCTAAGCTTCCATTAACATTCTCCTCAACTTAAATGTTAATCATGGAAACCCATAACTTTAACATCCCTTATCTGAATTGTGACACAAGATCTATGTAAATATTTTCATTCGGCACTTCTACACCTATCTCTTATTGAGCTCGATGGTTGATGGCTACATAATCATTACCATATAAGCCACATAGAATGTACCACTCATCAAATCAAAATTGATGATAAACATAGGTAGTGGTGGCACTGTATTATAACAAACTTTCTTTTTATCCCTCTTTTCAAGGTTGGAGATTTGTTTACTATCGATAAGATCTTAAACCTAATCCCTCAGACTCCTACAGTCTTATCCTTTAGCATCATAGGCTTATTTTCACCATAATAACTATAAATTGGAGAGGCAGGCACAAAATAATCAAAGAGGAGAGCCTTGCACTTGGAATGTTCTTTGGACTTTTTCTTCTTTTTACTCCATAAATAATCTAGGCCCTTTTTGTCACACTGGCTAAGAATGGTAACCAGAGCATACAGACCTGATAAGTTATAGCCTAAACTAGCTCCAGGTAAGAAATTCATTCTTCTTCAATGTCTATAGTGGCTATATGAAACCCATTAAAAGGTTGGTTAGCAATATCCAACACAAACACCTAATTCTCACAAGCAGCTTTGATAGTAACCACCCGACCTTCATATGCGATTTATATCATTTAATGTAAAGTAGAGGACATTCCACCTAACTTATGAAACCATAGCCTCCCTAAGAGGATAGAAAAGTTAGTTGAAATAAGGAAGACTATAAATTCAACTTCAGATACAATTGGTCCCATATTCACCAGTGCCTTGAAAATCCCCACCACTTTTCTTCGGGAATTATAATAGGTAGTAATGGTCAAGCTGGATCTATTCAACATTGATGCATCCATTCTAAAGGTAGTAAGGGTTGTGAATGGATATACATTAATAAAAGACCCAACATCAATCATGAAAGAGGAAGTATGCTTTCCATTAACCTGAGCTTGAATATACAAGGGATGATTGTGTTCATGCACTTTTACTGGTAAATCTACCTCGGTATAATAATATTCTCTCTTGAACTCCCCCTTCAACAAATCAAGTAACTCAGATAGTGAATTACTTATAACTACTGTAGACTCACAAAAGGCCTCAATAAGTTTTTGCCTATGAGATAGGGATTGTCGTAACAAGTCTTATACTAAGATCTATATTGGAGTCCTCTTTAGTTTTCTAAGGATTCAGTCATCCTCTAGCTATTTTTATACAGGTGGTGCTATAGGTGCAGGCAACTTTACTACCTCAAGAATAACTCTCCTACTGCTTTTAACAGCTTTAACCACTTTTTTACCCTCTTCATCAAAGTCTTTAGAGTGCAATAAACCCTCTAGGCTTCCTTTAACATTTTCCTTAGCTTCACTATTAGTTTCTTAAATATTAATCATGGAAACCCATGACCTTAACACCACTTCTCAGAATGGTGACACGAGATCTATGCAAGTATTTTCATTCAGCACTTTTACACTATTTCTTATTAAGCTCAATGGGTGATGGCCACATAATTATTGCCAAATAAGTCACATTGAATGTACCACTCAACAAACCAAAATCAATCATAAACATATGTATTGGCGGTGCTGTATTATAACTAGCTTTCTTTTTGTCCCTTTTTTCAAGGTTAAAGATATATTTACTATCCATAAGATCTTGAACCCGATCCCTTAGAGTCCTACAATTCTCTATCAAATGGCCTGTATGTTGATAAAATGTATAGAATTGATTGAACCTATAACCTGACATCCTTTAATTCCTTAGAAGTCTAAGTGGTAAGGGCTGTAACTTTCCTTCCTTAACAAGCCATTCAAACACCTACTTCTACCTCCTGTGCTCACTGTTCTACTAATGCCTATATTACCATAGCTTTGATGTCTACCACTATAACCTCCACTACTCTAACTATTGGCTTTCCTAGAAAAGGTACTCTCTTTCAAACTCAATGGCAATATCTTTCAAGGATTCCTAATCTTTTAGACCCTTTATTTTAAGCCCTTTACAAATATAAACATACATCCCTAATAAAGAGCCTAATTAAATCAAAGGTGTTAAGCTTCCTCTTCATCTCCATCACTCAGTTCTTCCATCAAATAAGACACTCATAGAAGGACTGTAAAGACAATTTTATGCCCTTCCTAGACAATCATGTCATACATATACCATCCTATATGCAATCACTCGTACATATAGTTTATTCACATATTATGACATTAGTTAGCATGGTTTTAATTAATTTGTCAAAATGAGTAAAATCATGCAAAAAGGATTATTTACTATAGTGTGTTTTACAACTATTTACTCTTTACAAACCATTTTACTTAGTACAAATGAGAATATACAAAAAAAAAGCAAAAAGAGGAGATCTTCGTACTTCGACTCATCTTATTGTTGGCTAGGTTGTTGTAGATCTTGCCTCTAACAAAGAGTATGAACTTGGATACCTAAATGGATAAAACCCATGCGAAGATAAACATATTAGTGGGGAACAGTCATAGTGTGAAAAACAACTCATAGTGGTCATTCCTAAGCACACAAACATGCAATCATACAAAAACATCCATTTATTCTTATTGGAAAAACTGTATAATCAATAACAAGAGAAATAGGCTACTATATTACTTATAGTACAAGTGTAATTATGTATAACAAATCATTATTTAGCAATTTCTTTAACAATTCTTTTCTTTTATGTGAAAGCCTGCCTAAGTTCTATGAGTGTGGATAATGAGAACTGTGGATACCTAGAGGTATCAGTCATATAATTACCCATAGGTATTAAATCCTATGGATATCCAAAGATATCAAATATATTGACCTAATGGGGTCGTACTGGATCCAACTATGGTAGCTGCAATTTTATCCCTATAGGTGTGCCTATCTATTAACAACCAAGTTCTATACATAAGCTTTGAGCTATTTTCACATTTTTCCATACTTCAAGAGTCATTCATTTCATTATACGCATATAAAATTATGAGCATACATAATGATCACAATGGTATTCTTTGATCATATATGCATATTAGAGAATATACATGTTAATATGATATGCATATCAATTCATCACATGCCTTAACCTTACATATCCATATGTATAATAAAAAATATACCTCTAGGATTTTCATGCATTTCATATCATGTCTTGCCTTAAATAATTATGTTCAAGATGCCCGAAGTGTGTTTATAAGTGTTTGAGTAAGTTTCGGTGTCCATTAAGGCCTAAAAATCATGCACAAGCTGTAATAAGGGAAGCACTCAATTGAGACAAATTAGTCTTGACTGTGTCCAATGGTTGAAATGGTACAAAGGAGTCCCCTCAGCTGAGACCAATTGGTCTCGGCTGAGTGCTCCAGTCTAGCCTATGAATTCTGCTGATAATATTAATGAATTATATTACACTTTAAATTAGACCTAGCAAATGACATTTTTAGGCCAAGAGTTCTTCTAAAATTTTGTTCTCTCATATTTCTAGTTTCTAAAACATTAAAAATCACTTCATTTGGCCTTTTTCACCACAAGATATTCACTACACAATATGGACTACTCCCAATGATAGGGCAACAGCCTAGGTTTGGGTTTAAGCTAAATTTTGCCTATAATAGAAGATGAAAAAATGTTGTTGTGTTCATATGAAACTTAGATTTATGAGTCTAGTTTATAATGCAACTGAAATTACTCAATTTTGAGCTCTCAAACTCTAGATATAGCAAAAATAATCCAGAAAAGTCTAGTGAACCTAAGGATAGCCTTTAACCAAAAAGATGGTCTAATAACACTAGTGCCATCTTTCTATTTGACAAATAACACTAGTGCCATCTTTCTTTTTGACAAATAACACTAGTGCACCCTAAAGGGACTCACTAGGCCTAATAAATCCATTATCTAATAGCTCATGCAGTTCAACTTTTATCTCCTTTAATGTGAGCAATTCCTTGTAAAGTTTATATGGATAAATCCACTTCTCTTTTAGGTGGGAGACTAGGTAGCACCTCGGGAAACACATTAAGAAATTCACTGACCACTGGTATGTCTTAAAGATTTACTTTCTCTCTTTTAGAATCAAGCACCATGGCCAAGAATGCTTCACGCCTTTTACTATTGAAACGTCTAGCTTGCATAGTCAACATGACATTTGTTAAAGGTTTTGATCTAATACCCTAGATTGTTATTTCCTTTCCCTCTGCATCTTTTAGTTCTATTGTCTTTGTCTTATAATTCATTATTACCTGGTGTTTAGTTAACCAATCCATGCCTAGCAACACATCAAATTCATGGAATGATAACTCCATTAAAACAACAAGAAATTCTCTTTCTTGAATCACATTAGCACAATTCTTGTGCATTTTATTCACACAAATGTTGTGGCCCAAAGGGCTAGTCACACATATATCAAAAATTAACTGTTCCACATTTGCCATATTTCTACCCAATTCCCCAACACAATTATAAGAATGAGTAAAACCCAGATCAATAAGCATATGTACATCAATGCTTAAAAGTGTTACAATACCCGTTATAACTTATAGGGCATCCACCTCTTTATGACCTTTTATTGCATATGCTTGGCAGGAGGTGTAGGGGCAAAAGGTCAATCAATAGTCTTAGAGTCATTTTTGGACTGTGCTCTAAATTGACTGGCTTTACCTCGACCTCTACCACATCCTCTAGCTGTTTATGATGCATTAGAAGCTTCCTTATTGCTCTGCTGTATAGACCCCTACTCTTGATTTAATGAACAATTGGCCCTAAAATGACTAGTGTTGCCACACTTAAAATAAGCACCCGTTAACATCCTACAGGTACCATAATGTCTCCTAGAGCAATTGGTGCACTCTGGTGCCTATCCTTCACCCTATCCTGCTGATGTCTCCTTACCAATTTAGATGACCAATTTAGATGAAGTAAATGTCCCTTATCGTCTATGCCAAGTAGCAAGATTATTGAAAGATCTAGTTGATTGACCTCCCTGTGTAACCTAGGGTCTCTTTCTTATAGATTCACCACCCCTAGCAAAACTCTTTCTTTGCTCTCTCTCTTTCTTAGCCACTTCATTCTTTTCTACTCGAATGGCTGCTTGTACAAGTAATCCACTGCTTGCAATGAAGTAGGTCTGATTAAGTGCTCTTTAATATGATCGTGTAAGCCATCCTCAAATTTTCGACACTTAAAGGCTCCAATTAGTATAGATTCTAGTGTATATTTGTTTAAATGCCTAAATTCTTTCTCATATTCATCCACCGTCTTGCCTTTTTGCTTTATGTTTAGAAATTATCTCAGTTTCTCCTCTTTGTAGGCTTCAGTAACATATCTTTTCTTAAATTCCTCTACAAAGAACTCCCAAGTGAGAGGATTAGGCAATTAAGGTTACTTTAACACTAATTTCCACCAGTCGTATGTTGGTCCTTGGTGCAAGGACACAGCACATGTGACTTTGTGACTAACTGGACATTGGATCTTATCAAATATACGTTGAGTCCTTTCTAGCCAAAGCTTTGCTTTTTTATTCTTTTAATGTAGTACTAAACAACTTTTGTGCTCCATATTTCTTAATTTTTGTAATAAGGGCTTTGGGAGCCATCACCCTCTGAAGAATTTAAGCCATATCTTGAGAAAGTTTTAATAATACTTCCTCGAGGACAACAACCATGGATACATCACCTCAAAAAGAGGTTAAATATTCTAGATTGGAAGGGTTTGATCTCACTAGCAAATTTCTTCCAATAGTTTCCTTTACTGCTTCCCTAGACTCTTCGATGATCAATTATCAATAATAAAATAGGGGGCATCTGCATTAGGCCAATGATAAGTGTGAAATATATATGGTTATTGATATGTTTTTAGTTAAGTTATTTAGTTGTTTTGGTTTTATTTGGCTTAATTTAGAGTTAATTTGTTAATATTTATGTTTTTGAAGTTTATTCTGTGTTTTGTTTGATTTTCAGGTTTAATTTGGTATGAAAGGGCTTAAAGTGCAAAAAGGATAAAGTTTAGGGCTAAAAGTGCAAATATGAGAAATTTAAGCAAGAAAACGAGCGTCCAGTCCAGAGCCTTGAGACGTGACCACGTGAAAGTACTGAAGAGTTTCACACGTGCCACATGAAGAAGAAAATAGGAGAATCTATGGCCATGTGAATAAAAGAGAAGAATTATACATGCTGAAACCGTGGCCATGTGAAGGCAATTGAAGGGCAATTGTGAAGACCACGTGACCACGTGGATTCCCAGTGAAGGACCACACGTGGCCACATGTGGAAGAATAAGTAAATGACCCGTGCCCACGTGTATTGAAAGCACATTAAAGGCTTGGCCACGTGATCTAACTCTCCCATGTCGCGAAGGATTTACGAACTTCCTGCTTAGCAGAATTTGATTCCTATTTTATGACCAGAGTTTAACAAGGAGTCTACTATAATTCTTGCCTATAAATAGCAGTCCAAAACGTAGAAGAAGGATCATCAATCCTTAGAATTACTCCTTAGAATTAAGCTTTGCTTTCTTAGTTTTTTACGTTCTTTGTTTTTACAGTTTTTTTTTCCAAAACGTTGTTTTTAGTTTTAAGAATGGTTTGTGGTAGTTTTCTTTACTTTTGCTAAAGAATATGTAATGACCACACTAGTCTATCCGGATTACTGTTACTGATCATAATACTTTAATAAATATTACATATAGTAAACATGTAAAATATTCTTTTACTACATAATTAGTTTTTCTTTGACAATTTAGTTCATACACTTTAACAAGTTGCATAAACATATATTATATTACATCATAGACATATTATGAATTAATAGTTACAGAACATGTTCATTACAATATTTTCATAGATTTACATAAAACAAAAGAGAAATCAATACAATTTAGACATCCTAAACTTCTCTTCCTAGTTGGTGTTGGCCTTGTCCCCCAAAGCAACAACATCTTGAACCTACACGGATAAATACCCGTGCTAAGCTATAAAGCTTAGTGGGGAGCAATACATGTAGGAACAACCACTCACAGTGATTGTTTTCAAGCACACAATAAACCATAATAAAGTCAAGATTTGTAAGAGTTATAATATAGCTCACATAGCAGATTTAATGTTATAACTTTACTGTATGAAAATAAATCATAATGAAATAATGAAAGCTTTATCAATATACATAAATACAAACTTTTCATTTCATACTGTGAAATGCCTGCTAAAGTTCTATGAGTGTGGATAACGGGTGTTGTGGGTACCCGAAGGTATCGAATCTGTGGATACCCAAAGGTATCAAATCTGTGGACCCATTGGGCCAAAACTATAGTCTCATATAGAGACAAACTATGGACTCATAAGAGTCAGACTATAGCAGCTGCAACTATAACCCTATAGGCATGCCTATCTATCCACAATCAAGTCTTTATGTGCAGGCAAATAATCATATTTCATGTATCATTTGATTTATAGTATACAATTCATCATATGGAATGATAAATCAAATAATAGGATAATATTCTTTAACTATCATGTCACAATCAACAGCACATGCAGATAATCGATATAACCCAACCATATTCAAGTAAATACTTTCATATATCAATTACTATAACTTTATCTTTTTATTACTTACACATTTCATATGTTTATGGTTGAGCATTATCATATACTTTGTATTTAAAGTAAACTATATGTTTTAAGAAAGAATAGTTAATCTTATGCTTTACATATTATTATTTCACAAATATTTCCTTTACATTTCATTTCAATATATATAATTTATGTATATGTAAATTGAATGTGGTACATTCTCGGGTTTATCATTAATGTAAACTCGTATTCTAAGGTCTATTATGCCTGGTTATAGTAATAACACATGGGGGATAGTCTATTATAGTAGAAAAAGGAGAAAAATAGGCAAATATAGGGGACAAGCGTGTGTTGTCGCGCTAGCGGCAAGTGTCGCACTCGCGACAGAGGGCGACGGCCCAAACACACTTCCTCTACTCACAAAATCCTACAGACTGGTTAAGAATATCAACTTGTACCTCAATTTAGGCGTATCAAACGACTTTTTTGAAAAAGTTGTCTTCTACAAAGTTTTAACCCTATGTTTCTAGTTTCTAAAACATCAAAAATCATCTCAATCAAAGCTATAAATCTCAAGATATCTCCTAAAAATCGAAGACTGCTCCCAGTGACAGGGCAGCAGTCAAAACCCGGATTCAAGCAAGATTTTCTCTATCCTAAAGTTTGATTCAGGTTTTGTGTTCTTCATAAGAAATGAAGATATGTGAGTCTAGTTCCATTTCCAATTTGAATTTCTCAATTCCAATCACTATAACTCATGATATCCTCAAAATAGTACAAACTATTCATATGAGTTTTTAAACAGAATTTCAAGTTTCAAAGTATTCATGTATAGCTCGGTTTTCCCACCACATCCAACCTAAATTTTTCATGTGTAACTCATATAATTACATCAAAAAACATGAATTTTATATCTAAAATCAAACATACACACACAAAAATGGTTCCCATACCTTACCCTTAATCTCTCTCTTCATTCTCTTCCTCTTTCTTGCTATCTTCTTCTTCTTCACAACATCAATCACACACATAAATATCTATATAACTCAATAATCTTAATATCTAATATATACATATAATTGATTTAAAGGAGAAGATATTGTTACCTTAAAGGAGATAAATTCTAAATTCTCTCTCTAGCTTCTTTAAGACACCATGGGTAAGTGTTTTGAGATAGATGAAATGAGGGAAAGAGAGAAAATTTCTAAGTGTTTTGGTCTCCCTATTTGGCCGGCCATCTCAATCAATAAATCATATTTTTTTTCTTCTTTCTTTCATAGCCTTACACTTGTCCAATTCCCATAGGCTACTAATAAAAATCTTAGCAAATTCCACTTTGATCCCTCTTTGCATTTTTATTTCTTACTTTTGTCTCTCATCTTCCTTTATTTATAATTTCACCACAATTCTTTTACTTTGTATTTTTAAGCAAGTCCTTAATTTTCAATTTTTCCTTAATTAATCACCTAATTAACTTTTGTCCCAAGCAAAATGACCATCTATCTCTCCTAGGGTACCGTTAGGGGTATTACAGGATACTTGAATCCTTGACTTGTATTGTTATGACTTGAGTTTGTTCTTAAATTTTAATACATGTTGGTTATTTCTTGGTTCTTAAGCATATTCTTTTTTTTTCTATTTTAAGTTGATTATTAACTTGATTAAGAATTGGTTAATTAATTAGTTTAAGTTGATGAATGACTTGCATGCTCTTAGGTTAATTTAGTTGAATTAATGCATGGTTATAATCTGAATAAGCTATAATTATGTGTTAATTTGAGTAAGTTAAGATTAAGAAAAGTGTAACCAAGAATAGGTGAAAGTTAAATCTCTTAAGAAAGGTTTTAATAGACATCTAGGAGACTTAATTCAGTTCCTTATGCTAAGTATTAAATTTTTCTGAATAAGAGAGTTTTAATACTTGGAATGATAATCTTGAATAAAGTTATATGGGTTTATTAAACTGAATTTTCCATAATCACTTATATGTTTCCTTTTAATTAAGTCATAACAATATTTGTTAAGGTGGATAGTCCTTTAGTGAAAGTTGTCTTTATCATTGATTTTTAACTCATTCAATTTACTTGCTTTCAAAAGATTTCTTATTTACTTTATTTTTTTCAATTGTTTTAATTTAGTTTTAAATTATTGTTTTCAAATCATCATAACTTTGGGATTTCTCTTCTCTATTTACACACAAAAATTGGTTTTGGAATTGAAATAGCACATACAAGCACAAGTTTCCCTTGGGTTCGATATTTTGGGTCATAATTTTATTTTCCTATATTACTAAGCTGATCTAGTACACTTGCTAGACACCGGTCAAGTTTTTGGCGCCATTGTAGGGGAATACATTGGCGTTTGTTTATTTATTTTGATTTTAAAGTAATTTTTGTTTGTTTTCTTCTCTTCTTCATCTATTTTCTTGTTTTATTTTTGGTTGATTAGTGATTTATGGTGAGAGACAACCCCATCTTACCATTAGACCCTAAAATTGAGAGGACATTCCATATGAATAGAAGAGGTAATATGAACGACCCAGAAATTGAACAACCTATGAATGACCCACCACCTAGGATTGAAGAGCAACACATACCGCACCAAGCTCCCGGGAATGGGTATAGACCTAAAACCATAAAGGATTATGCTATCCCTAGGTGGAATGAAAAACATCGGACTATTAGGATTCCTCACCACCAACCCTTTGAGATTAAACCCGCTACCATCACTATGGTACAAAGAAACCAATTTTCGGGTTAAGACATAGAGGATCCTGCACAACACTTAGATATGTTCTTAGAAGTAAGTGACACTGTGCAAATTCCTAATGTATCGACTGATGCAATTAGGTTGAAACTCTTTCCATTCACCCTAATAGGAAAAGCTAGGGATTGGCTACAAATGCTACAAAATCAATCCATCCATTCTTGGCAACAAATGCAAGAGAAATTTCTGTGCAAATTCTTCCCACCCACCAAGACTGCCCTCATTAGGAAACAAATTAGTGACTTCCAGCAATTTTATGAGGAGCCATTCCATGAAGCATGGGAAAGATTTAGGAGACTCTTAAAAAGTTGTCCTCATCATGATGTTCCAATTTTTCAATTAATGCATATTTTCTATGCAAGTGCTCATCCATCAACAAGATCTTTGTTAGATGCAGCTTCAAATGGAAGTTTCATGAATCAAATTCCCGAAGATGCATTTTTACTCCTTGATGAGATGGCCACTAATGATGCTCAATGGACAACCTCTAGAGCAACTCAAAAGAAATAGGGAGTTCATAATATTAATGAAATAGCCATGCTAAAAGCTCAATTAGAATTAATGGAAAAAAGGCATTTAAAAGAAATAAATGAGCTTAAAGCTAAAAATGTTTCTATGTTATCTAATGAAGGTGATTCTTATGCAGGAATTCAAGGACCCTTGGGAGTGAAGAATAATGAGGGAATGATAGAAGAAATCAATGCCTTGAACCCATATAGCAACACTTACAATGCGGGATGAAGAAGCCATCCGAATTTTTCATGAAGGAAAAGTAATCAAGGTTCTTCGTCTAACCCCAATCCTAGACCCCAATTTAACCACAATCAAACTTCAAACAATCAACTTTCATACCAAAACCAAGCTCCACATCATTACCCAAATCATTATCCATCACAAACATACCACCAACCACCCGGTTTTCAAAAACCTCAACCTCCCCCTCCTCAAGAAAAAAAATCTAATATTGAAGAAATGATTGCAAATTTCATGGTTTCCCAAAACTCAATTTTAGCTAGTCAAGATGCTAGGTGGAAATCGCAAGATATTTGGATGAGAAACCAAGAGGCATCCATTAGGAACCTAGAGAACCAAATGGGGCAACTTGCTAGTTCTTTATCAAACCGTGCTCAAGGGACATTTCCATCTAATGTAGACCGAAATCCAAAGGAAGAAGCCAAAGCAATCACCTTAAGGAGTGGAAAAGAATTAGAGAAGACTAAACTTGGTAAGAATTCTTCTAAAAGGGTTGAACTGACAACGAAGGTAAGTGTTTCTAATTCTGAAAATACTGAAAAAGTATCTCCAATAGTTGAGAAGGGTAAAGGTAAGGACAAACTTGTTTCCACTTGAGATTATCACTGTATCCTACATGATGAACATTATGTTTTGACATAATCAAAGATTATCTTTAATCAGGTAATTATAAAGATTATGATTGGACATGATGAGAATCATGGCGAGGATAGTGAATAATCAAGAAGGAATTTGCCCCTCTTATGAGAGAGATATCTATTGGGCCCCTTGATAAGTAAGACTGAGAATTACATGGCCATGCTCAAATGAACTGATGGAGCAATCAATATAATTTGATATTATATGTTTGGACTATATAAGTTTAACATGGACCATAACTTATGTTCAAATAAGATATCGTGTTATAAAGGAATTATAACATGTTCTATTAGTTTCAAATTGAATTATTGATAATCATATTATTTGGGTAGTCATAATGTTTTGCTAGAGACTGCTTATGACTTATGGCCCCCATGATGGGATTGGGGCCCACTGCCAATATAATATGAACCTATTAGGTCGTACACATAAAATGTGATGAGTGGACTAAGGGTTAATTCGGGCATTTTTAATTTTATTTTGTGATAAATTAAAATTCAAAATAATAAAAAATAATAATAATAATAATAATAATAATAATAATAATAATATTTAAGATTAATATTATTATTCTTATTTTAAACAAGAAATAAAGTATTTATTTTTTTAAAAAGAAAAGTAGGCCTGAAATTTTCTCTCTCTAAATTAAGGTTAGGTCAACTATATATAGATAGTGATATATATAGTTAAACCTTAATTAAGCATAAGAAGTGAGTGGCAGCCGTCACTTAGATTGAGAGAAAAAGAAAATTCATTTTTTATAACCTTGAAAAAGAGAAAAAAACTGACCGGATGCTAGCAAGTGTACTAGATCAGCTAAGTAATATAGGAAAATATAATTATGACCCAAAATATTGAACCCAAGGGAAACTTGTGCTTGTATGTGCTATTTCAATTTCAAAACCAATTTTGTGTGTAAAAGAAAGAAGAGAAATCCCAAAGTTATGATGATTGAGGATTTAAAACTAAAAGCAAACTAAAACAAAATAAAGAGTTAAAATAAATAAAGATCTAATAAAAGCAAGTAAATTGAGTGAGGTAAAAATCAATATTAAAAACAACTTTCACTAAAGGACTATCCACCTTAACAAATATTGTTATGACTTAAACAAAAGAAAACATACAAGTGATTATGGAGAATTTAGTTTAATAAACCTAGATAACTTTATTCAAGATTACCATTCCAAGCATCAAAATTTTGTTATTCAAATAAACTTAACACTTAGCATAGAGAACTGAATTAACTCTCCTAGATGTTTATTAAAGCCTTTTTCAAGAGATATAACTTCCACCTATTCTTAGTTACACTTTTCTCAATCTTAAATACTCAAATCAATACACAATTATAGCTTGTTCAGATTATAATCATGCATTAATCCAAATAAATTAACCTATGAACATGCAAGTCATTAATCAACTTAAACCAATTAATTAACTAATGCTTAATCAAGTTAACAATTGAGTAAAGACAAGACTATGTTTAAGAACTAAGAAATAATCAACTTGTATTGAATTGAAGAACAAACTTAAGTCATAACAATACAAGTTAAGGATTCAAGTATCCTTTAGCAAAAGTTAAAGAAAACTACTCATAAGACATACTTAAAATTAAAACAAAGTGTTGAAGAAAAACAGTGAAAGTAAAATAACGTAAAAATAAACTAACGCTTAATTCTAAGGTTGATCCCCCTTTCTCTGTTGTTTTAGACTGCTATTTATAGGGAAAAATTATAGTATATTCCTTCTTAAACTCAAGACATAGAATAGCAAGTGAACTCTGCTAAAACAGAAAGCTCGAGAAAATCCTTCGCGAATGGGAGTTTTTAGCATGTGGCCACGCCTTTCCCCTTGCATTTTTACACGTGATCACATGTCCCTTAAGCTTTCCTCACATGTGGTCACATGTCCATTAACCCTTCCTCACACGTGGTCACGTGTTTGCATGGTTTTCCTCATTTGGTCTTTCACGTGGCCATGGATGAAAATACCTTAACCCTTCACGTGGCCATGTCTTCTAAGCTTTATGCCTTCACGTGGCCACAGGTAGATTTCTTCATTGATTTCACGTGGTCACGTGAACAGCTTATGGACTGAACGCTCGCTTTCTCGCATAAATTTTCCATATTTGCAATTTTGGCCCCAATCTTTCCCTTCTTTGCAATTTAAGTCCTTTAATAACAATTTAAACCTGAAAATCAAACAACATTGGATTAACCTTAAAAACATAAAAATTAACAATTTAACTCTATTTTAACCTAAATAATACCAAAATAACTAAATAACAAAGCTTAAAACATCTCAAAAACTATATATAACTCACACTTATCAAAAACCCTAGCCGCTAAGGAAGGGAGCTAGCACCCTGGGTGATTCTTTTCATTTCATTCGCATATGGATATCAATAGAGGGTGTCGTTTTATGGGAGGCTGCACCTACAAATTTGATTTATCTGCGTTTTGAAAGGTTGGTAATCGTTACACTTCTCTTTCTATTAAATCAATTGGATCGCTTGGATCCGTGGTGGATTTCTATTTTCCACTACGATTTTTTTAATTTTATTATTTCAAAACCCAACAGTGGTATCAGAGCCGCTTGTGAGTTTAATTGATTCAATTATCGTATTTTGTATGTATGCAATGTGTGCAAAATCATTTTTATGTGATATGAATAGATTGTATGTTGATACATGATGAGTTAATAACTATTATAATCATTTATATTTATCTATTTATATGGGATATAAATGAAATTAATCTACTTATATAAGATAAAAATGTAATTAATCGATTGATGTTAACGATATAATGTATATAGGGTGCGAAATTGACAGATGTTAGTATGATTAAAATGTGTATATTACATCTATTTTAACATGATTAAATGAATTATAATGAGATTAAACTTTTGATCTGTATTCAACTAAATTCGGTGGTATTTTACATTGATCTTATGAATGTTTAATGTGATTAAATAATTGGTGATATGATCGACAAATTTGATATTTTAGGATATAGAATAGGGTTTTGTAGGAAGAAAATTGTTAATGAGATTAACATTGCCTCAAAACTTTAAGGAGCATTGCCCCCTAACCCCATAAGGAGCGTCACCCCTTAAACATCATGGGACCGCCTTTTTATCTAATTATAGCATCTAATATATCATTAATGTTATTATTCGTCAATTTTAATACATCAATTTTATGCAATTAATTAAGCTTGATATGAGATTACTTGATTTTAATCAATGTATGTACGTATGATATCTTTGCATGGTACATAGCATGGCCTATTGAGACCTTGGTGATGGTGTTTACTTTATTTATTCATTTTATAGGTTTGTAATTTTAAATATGACCTATGTGTTGTTCTTTTGTTGTAATTTTATTTTACTAATAGTTTTAGTAGAATAGTTTATTTCATTATTGTAATGAAGACAAAGGAATTTCATGAAGACTATGAAGGGGATCAATGCAATTCCAAGATGATGGGGTTGCAAAGTGGAAGCTATTGATCAAGACAAGTTTATGTAATTCCACTTAGGATTAACCTTTGATCTTCATATTGGCTTCTGAAGACTATATAGTTTTGGCCATGCTATGACACATTTTATATATTATGCATATCATATCGGTATGTGATGCGATGAATGATTATATATGTGTATGAGATGCCATGTCTGGGATGATGTATGATATGTAAATAAATATAAATCATAACTTAAAATTTAAAATTCCCTCACCAAAATTTTTAAGTCTTATGCAACCTATAATTATAACACCTATCAAGACAAAGATCACTAAAATGTAGGTTCTGCCAAAGTGAAGTACATTAGGTTATCATAGTAAGATTGGATGGGTAATAGTGTTACCTATATGTTTAAAAATGATTAGACTTAATTAAGCTATCAAAATGGTTTTGGGTCTAAGGCATTAGATGGGATTATAACATGCCGGGATATATGATGTCAAAATCCCATAAAGAATCTAAGAGTTATATGAGATATAATTGGTAAGGAGTTATCTACCTAAATAACTTGATTTTAAGTGCCATGCCAAAGTTGACTTAAAATTAAGTGAAATATAGATCTTAGCCCACTAAAACATTACAATTGTTGTAATTAACATTGAGGGTGAATATTTTAGTGGGAGTTTTAAGAAATACACTAAAATGAAATTGGTACTAATTTAATATTTATTTTGCATATATGTAGATCAATGGCTTCAAATAACACTTCCACACTATCACTGTATCAGTCCTTGAGAAGGACAAACTAAAAGAAGATGGTACTAATTTCTTTGATTGGTTTAGGAACTTGATAATTGTTCTTAAGCAAGAAAGGAAGCTATATATACTCAATGACCCTATTCCACCTGTCCTGCTTGCTGATGCCCAAAGGGCAATCAAGGACAAACAAAAGAAACAAGTTGATGATTCTATTGATGTGGGTTGTCTTATGTTAGCCATAATTGTAAGGACCCAATCATGACCCTAATCGAATTATTGTTAATTAATAAGGACCATCGTTAATTAAGGCAAAATTGGTTTTGCAATTATCGAGGGTAAGTCCCAAGAGAGATAATTTGGTAATTTCAGCATGTAAGTATATGAGTTAAGTTAAATTAAAGATTAAATAAAATGATATAATTGAAGTGAATTAGAAAGTCTTTGGGTTAATTTGGAAGGAAATTGAATAATGGGAGTTTAATTGTGCTTAGGGGCATTATGGGAAATTGCTTGGGAAGATATTTTCCCCTTTCATTTATTATGGGACTCTTAGAGAGATGAGGGATTGGCTCTCTCTCTCTCTCTTTCTCTTATTCTTGGTTACGGGATTTGTTGGATTTTAACGGTTACATGCATCACATACATGAGCAGAATTTTAAAATTTTTAACCATTAGATTTGATTTTGCCATGAATACACAATATAACTATATGAGAATAAGAAAAATCACCTTTGATTTTTGTTGAACAGTTGATTTTACTTCGCACCGGGTTGTCGCAAACAACAGTGTCCAAAATCAAACATCTCCATTGAGTAATCCACACTAGAGAGGGATAAATTGAACCAACAAACTGGTGTTTAACTAGGGCTAGCCGAAATTCCAAGAAGCTAGCTTGGAGTTGGCATAAAAAGGAGAGAGATTAGAGAAAAAGACTTTCTTTTTGTTTTAATCACTTAACCCTAATTTCTCATTAGTTAGCCTTTTATAGTTAGGTTAAAATTCTAACTCCTTAATGAGATTGGGCTCTTTAAAATTGCTGGAGAATTATTAATTGGGCCTCTAGAATTAATTATAATCATTTGGGCTTAATTAAATCCAATTTAAATCTTTTCATAAAAGACTATGCACAAAACCCACAAACTAGGCCCTTTGTGCAACTAATTAGATTTAAATACCCAAATGGATTCCAAATCCAACCAAATTAAATATGTGAGTTCCATAACACTTATGTAACATATATAAATTAATTTGGTGCATGAAATAGGCCATGAAATGTGGCCCTTACAGAAGGGCTTTCGCCAACTGCTTCATTCCTCTGGCCCTTAATAATTCTTCCAATGGACTTATTAATTATTATACCAGTCCTATAACACTTATAGTAGTCCTATAACACTTATAAGACAATAATAATTAATCATGAAATACATTATTTCAATTAGGTCCAATTTACAGAATATTTCTCAAAAGTTTCGCGGATAATTTTATTTCATCATAATTAATCATGACTTGTATAATGATGTATCAAAAGTATCAATAGGGATTGACAAGATGATTTAAAGGAGTTTAAATCATGCGAGTTTTGAATAGAACTCACAATTACATATTATACTGCCAACATGGACAAGAACCTAATAGGTCACACACATATAGAGAAAATGGTAAAATGGTAAAATAACAAGGATAATAATATTTGATATTATTATGAAGGTAGAGAAGTGAATAAGATAATAATTAATTAAAGAGTTTAATTAATTATGGCCAAATAAAATTGTCCGCAGAACTTTTTGAGAAATGTTCTGCAAAATTGGACATAATTGAAATAATGTATTTTATGATTAATTATTATTATTATCTTGTAAGTGTTATAAGACTACTATAAGTGTTATAGGATTGATATAATAATTAATAGGTCCATTGGAGAAATTATAAAGGGCAAAGGAATGAAGAAGTTGGAAGAAGCCCTTCAAAAGAGGGCCACACGCCAACTCCATACAGAAGGGCTTAGAGGGCTTTTTCTTGGACCAAATTAATTTATATATGTTACATAAGTGTTATGGAACTCACATATTTAATTTGGTAGGATTTGGAATCCATTTGGGTATTTAAATTCAATTAGATGCACAAAGGACCTAGTTTGTGGATTTTATGCATAGACTTTTATGAAAAGGATTAAATTGGATTTAATTAAGCCCAAATGATTATAATTAATTCCAGAGGCCCAATTATTAATTCTCCAGCAATTTTAAAGAGCCCAATCTCATTAAGGATTTGGAATTTTAACCTAACTATAAAAGGCCAACTAATAAGAATTAGGGTTAAGTGATTAAGAAAAAGGAAAGTCTTTTTCTCTATTCTCTCTCTCCCTTTTGCGCCAACTCCAAGCTAGCTTCTTGGAATTTCGGCCAGCCCTAGTTGAACACCAATTTTTTGGTTCAATTTACCACTCTCTAGTGTGGATTACTCATTGGAGGTGTTCGATTTTGGACACTGTGGTTTGCGACAATCCGATGCGAAGTAAAATCAACTGTTCAACAAAAATCAAAGGTGATTTTTCTTATTCTCATATAGTTATATAGTGTATTCATGGCAAGATCAGATCTAATGGTTAAAAAATTTTAAAATTCCGATTATGTATGTGATGCATGTAATCGTTAAATTCCAACAAATAATTATTATCATATTCACTTCTCCACCTTCATAATAATATCAAATATTATTATCCTTGTCATTTTACCATTTTTCCCTTTTCTCTATATGTGCATGACCTATTGGGTTCCTGTCCATGTTGGCAGTATAATATGTAATTGTGAGTTCTATTCAAAACTCACATGATTTAAACTCCTTTAAATCATTTTATCAATCTCTATTGATATTTGATACATCATTATACAAGTCATGATTGGCCTCTAGATAGGCATCATGACTACCCAAATGTCAGGAAAGTCATGTGGTTTGACTGTACGCTTCCATAGAAACAATTACCGTGCAATTACTCCTTTCACCACTCTTATCTCAATTAGATTATGCGTATGGATTTCTGTCAACTTATATAAATCTAATTATATATGTTCTATTAATATAACCATTGTTCCCAAAATTCCCTCCATGGATCTCTATCCATCTTGGTAGTTTACTCTGGCCAGAGATTATTTGAACAAGGTATTTATAGAATCATGCGAGATAACTTCCCTCATTAAATCTGGGATGGTGAATCCTTTGTCAATCACTCAACTATCTTCAAGTAGGTCATGATATACCCAATCTCCTAACTATGTTCACTCCCAGTTGGAAGTAATCTGTTATGGAGTCAAAGTATACCACTTGCTAATTAAGATAACTTTGGTGATCTCAAGTCTAAGGATACTTGCACAACCACTATGAAGAGATTCCTCACTGACATAGATTTAATATCCATGTGAGGATTCTCTTTGCAGGTTTCCAATGAACTTGTTCTTCTAACAAACATCCACATGTTAGCTTTGATTATCTTTCATAATCACAGTTATGAGAACCACTGCTTGAACCATTCAAGAAGCATAACATGTGCTAGTATTTCCGAATTAATAATGTCCTATCTTGTTAATTCTATGACTAGGGATATTTAGATATTAAGACATTTGCATGCAATAGACATCTCACATCATGAACACCTTCATGATTGCCTTTGCACTGTGTTTATAATATCTAGGACTTCATTTATTAATTTAAGATTTACAAACTCATGTATTCAAACATGGCATTAATAAATGAATGATGCCTTTTATTAAGAATATAAATTTCATACATATGAAAAACATCCCTATTACATGGGCTCTAGGGCATACTCTCTAACAATCTCCCACTTGCACTAGAGCCAATCACTCATATGTCTCAGACCCATGCTTTTTATATGGTGATCATGCTTAATCTGGGAAAGTGCTTTAGTGAGGGGATCCGCCACATTGTCATCTGTGGGAACCCTTTCTATTTTCACATCATTTCTAGCTACTATTTCCCTTATGAGATGGTAGCGTCTGAGAACATACTTGGATCGCTGATGAGACCGTGGTTCCTTCGCTTGCGCAATGGCTCCATTGTTGTCACAATATAAAGGAATCGGATCAACAATGCTAGGCACCACTCCTAGTTCAGTTATGAACTTTTTGATCCAGACTGCTTCTTTGGCTGCTTCTGAAGCAACAATGTACTTAGCTTCCATCGTGGAATCAACATTTGTTTCTTATTTGGAACTTTTCCAACTAACTGCTCCTCCTCCCATTATGAACACATAACCAGACTGTGATTTACAATCATCTTTGCTAGATTGGAAGCTAGCATCTGTATACCCATTTACTTCCAAACTGCCCTCTCCATATACCGAGAATATATCCTTAGTCTTCTCAAGTACTTAAGAATATTCTTAATAGCTGCCCAGTGTTCCTCTCCAAAATTAGATTGGAATCTGCTTGTGACACTCAAAGCAAATGCTACATCTAGACATGTACATAACATAGCATACTTGATAGAACAAATTGCAGATGCATATGGTATTCTATTCATGCTCTCTCTATCCTCTAGTGTCTGCGGACACAGACTTGGAAAGGTGTTTCCCACGCACCATGGGTATAAACCCTTTCTTAGAGAGATCCATATTGAACCTCTTCAATACTTTATCTATATATGTACTCTGAGAAAGACCTAGCAACCTATTGGATCTATCTCTATAGATCCTTATTCCCAGAATATAGGATGCTTCTCCAACGTCTTTCATGGAGAATTGCTTGGATAACCATATTTTAACAGATTGGGGAAGAGAAATGTCATTTCCCATGATCAATATGTCATCCACATATAGAACTAGGAAGACAATTGCACTTCCACTGACCCTTTTATACACACAAGGTTCATCTTTATTCTGTGAGAAACCAAACTCTTTGATTGTCTCATTGAATCGTATGTTCCAGCTCCTAGAGGCTTGCTTCAATCCATAAATGGATCTTTGAAGCTTGCATACCTTTTCACCATTTCCTGATGTGAACCCATGTGGTTGTGTCATATACACATGCTCAGTAAGATTTCCATTAAGGAAAGCTGTCTTCACATCCATTTGCCAAATCTCATAATCATAATGAGCTGCAATGGCTAAAAGTATTCTTATAGACTTAAGCATCGCTACAGGAGAAAAAGTTTCATCGTAGTCAATACCTTCTTTTTGATGATAACCTTTTGCTACTAAGCGAGTGTTATAGGTAACTATATTACCTTCCATGTCGGTCTTCCTTTTGAAGACCCATTTGCACCCTATGGGTTTTATCCCTTCAGGTGGTTGAGTTAAAGTCGATACCTTGTTCTCATACATGGAGTCCATTTTAGACTGCATAGCCTGTAGGATTTTAACGGTTACATGCATCACATACATGAGCGGAATTTTAAAATTTTTTAACCATTAGATCTGATCTTGCCATGAATACACAATATAACTATATTAGAATAAGAAAAATCACCTTTGATTTTTGTTGAACAGTTGATTTTACTTCGCACCGGGTTGTCGCAAACCACAGTGTCCAAAATCGAACACCTCTAATGAGTAATCCACACTAGAGAGGGGTAAATTGAACCAACGAATTGGTGTTCAACTAGGACTGGCCGAAATCCAAGAGGCTAGCAATGGAAGTGGCGTAAAAGGGAGAGAGAATTAAGAGAAAAAGACTTTCCTTTTGTTTTAATCACTTAACCCTAATTCTCATTAGTTGGCCTTTTATAGTTAGGTTAAAATTCCAACTCCTTAATGAGATTGGGCTCTTTAAAATTGCTGGAGAATTATTAATTGGGCCTCTAGAATTAATTATAATCATTTGGGCTTAATTAAATCTAAATTAAATCTTTTCATAAAAGACCATGCACAAAATCCATAAACTAGGCCCTTTGTGCATTTAATTGGATTTAAATACCCAAATGGATTCCAAATCCAACCAAATTAAATATGTGAGTTCCATAACACTTATGTAACATATATAAATTAATTTGGTCCAAGAAAAAGCCCTCTAAGCCCTTCTGTATGGAGTTGGCGTGTAGCCCTCTTCTGGAGGGCTTCCTCCAACTTCTTCATTCCTTTGGCCCTTTATAATTTCTCCAATGGTCCTATTAATTATTATATCAGTCCTATAACACTTATAGTAGTCTTATAATACTTATAAGACAATAATAATTAATCATGAAATATATTATTTCATTTAGGTCCAATTTACAGAACATTTCTCAAAAGTTCCGCGGATAATTTTATTTGATCATAATTAATTAAACTCTTTAATTAATTATTATCATATTCTCCTCTCTACCTTTATAATAATATCAAATATTATTATCCTTGTCATTTTACCATTTTACCCTTTTCTCTATATGTGTGTGACCTATTGGGTTCCTGTCCATATTGGCAGTATAATATGTAATCGTGAATTCTATTCAAAACTCACATGATTTAAACTCCTTTAAATCATTTTATCAATCTCTATCGATATTTTGATACATCATTATACAAGTCATGATTGGCCTCTAGCTAGGCATCATGACTACCCAAATGTCAGGAAATTCATGTGGTTTGACTGTACCCTTCCATAGAAATAGTTACCGTGCAATTACTCCTTTCACCACTCTTATCTCAATTAGATTCTGAGTATGGATTTCTATCAACTCATATAAATCTAATTATGTATGTTCTATTAATTTAACAATTGTTCCTAAAATGCCCTTCATGGATCTCCATCCATCTCGGCATATTACTCTGGCCAGAGATTCTCTGAACAAGGCAATTATAGAATCATGCGAGATAACTTCCCTTGTTAAATCTGGGATGGTGAATCCTTTGTCAATCACTCAACTATCTTCAAGTAGGTCATGATATACCCAATCTCCTAACTATGTTCACTCCCAATTGGAAGTAATCAGTTATGGAGTCAAAGTATACCACTTGCTACTTAAGATAACTTTGGTGATCTCAAGTCTAAGGATACTTGCACAACCGCTATGAAGAGATTCCTCACTGACATAGATTTAATAACCATATGAGGATTCTCTTTACAGGTCTCCAATGAACTTGTTCCTCTAACAAGCATCCACATGTTAGCTTTGATTATCATCCATAATCACAATTATGAGAACCATTGCTTGAACCATTCACGAAGCATAATATGTGCTAGTCTGTCCGAATTAACAATGTCCTATCTTGTTAATTCTATGACTAGGGATATTTAGATATTAACACATTTGCATGCGATAGACATCTCACATCATGAACACCTTCATGATTGCCTTTGCACTGTGTTTATAATATCTAGGACTTTATTTATTAATTTAAGATTTACAAACTCATGTATTCAAACACAACATTAATAAATGAATGATGCCTTTTAGTAAGAATATAAATTTCATACATATGAAAAACATCCCTATTACATGGGCTCTAGGGCATACTCTCTAACAATCTCCCACTTGCACTAGAGCCAATCACTCATATGTCTCAGACCCATGCTATTTATATGGTGATCATGCTTTATCTGGGAAAGTGCTTTAGTGAGGGGATCCGCCACATTGTCATCTGTGGGAACCCTTTCTATTTTCACATCATTTCTAGCTACTATTTCCCTTATGAGATGGTAGCGTCTGAGAACATGTTTGGATCGCTGATGAGACCGTGGTTCCTTTGCTTGCGCAATGGCTCCATTGTTGTCACAATATAAAGGAATCGGATCAACAATGCTAGGCACCACTCCTAGTTCGGTTATGAACTTTCTGATCCAGACTGCTTCTTTGGCTGCTTCTAAAGTAGCAAAATACTCAGCTTCTGTCGTGGAATCAGTAGTTGTTTCTTGTTTGGAACTTTTCCAACTAACTGCTCCTCCTCCCATTATGAACACATAACCAGATTGTGATTTACAATCATCTTTGTCAGATTGGAAGCTGGCATCTGTATACCCATTTACTTCCAAACTGCCCTCTCCATATACCAAGAATATATCCTTAGTCCTTCTCAAGTACTTAAGAATATTCTTGACAGCTGCCCAGTGTTCCTCTCCAAAATTAGATTGGAATCTGCTTGTGACACTCAAAGCAAATGCTACATCTGGACGTGTACATAACATAGCATACATGATAGAACCAATTGTAGAGGCATATGGTATTCTATTCATGCTCTCTCTATCCTCTAGTGTTTGCGAACACATAGACTTAGAAAGGTGTTTCCTATGCACCATGGGTATAAACCATTTCTTAGAGAAATCCATATTGAACCTCTTCAATACTTTATCTATATATGTACTCTGAGAAAGACCTAGCAACCTATTGGATCTATCTCTATAGATCCTTATTCCCAAAATATAGGATGCTTCTCCAAGGTCTTTCATGGAGAATTGCTTGGATAACCATATTTTAACATATTGGAGAAGAGAAATGTCATTTCCCATGATCAATATGTCATCTACATATAGAACTAGGAAGACAATTGCACTCCCACTGACCCTTTTGTACACACAAGGTTCATCTTCATTCTGTGAGAAACCAAACTCTTTGATTGTCTCATTGAATCGTATGTTCCAGCTCCTAGAGGCTTGCTTCAATCCATAAATGGATCTTTGAAGCTTGCATACCTTTTCGCCATTTCCAGATGTGAATCCTTCTGGTTGTGTCATATACACATCCTCAGAAAGATTTCCATTAAGGAAAGCTGTCTTCACATCCATTTGCCAAATCTCATAATCATAATGAGCTGCAATGGCTAAAAGTATTCTTATAGACTTAAGCATTGCTACAGGAGAAAAAGTTTCGTCATAGTCAATACCTTCTTTTTGACGATAACCTTTTGCTACTAAGCGAGCTTTATAGGTAACTATATTACCTTCCATGTCAGTCTTCTTTTTGAAGACCCATTTGCACCCTATGGGCTTTATCCCTTCAGGTGGTTGAGTTAAAGTCCATACTTTATTATCATACATGGAGTCCATTTCGAACTGCATAGCCTTAAGCCATAAATCACGTTCTGAACTGTTCAAAACTTCTTGATAGCTTGTAGGCTCATTGTCCTCTACTATAGTTATGCCTCTATCCGAATCAACGTGAAATCCATATCTCATAGGGATAGAATGCATCCTAGTAGATCTTCTAGGATTCTGTGTATAATCAGGTGCAACTGTAATCTCATCATTATGAAATTCAGTTTCAGGTTCAATCGGTTGATCTACTTCTATTTGTGGGTCCTGAACTTCACCAAGTTCAATTTTACTCCCACTGTCTTCTCGTAGGAGAAACTCTTTTTCCAAGAAGACAGCATGCCTTGAAACAAACACCTTTTGTTCTAAGGGATGATAGAAATAATATCCAAATGTTTCTTTTGGATATCCTACAAATAAACATTTATCAGACTTAACATCCAGTTTGTCTGACATTGTCCTCTTCACATAAGCAGGACAGCCCCATACTTTCATATGAGAAAGCGTGGGTTTCTTGTTATTCCACATCTCATATGGAGTAACATCAACCGATTTACTAGGAACTCTATTTAACACATAAACAGCAGTTTCTAGTGCATATCCCCAAAAGGACTTATGCAAGTCCGCTCGGCTCATCATTGATCGAACCATATCTAATAGTGTTCGATTTCTCCTTTCAGATACACCATTGTGTTGTGGTGTATATGGAGGAGTCCATTGAGATAAAATCCCATTATCTCTAAGATAATCCTGAAACTCTTGACTTAAGTATTCTCCACCTCGATCTGATCTAAGTGTTTTAATACTTTTGCCAAGTTGTTTCTCTACTTCATTTCTGAATTCTTTGAACTTTTCAAATGCTTCAGACTTATATTTCATTAGATAGATATATCCAAACCTGGAATAATCATTTATGAAAGTAATGAAGTAGGAGTAACCTCCTCTGGCATGTGTAGTCATTGGACCACATACATCTGAATGTATTAAGTCCAAAACCATTTTAGCTCGTTCTCCTTAACCAATAAAGGGAGCTTTTGTCATTTTTCCCAATAAACAAGATTCACATGTATCAAATGATTCATAATCAAATGATCCCAAATCACCTGACTTGTGTAACTTGGTCATGCGTTTTTCATTTATATGGCCTAAACGACAATGCCATAAGTATGAGGTATTAAGATTATCATGTTTCATTCTCTTGGTATTCACATTATGTACTTCTTTAATTAAATCAAGAACAAATATACCATTCTCAATTATAGCTTTTGCATAAAACATATTGTTCTTAAAAATGTAACAACATTTGTCCTTCAAAGAAATATCATAATCGTTCATCAAATGACTGAAAGAAATAATAATTTTGGATAAGGCTAGAACATAATAACAATTATTTAATTCCAGTACTAATCCACTAGGAAGAGGCAAATAGTAAGTTCCCACAACTGTTGTAGAGATGTTCTGTCCAGTAGCTGACTGCAAACATATCTCTGCCTTTCCAACTCTTCTAAAGCTTCTAAGCCCCTGTAGATCATTACATAAATGAGATCCACATCCGGTATCTAATACCCAAGATTGTTTTGAAGCAATAGAATAAGTATTAATTTCAATCATATGAATACCTGAAGTAGATGCAACAGCTTGCTTCTTCTCCTTAAGAGAATCTAGATAGGCCTTGCAGTTACGCTTCCAATGACCATCTTTTCCACAATGGAAGCAAGTTCCTTTGGGATTCTCTTTCTTGGCAACCTTCTTCTTGGAGATCCCACCATTCTTTGGCTGTGCCTTGGTTATCTTCTTCTTCTTGCCTTTAGCAGAAGTGACAACCATGACACCTTTTGGATCTTTCTTAAATGATCCATCAGCTGTCTTGAGCATGTTGATTAACTTAGGAATGGATACTTGGATCTTATTCATGTTGAAGTTAAGCACAAAAGGTACATAACTTGGAGCCAACGAGTACAAGATTAAATCTATGTATAGATCATTATCCATAACATAGCCAAGTCTACTCAAATGCTCAATATACCCATACATCTTCAATGCATGAGCAGCAGCTGAAGTGCCTTCAGCTTGATCTTGCCATGAATACACAATATAACTATATGAGAATAAGAAAAATCACCTTTGATTTTTGTTAAACAGTTGATTTTACTTCGCACCGGGTTGTCGAAAACCACAGTGTTCAAAATCGAACACCTCTAATGAGTAATCCATACTAGCGAGGGATAAATTGAACCAACAAATTGGTGTTTAACTAGGGCTGGCCGAAATTTCAAGAAGCTAGCTTGGAGTTGGCACAAAAAGGAGAGAGATTAGAGAAAAAGACTTTCTTTTTGTTTTAATCACTTAACCCTAATTTCTCATTAGTTGGCCTTTTATAGTTAGGTTAAAATTCCAACTCCTTAATGAGATTGGGCTCTTTAAAATTACTGGAGAATTATTAATTGGGCCTCTAGGACTTCATTTATTAATTTAAGACTTACAAACTCATGTATTTAAATATAGCATTAATAAATGAATGATGCCTTTTGTTAAGAATATAAATTTCATACATATGAAAAACATCCCTATTACATGGGCTCTAAGGCATACTCTCTAACAAGATTGATGACGAAAAACCTAGGGTTTTAGGTGTTTCAACCTCATGAAGGGAATCAAGAGTAAAGGGGATGGATCAAGAGAAGTGAGCGACGTTTAAAGCTTTAAAAGCCAAGTATGGGAATTACTGTGATTTTGTTATCTGTGAATAAATTTTCAGAGATTAGGCTTATGTTGTTTAGATTCTTAAATGAGTAAAGAAAGATTATTTGTTTTAAGATGAGTAAGGAAGGATTGTTTGCTTTAAAATGAGTTTTTGAAGATCGTTTGGCTGATGGGATTAATTCTATTTACGTTTGATCGGAGATCAGATCGATTTGTTTCTGTTCCTAGCAAAGTTCTTTCTTAGAGTGCCGAGTCATGACATTCTTCACAAGTCATGAACTTCTTCACGAGTCATGAACCTTACCCATTTTTTTCTTCACTTGGGAACCGCTTCACGAGTCGAGAACTTATCCTTTTATTTCTTCACTCGTGAACTTCTTTAAGAGTCATGAATCTCATTCCTTTTCTTCACTCGTGACTCCCTTCACGAGTCAAGCATTCCTTCACGACTCGTGAACCTAGTGTTGGCCTTCTAATGACTCGTGAATAACTTCACGAGTCATGAAATTTTGTGCGACTCATAAATGCCTTCACGAGTCATGCACTGCCACTTGGCTATTTTCCTCATGAAAAGTCCAGTCATTTATACATTCTCTTTTCAAATAATTTCATCTTCACCCAAGCTGCAAAACACTCATTAACTTATGAACCAATAACATAGGATGTATAATTGAGATAAACAAGTTAAGGATAAGTAATGTAGAGGGAGTTTGAACATTAAAGTGATGTATAGTATGTTATTGGGTTATTATCTGAATTTGGAGGATATGAATGCACTTATAAAAGGGAATGTATTGAACTAAATTGTAAGTCATCTAAGCCATCAATTTGTTGTATAGGGCAAGGTCATTTAAGTAGAGAATTTCTAGGTATGTATATAGAAGACTGAAAAGATTTAAAAGAATAAAACTATGAAGTCACGATATAATAACCACTTGAACTTTTAATTAGTGGGTCCTATGCAGGGGAATGTCAATATGAGATATGCTGTTAAGAATTTATTTTAAGGCCTAATGAGCACAAACCTAAAGAGAGAGCAGGAGGCAATACAGTAACTTAAATGATATGCTAATTAATGTGTCCAGCAAAGTCGTTATGAGGTATGTACCGAGTCAAAGGATGATTTTGTCTAAATATTGTGATTTAACCTAGTTGTAATAAGATAATAGTTGCAAGGTTGCAAATCTAAGATAAAAATTATGGGACAACATGACTTATATTTAATTATGAAACTGTAGAAGCTTGAAGGCCCTCGATGTCATAAGAAGAATTATGATTAGCATTGAGGTATAAGAACCTTCTTACCTCTTTGTTCATGCCCATACTATATTATGATTAACTCATACTCGTCAGTAGTGTGCTAATGACTAAGATGAAATAATCACACATAACATATCTAAGTATAAAATGTTACAAGATGAAAAATACAAGTAAGGATGATTGAAGTATATGTGATTAGGTTAAGGTGTATAACTTATTGTCTATGATCTGATGGACCATTGAAGTGAATCAAGGGACTAATTATGGACAAGTGTTTACCCTAAAGTTATGAGAGAACCTACGTATATTATTACTATTTGGATCATAAATGCATGAATATTGCTTTAAATAATTATGTTATTATGTGAGTTATGATAGCATGTGAAGGATGCTCACGTCAAATTGCAATAAGGTACATCATTGAGAATTATCAATAAGTTATATAATTCAATGTTTTATAATTAATGTTATCATGCTATGATGAGATTGATTAATAAAAGTAATACTTTATTATGATTGTATTATCATGTAACTACTATGACATGTATGAATGATGTTGATCAAACTATGTTGTTATATGACCTAAATCCATGTGCAACAGAGCCTAAAGCTCAACATTGATGTATGATAAGAATGATATGCATTCTCTTATCAATTGTGGCTTTAAGCCAAATGATGTGCTAAGTAAAGAAGGGTATGTTAAATTAGAGATGTTCTTAAGTGGTTAAGCCTGCGGGTCATAGTTCAGTTATGGATTAGATAGGCATGTCTAGAGGAAAACAGTCGCAGCTGCCATAGTTGACCTCGTTTGGGTCTTGTTCCTTAATGGAACTATTATTTAACCCCGTTTGGATCCATAGTTTGTTCCTTACTGGAACCATTGCTTGACCCAGTTTGGGTCCATAGTTGATATCTCCAGATATCCATAGTTTGATATCTTCGGGTATCCATTGCTCTCGTTATCCACCTTTCGAACTAGTACTTAGGCAAGCTATTAGTGATGATAAAAAGTACAAGAAATAAAGTGATATATATATATGTGTAAATATATATGTATCAATTTCTTCACGTTGTTAACATAAGCATGATGAATGTCTTATTGTATTGTTTTGTTTCATCTTAAATTCCTTTTGGCTATAACTGTCTTTATGAAATGAGATGCCATGTTCGTTATATCATGATTACGAGATATGTATATTGTAACACCCTTATCGGCTACATAGTTGTAAACACTATATCCTGTATCATTAAGCAAGCTTGCAGGTTTAATGTTCGAAATATATATATATATATATATTTTCAAACTTCAAACATAAATCCGACATATAAACTATACTATTAACACATTACTATATACTTAAGAGTATTTTTATACAATACAATATTTACATATATTAATCATCTGTACATCACATCCTTGTAAAAGTAAATAAAAATCTTGTAATCAAAATGCATTCAACAGTAGACTATACTTTCAATCTCTCTCTTGTGTTGGCCATCCTGCTGCAGATATCATCCAAGGAAAAAATCCTTACTCGCAACCGACACGGATGAAACACCCGTGCTAAGCTATAAAGCTTAGTGGGGAACAAAAACATGTGGATGACCCCTTTTAAAGGTCATCAAGATGAAAACCCATATATACAAATCTTAAAGCAAATAAAACAATCATTATAAACAATATTCACTATAATCTCCCAATGCTATATTCTCTTATGCTATTCTTATAACCAATAACAACACCTATTGATATTTCCTTTGCTTATCAATTTCATACCTTTATCAATATTTATTCAATACTTGAATCCTATACATCAAGCTTACTTTCTGGATTTCTATATGTTACTCTTGACCAATTACTTTGAATTATTATTTGTCAAACATTGATGACTGTATTATTCATATATCAATATCAACTGCAAAATATTTATTAACTAAGTCATATTTCTATAACTTATTTACAAATATTTATATATATATACTTTATCTATACTTTATGAGTTCCCACAATTTAATCTTAGTGATCACTTTGATATACTTAACTATCTTAAAAACATGGTACTGTATTCAAATAACTTTTATTCCCTATACATATGTATAATATTTTCCATGTATGAGATGCATTCTCATTCGTTTGAAAAATTACTATTATTATTAAACTATTATATCTTTACCTTGTATCTTTTTCAACTTTTAAAGCATTTCGATATTACTATTGCTTCATCAGTAATCACACTCAGCACACTTTATATATATATATATTTATTTAACATATAATCAATGGATTAGAAAATCTTGACAAATCTATCAACCTCACGTATAACAGTTAACTTAACATGCTGGTATTGTATATTGACTGAGAATTCTTCATGCATTTGACTAATGTAAGCTATTTCGAACATTTGGAACCAACTATAAATAGCATACATATCATTTGTTACTTGGTAACCTCTATTTATTTAAACTTATGAAATAATACAAGCAAATCATGTCAGACATGTAATCAAGCAATATCCTTAACTTTTATATGATGCTTGCTTAATACTTTATACTTTAATGTCTATACTGTACTTATAGTTTAGCCTACTTTAGTTCTATTAGTGGATAATGGGAACTATCGATACATTTCAGTATCAAAATGGGGGATATCCGAAGATATCGAATCTATAGACCCAAACAGGACCAAATTATACTTTAGACCGGTCAAGTAGACCCAAACGGGGTCGCCTAACAACCCAAACGGGGTTGTTCATGATTCAAATGGAATCAAACATACTTTAGACCCAATTGGGCCAAACTATGGTAGCTGCAATTTTCCCTATAGGCGCCTATCTGTCCATAATTGAACTCTAGTAGCAAGCAAATATAATCTCTCACTTTATCTTTCTTTAGTTTACTTTTACTCTATTCAATCATATTCGTATATGCAAATGTATACCCTTGTATAACTATGAATAAAATAATCATATACATGCTCATGTATGGCTATTGAGCAATGTTATTCTTTACTTTTCTCTATTCATCATATACATATAGGTATCTATATATATATTCCTTTATAACTATGAGCAAGATATCATATACATGTATAGGCGTAACTTTATGAAAACCTTTGAACATGCTCACTATTGGGTATTACTATTCTGTGCTTGTAATCTTATTCAATCATGTAACTATTTCCTATAACAAGATTGTACCTATATTATACTATTTGCACCTGTGCATAATCATGTACAAATATATATCTTCTCTAATGCATAAACATATATACATAATTCATAAAATAATTTATACAATTTGCTCATGTAACAATCATATGACGAGATACTCCATCTTTAATGCATACATGTGTATACACAGTCACATATAACATTGCCATTATATACTTTAATAAGATTTCTATAATTGAGCCTATTGCTCTGTAGATCTGTATTTTAGCATGCTAACATGTGACATCACAAATGTTTAATCATGCCATTCTACACAAAGACATATTCATGCATTTCACTTTCAACATATTCTTTAAATCATTACTCTAAACATCTTTCGAACCCAATCATGTAAGATCATACTATGTATATATATAAATATGTTTATATATACACATATATTCTACAAATCATATTACTTCTTTATACAAGTAAAATTGACATTTCAAACTATAACTATCATAGTAATCTTCAAGAGATCAATAAAAATCATGTATAATCATTTAGACGTTTACATATATATACATTTATGTATATTACATTCATGTAATCATATAATAGTCGTACATTAAAAACCTTCATTTATCATATTTAAAATTTCTTAACTTCATAGTATACATGCATGCATCGAATAAACATTTACTCCATCAATAAAAATATGTACATGAAAGCATAATTGCACATAACAACCATGTACATAAGTTTGATCACGTATAAATATTTGATATCTTTATCATATATCTTTACCTATGTACATATATGAATATACAAATATATAGACCTTTGTTAATAATCATATCACATGCCATATCCAATTCATTGTTTATTCATATAGACACATATTTAACTTAACTATATAAGAAAAACCATAATGTAAGACACATTAAAATTCTGCATAGGGCAACATTCTGGACCTAACTTATGAGCCACATATGATTTGGAAAACATAACTTTTAGGCCAAATGACTTCTACAATCTTATTCCCTTATGTGTCTAGTTTCCAAAGCATCAAAATTCACATTAATATCTTATCTATAGCTTGAGATATTTAAGAAAAACCGTAGGCTGTTCATAGAACCGAAACAGTATTGGCTGTCACTTATAAAAATTTATAGCATAAAATTAAGATGGATTTAGACCAACATTTCTTCATAAAAGTTATACTTTAATGTCTCTAGTTTTACCAGAATTTTACTTTGTAGCATTTGAACAAATCTACAAAAAGATATACTCAATTTACTATGATTTGTCCCCTAACAGAACATTCAATCCCTACAAATTCTAAAGTCAATATTTGACATGCTTGTATACATTTTTAGGTCATACTTACTACATATAAAATTTGCATTTATGAGTCCATTTTGCATAGGAATTAACCACATCCCATTCTGATCATTTTACACGCAGAAATCTCAATTTTTCTACAAACTATTCCAGAATCCGAATTTACAGTTCACCTAAATTTCAATAAATCATAGAAATTATTTAGAGGTAGAATTAAAGCTACGTTAGTTCTACAATTCTGTCAGTTTATGTCTCATTTAACTATAGAGTTTTGAATTGATTCATTTTGAGGTCTCTAACTCAAATTATATACTTTCATTTATGTACATATCTATGCCATACTATAGATTAATTTATTAAGTTAAATTAATCTAAAAACCCTTAGTTCCTACTTTATAGATATTATAATTATCCATTAACATGCTCATCCTATTAAGCTTTTTGATTGAGAACTTGTTAACTGAGTCCTTAATTGATTAACAATGTATTTGCAATTGTTCCTTTATATTATACATTCTCATTCTCTACTGCTCACTGTCTGATTTTGAATAATATTTTTCACATGGTAAACAACATTTTTCAGGGAAATTTTCTTCTTAACATTTGATAATTACGATCTTATCTATATTCTATAAAAATTCAAGTCATTTTGATATATTTCCCAAGAGTTATAACAAAATAAACATCTACTGCTCCAATGACCCGCCAAATGCAAAAGGGCTACTATTTCGGGCATTTTTTAGGACCCTAGAAGCAAAATTTCATTATTGTTATTTCTATAACATTTGTAGGCACAGAAGTCCCGGTTCTATCCCAAGTAGATGCATCAAATTCTATGTTCAAAAACTCCACTTATGATTAAAATAGTTATCGGAGGTCTATCCGAATTTCTGGACAGCGATTTCACATTAATGTCTAATATCCTAATTCAAGTCAATTTACTTATAAAATCCATAATCAATACAATATTAATGCATGCAAGAAATAATAGTTCACAAACCTAGAAATGCAACTCAAATCTTCTTCAACATTTTCCTTTTTCTCTCACTATCTTCATCTTTCAAGATCCTAATTTTCTCCTTGTTTTCCTTTCACAATAATTTCATCCATTAACACAAACATCCAGCATTTAATTCAATCTATTATCAACCAAAACAACACTATGAAGAAGAAGAAGAGATGAATTACTAATTAATAAGCTTACCTTACTGCTACACAATAATTTGTCTTGATTTAATTCAACATGCATGCATTTCTCTTGAAGGATTTCTTAGATATGCTTAACAATGAATGAAAGTGTGAGAAGAGAGAAAATTTCTTAAATTTCTCTCAAGGATGCCGTCCCTCACTCCCAAAGACTCTCTTTCTAACATTTAAAATTACTATATATAGTGGGAAGGGAAAATTCCCTTGGAGTCCTTCAACAATTTGCATGTCCCACTTTTTCCTATACAATTTTTGCATGTTACTAATTATGCTTTCACCTTTTTACTTTTCTTAAATCAACCCCCCCCCCTACACACACACACATATTCTATCTCTTTTTAAAATTAACCCCACTTAATCTTTATTTAAACATTGGCCTCTAAATTTATATGCACTTTTTTATTTAGCCCTCAAACTATATATTATCACTTGATTATTGCATCCTCTATCATAGGCAGTTTTTTAAATTCAACTTTTATGTAATTTTTGACCTTCCAAAAGCCATTTTTACCAAATGTTATCTTCTACAAACATATTACACTATGTTTCTAGTTTCTAAAACATTAAGAATCATCTCCATAACATTTTTATATTTTAAGATATTTACTAAATACTGAGGTATGTTCCTAGTGACTAGGCTGCAAACTATTCCGGAATTCATGCTTAAATATAGCCTAGTTAAAGACATATTTCGAACTTGGTTTCTTTATATGAAATTTAGATATGGATTTCTAGTTTCAAAACCATTTATAATCATATAATTTGGGGCTCTATAACTCGAGATATAGCCAAAAGAGTACTGAAAGGTCAAGCAAAACATGATAATCCATCCAATAATGTTTAATTAGACTTTGCTAATTTGAAATTGCTCTCGAATTCTTCTAGGACCTATTTTGGGTCCTTAAAAATCTCTCCCCCTTAAGGAATTTCTTCCTTGAAATTCATTCATGTATTATTTACTCGAATATATCATTATCATTCATATACTTCTTTGTCTAACATTATAAACTTTTATTTCATACTATCTCTACCAACTTTTCTTGATACTTACTTTGACTTAATTCGATTTTCTTATAAATCAATCTCCATAAGGAGTGATATTATCAAACAATTACATGATTACTATTCTCAGTATATATCCTGTCAGTTTACTATATCAGGTGGGGCTTACACATGTAATATGATGCTTGATGCTATGTTATGCATGAATAATTCTTTCGTGTATGCAATAAGATGTAAATGCATTTTCTCATGTTCTGTATATGTTTTTGCCCCATCCCGTGTATAATGTTTCGTCAATTGCCCATACTTGATAAGGAAAAATTGATAGGTATATAAAGCATCATAATTACTCCTCAACTTGATATCTCAAAACCTTCAACTATAGATCCTTTCATCAACTAAGCAAAACTCCATCTCATGTATCATAATTAAATAATAACTTTTTATTCTATTAACATGCCTTTTTCATAATCCTGTATACTTTTGTATGCATATATTATGTACTATTCAATTCGGAATTAAGATCCCAAGAAAGTACTATTATCTACATAGTCCATTTCTGAAACTTCAATCATATACCGCCACCCACATATATATAACTATCCTTATATCATGTTTATCAGATTCTATCGAATCATCACACTTCAGTCTAACCATATCAAGACTAGGATATCTGCATTGGCCAACACTCCAAAGTTTCTTATGATAACAACTCTAATCACCTAACCAATAAACGGCTAAACCAGCTGCTCTGATACCACAAATTGTAACACCCTTATCGGCTACATAGTTATAAACACTATATCCTATATCATTAAGCAAGCTTGCAGGTTTAATGTTCAAAATATATTTTTTTTTCAAACTTAAAACATAAATCCGACATATAAACTATACTATTAACACTTTACTGTATACTTAAGAGTATTTTTATACAATACAATATTTACATCTATTAATCATCTGTACATCACATCCTTGTCAAAGTAAATAAAAATCTTGTAATCAAAATGCATTCAACAGTAGACTATACTTTCAATCTCTCTTTTGTGTTGGCCATCCTGCTGCAGATATCATCCAAGGAAAAAATCCTTACTTGCAACCTACAAGAATGAAACACCCGTGCTAAGCTATAAAGCTTAGTGGGAAATAAAAACATGTGGACGACCCCTTTTAAAGGTTATCAAGATGAAAACCCATATATACACATCTTAAAGCAAAAAAAAAAAACCAATCATTATAAACAATATTCACTATAATCTCCCAATGCTATATTCTCTTATGCTATTCTTATAACCAATAACAACACCTATTGATATTTCCTTTGCTTATAAATTTCATACCTTTATCAATATTTATTCAATACCTGAATCCTATACATTAAGCTTACTTTCTGGATTTCTATGTGTTATTCTTGACCAATTACTTTGAATTATTATTTGTCAAACATTGATGACTGCATTATTCATATATCAATATCAACTGCCAAACATTTATTAACTAAGTCATATTTCTATAACTTATTTACAAATATTTATATATATATACTTTATCTATACTTTATGAGTTCCCACAATTTGATCTTAGTGATCACTTTGATATACTTAACTATCTTAGAAACATGGTACTGTATTCAAATAACTTTTATTCCTTATACATATGTATAATATTTTCCATGTATGAGATGCATTCTCATTCATTTGAATACTTACTATTATTTTTAAACTATTATATTTTTACCTTGTATCTTTTTCAACTTTTAAAGCATTTCGATATTACCATTGCTTCATCAGTAATCACACTTAGCACACTTTATATATATACATTTATTTAACATATAATCAATGGATTAGAAAATCTTGACAAATCTATCAACCTCACAATAACAGTTAACTTAGCATGCTGGTATTGTATATTGACTGAGAATTCTTCATGCATTTAACTTATTTAAGCAATTTCGAATATTTGGAACCAACTATAAATAGCATACATATCATGTGTTACTTGGTAACCTCTATTTATTTAAACTTATGAAATAATACAAGCAAATCATGCCAGACATGTAATTAAGCAATATCCTTAACTTTTATATGATGGTTGCTTAATACATTATACTATATTGTCTATACTGTACTTATAGTTTAGCCTGCCTTAGTTCTATCAGTGGATAACGGGAACTATCGATACACTTCAATATCAAAATGGGGGATATCCGAAGATATTGGATCTATAAACCCAAATGGGGAAAAATTATACTTTAGACCGGTCAAGCAGACCCAAACGGGGTCGCCTAACAACTTAAACGTGGCTATTCATGATTCAAATGGAATTAAACATACTTTAGACCCAATTGGGCAAAACTATGGCAGCTGCAATTTTCCCTTTAGGCGCCTATCTATTCACAATTGAACTCTAGTAGCAGGCAAATATAATCTCTCACTTTATCTTTCTTTAGTTTACTTTTACTCTATTCAATCATATTCGTATATGCAAATGTATACCCTTGTATAACTATGAATAAAATAATCATGTACATGCTCATGTATGGCTATTGAGCAATGTTATTCTTTACTTTGCTCTATTCATCATATACATATAGGTATCTATATATATATATATATATTCCTTTATAACTATGAGCAAGATATCATATATATGTATATGCGTAACTTTATGAACACCTTTGAACATGCTCACTATTGGGTATTACTATTCTGTGCTTGTAATCTTATTCAATCGTGTAACTATTTCGTATAACAAGATTGTACCTATATTATACTGTTTGCACCTATGCATAATCATGTACAAATATATATCTTCTCTAATGCATAAACATATATGCATAATTCATAAAATAATTTATACAATTTTCTCATGTAACAATCACATGGCAATATACTCCTTCTTTAATGCATACACTTGTATACATAGTCACATATAACATTGCCATTATATACTTTAGTAAGATTTCTATAATTGAGCCTATTGCTCTGTAGATCTGTATTCATGCTAACATGTGACATCACAAATGCTTAATCATGTCATTTTAAGCAAAGACATATTCAAGCATTTCACTTTAAGCATGTTCTTTAAATCATTACTCTAAACATCTTTCGAACCCAATCATGTAAGATCATACTATGTATATATATATATATGTTTATATATACACATATATTCTACAAATCATATTACTTCTTTATACAAGTAAAATTGACATTTCAAACTATAAGTATCATAGAAATCTTCAAGAGATCAATAAAAATCATGTATAATCATTTAGATGTTTATATATATATACATTTATGTATATTACATTCATGTAATCATATGATAGTCATTATGTATATTACATTCATGTAATCATATGATAGTCGTACATTAAAAACCTTCTTTTATCATATTTAATTATTTCTTAACTTCATAGTATACATTCATGCATCGAGTAAACATTTACTCAATCATTAAAAATTTGTACATGAAAGCATAATTGCAAATAACAACCATGTACATAAGTTTGATCACATATAAATATTTGATATCTTTATCATATATCTTTACCTATGTACATATATGAATATATATATATATATATATATACCTTTTTTAATGATCATATCACATGCCATATCCAATTCATTATTTATTCATATAGACACATATTTAACTTAACTATATAAGAAAAACCATAATGTAGGACACATTAAAATTCTGCACAGGGCAGCATTCCGGACCCAACTTGGTAGCCACATATGATTTGGAAAACGTAATTTTTAGGCCACATGAGCTTCTACAATCTTATTCCCCTATGTGTCTAGTTTCCAAAGCATCAAAATTCACATTAATATCTTATCTATAGATTGAGATATTTAAGAAAAACTATAGGCTATTCATAGAACCAAAACAGTGTTGGCTCTCACTTATAAAAATTCATAACATAAAATTAAGAGGGATTTAGACCAACATTTCTTCATCAAAGATATACTTTAATGTCTCTAGTTTTACCATAATTTTACTTTGTAGCTTTTTAACAAATCTACAAAAAGGTATACCTAATTTACTATGATCTATCCCCTAACAGTACATTCAGTCCCTACAAATTTTCAAGTCAATATTTGACACGATTTTATACATTTTTAGGTCATACTTCCTTCATATAAAATGTGCATATTGGAGTCAATTTTGCATAGGAATTAACCTCATCCCATTCTGATCATTGTACACGCAGAAATCTCAATTTTTCTACAAACTGTTCTAGAATCCGAATTTACAGTTCACCTAAATTGCAATAAATCATAGAAATTATTTAGAGGCAGACTTAAAGCTACATTAGTTCTACAATTATGTAGGTTTATGTCTCATTTAACTATATAATTTTTAATTGATTCATTTTGAGGTCTCTAACTCAAATTATATACTTTCATTTATGTACATATCTATGCCATACTATAGATTAATTTATTAAGTTAAATTAATCTAAAAACCCTTAGTTCCTACTTTATAGACATTATAATTATCCATTAACATGCTCATCCTATTAATTATTTTGATTTAGAACTTGTTAACTGAGTCCTTAAGTGAATAACAATGTATTTGCAATTATTCCTTCATATTATACATACTCATTCTCTACTGCTCACTGTCCGATTTTGCATAATATTTTTTCACATGGTAAACAACATTTTTCAGGGAAATTTTCTCCTAACATTTGATAATTACGATCTTATCTATATTCTATAAAAATTTCAAGTCATTTTGATGTATATCCCAGGAGTTATAGCATAATAAACACCTATTGCTCCAATGACCCGCCAAATGCAAAAGGGCTACTGTTTTGGGCATTTTTGAGGACCCTAGAAGTAAAATTTCATTATTTTTATTTCATACCATTTGTAGGCACAGAAGTCCCGGTTCTATCCCAAATAGATTCATCAAATTCTAAGTTCAAAAACTCCACTTATAATCAAAATAGTCATTGGAGGTCAATCCGAATTTCTGGACAGCACTTTCACATTAATGTCTAATATCTTAATTCAAGTCAATATACTTATAAAATCCATAATCAACACTATATTAATGCATGCAAGAAATAATAGTTCCCAAACCTGGACATGCAACTCATATCTTCGTCAATATTTTCCTTTTTCTCTCACTATCTTCTTCTTTCAAGATCCTAATTTTCTCCTTCTTTTCCTTTCACAACAATTTCATCCATTAACACAAACTTTTAGCATTTAATTCAATCTATTATCAACAAAAAAAACAATATGAAGAAGAATAAGAGATGAATTACTAATTAATAAGCTTACCTTATTGTTACACACTAATTTGTCTTGATTTAATTCAACAAGCATACATTTCTCTTCAAGGATTTCTTAGATATGCTTAACAATGAATGAAAGTGTGAAAAGAGAGAAAATTTCTGAAATTTCTCTCAAGAATGCAATCCCTCACTCCCAAAGACTCTCTTTCTAACATTTAAAATTACTATATACAGTGGGAAGGGAAAATTCCCTTGGAGTCCTTCAACAATTTGCATGTCCCACTTTTTCCTATACAATTTTTGCATGTTACTAATTGTGCTTTCACTTTTTTACTTTTCTTGAATCAACCCCCCCCCCCCACATTCAATCTCTTTTTAAAATTAAACCCACTTATTCTTTATTTAAACATTGGCCTCTAAATTTATATGCCCCTTTTTATTTAGCCCTCAAACTATATATTATCACTTGACTATTGCATCCTCTATCATAGGTAGTTTTTCTAAATTCAACTTGTATGTAATTTTTGACCATATTTAGCTAATGTCTTCTGCTACAAACTTATTACACTATGTTTCTAGTTTCTAAAACGTCAAGAATTATCTCCATATCATTTGTATATTTTAAGATATTTACAAAATACTAAGGTATGTTCCTAGTGACTAGGCTGCAAACTATTTTGGAATTCATGCCTAAATATAGCCTAGTTAAAGACATATTTCGAACTTGTTTTCTTCATATGAAATTTAGATATGGATGTCTAGTTTCAAACCCAATTAGAATCATATAATTTGGTGTTCTATAACACGAGATATAGCCAAAAGAGTACTGAAAGGTCAAGTAAAACATGATAATCCATCCAATATTGTTTAATTAGACTTTGCTAATTTGAAATTGCTCTTGAATTTTTCTAGGACCTATTTTGGGTCCTTACATATATCACCTCAACCAAGAGGAAGGTTCCCATTGAGTGCCGGTGTGAGTAGAACTCCATTGTCGGGTTACATGGAGAATATATGGACCCCAAATGTACAATATTGTTCGAGAACCTACATGGACTATAACATGTACACTAAGTTTCATATGCTCTGTTTATAAAATGCATAGATGTGACATCAAGACCTTGTTTTATAATCATGGTATGTAATGCTTGTTCTTTATGATCATATACAACTCTACTAGTCTATTTAAATATATATATATAAATGCTTGCACACATGTAAGACTAATGATAACATTCATTTAACCAAGTGCAATGCATGACATAGAATGAAGATTGTAAGAGAATCAGGTTACCATGCTAAGATAACATAAAGGATGTAAAGTTTATGAACCTAATATGAGAATTTTACTATATATGTGAAGTAAATATGCATACCAGGACTACGTCTAGATGCTATATGACTTACATACACCCTTATATTATGAATTAATGTTGAATGCCTATCTTAGGTGACCAAAGTGATTTAATGCGGTAAATGGAAATCTTGTACCATTAATAACTATGATGTCTAGCCTCTTGATAAAAAGGACTATAAGATATATATAAAGGTATGTACGCACATATGCATAATGATAACATTGACCTCACTAAATGTAATGTATGATATAAATTGGTGTTGTAAGAGGTTTAAGTTACCATGTTAGGATAATATTAAAGAACACATATGCATGGAACAGGATTGAGAATTGAGTTGTTATAAGAAAAAATCATGTCTAACAAAAAAAATGGATGTTGCATGGCATAAGCACTTTCTTAAGCATGCCATATCGGTTAATTGAAGCAAGTCGAGCTTGTACGATTGATAATCATGATTTCTTGAGTTGTAAGAAGAAAGAAATATGAAATACATAAATGATAATAGTTTGACATGAATAGTAAGCTATGATGATTTTAGTGGAGTAACCAGTCTAAGAAGGATTGAGCTAAGTTAAGTAAATACTCTAGATTAATGTAGCATAGTATTCGTTGTTGAGGATGAAGTCTTTCTCAAATGATCAGTATAATAAATTCTTATTTTATTTGGTATTCTTCATAAAAAGGTTGTGTATATTTATGCATGATTATATTACCCAGGGAAAGAGGTTATTTATAAAATTTTGTTCCACACTAAGCTTTATAGCTTAGCCCGGGTTTGTTTATCCGTGTAGGTTCGAGTTAAGCTCTGGAGGATCGGGAGAGAAGTGATTGCATTGAGGATTTCAGGATTCTTAAAGGCCATTCATGTTATGATTATTTATTTATATGTTGATTATTTTATAGTGGTATGTAGTTATGGCCTATCTTATTACTATTATTAGTATTTCTACCCGATCTCTATATTAGGTATGATGATGATTGATGATAATTAATGATTATCCATAGTTAATAGATTAGGGTGTTACAGTTAGTGGTATCAGAACCCAGGTTTATTCTTTTCTGGGCAATAAGGAATTAAGAAATTGCTTTGGAAGATTAAGATGATATTTGTTTAGACCATGGTGTTGTTGTTATTGGCATACATCTTGATGATTATGTTAGGTGTTTGACTTATGATTGATATATTGGACCATTAGTAAGATTTTGGCAGAGATTGCGAGATGATATCTGAGGAATTGTCAATATCTCTCACCTCCTGTTATTAGAAGTGCTTAAAAGCCTTGACGTTCTATGATTGAGGTATAGCATAAGATTGATTATAAGTATGTATAGATTATTTAATAAGATCCTTGAGGAAAAGTTCATATGACTAGAAGAGAACTTGATCTTTCGCATAGATTATGATGCAAGATGTTAAGATTATTAAGATACTCGGGATAAGAAATACAATGAGCATAAGAGTATCTAGAAATCGGAGATAGATATATATGATTATAGATGATGAGTTTATTATGCATATAGAGGATGCTTATGGTTATAGTTACTTTTAGCTAAAGCACAGTTAAGAATTGCTAGCAATAGAGATAAAGATTACCAGTTTTGGATTTCGAGGATGAAATTCTTTTAAGGATGAGTGATTTGTAAGGATCCAATCATGACCCTAATCAGATTATTGTTAATTAATCAGGACCATCATTAATTAAGGAAAAATTGGATTATTTTGCAATTATTGAGGGTAAGTCCCAAGAGGGATAATTTGGTAATTTCAGCATGTAAGCATATGAGTTAAGTTAAATTAAAGATTAAAGAAAAGGATATAATTGAAGTGAATTAGAAAGTCTTGGGGTTAAGTTGGAAGGAAATTGAATAATGGGAGTTTAATTGTGCTTAAGGGCATTATGGGAAATTGCTTGGGAAGATATATTCCCCATTCATTTATTATGGGACTCTTGGAGAGATGAGGGATCGGCTCTTTCTATCTCCCTCCCCCCCTCTCTCTCTCTCTCGTTTTTGGTTACGAGATTGAAGAAGAAAAACCTAGGGTTTTGGGTGTTTCAACCTCATGAAGGAGAAGAAAGGAATCAAGAGTAAAGGGGATGGATCAAGAGAAGTGAGGGAGGTTTGAAGCTTTAAAAGCCAGGTATGGGAATTACTGTGATTTTGTTATCTATGGATAGATTTGTAGAGATTAGAGTTATGTTGTTTGCATTCTTAAATGAGTAATGAAAGATTATTTGTTTTAAGATGAGTAAGGAAGGATTGTTTGCTTTAAAATGAGTTTTTGAAGATCATTTGGCTTATAGGATTAATTCTATTTACATTTGATCGGAGATCAGATCGATTTGTTTCTATTCCTGACAACGTTATTTCTTAGGGTGCTGAGTCATGACATTCTTCACGAGTCATGAAGTCTATCACGAGTTGTGCACCTCTTGCCTTCACTCGTGAATTTCTTCACGAGTCGTGAACCTTACCCATTTTTTTCTTCACTCGTGAACCTCTTCATAGGTCGTAAACTTATCCTTTTATTTCTTCGCTCATGAACTTCTTCACGAGTCATGAATCTCATTGCTTTTCTTCACTCGTGAGTCCCTTCATGAGTCAAGCATTCCTTCACGACTCGTGACCCTAGTGTTGGCCTTCTACTGACTCGTGAATGACTTCACAAGTCGTGAAATTTTGTCCGACTCATGAATGCCTTCATGAGTTATGCACTGCCACTTGGCTATTTTCCTCATGTAAAGCACAACCATTTATACATTCTATTTTCAAATAGTTTCTTCTTCACCTAAGCTGCAAAACATTCATTAACTTATGAACCAATAACGTAGGGTGTATAATTGAGATAAACAAGTTAACCATAAGTAATGTTGAGGGAGTTTGAACATTAAAGTGATGTATAGTATGTATTGGGTTATTATCTGAATTTGAAGGATATGAATGAATTTATAAGAGGGAATTTATTGAACTAAATTGTAAGTCATCTAATCCATCAATTTGTTGTATAGGGCAACATCATTTAAGTAGAGAATTTCTAAGTATGTATATAAAAGACTAAAAAAATTTATAAGAATAAACCTATGAAGTCACAATATAATGACCACTTGAACTTTTAATTAGAGAGTCCTATACAGGGGAATGCTAATATGAAATATGTTGTTAAGAATTTATTTTAAGGCCTAATGAAAATAAACCTAAAGAGAGAGTAAGAGGCAATATAGTAACTTAAATGATATGCTAATTAATGTGTCCTGCAAATTCGTTATGAGGTATGTACTGGGTCAAAGGATGATTTTGTCAAAATATTGCGATTTAACCTAGTTGTACTAAGATAATAGTTGCAAGGTTGCAAATCTAAGATAAAAGGAATGGGCCAACATGACTTATATTTAATTATGAAACTATAGAAGCTTGAAGGCCTTCGAGGTCATAAGAAGAATTATGATTAGCAATGAGGTATAAGAACTTTCTTGCCAATTTATTCATGCCTATAATATATTATGATCAACTCATGCCCGTCAGTAGTGTGCTAATGACTAAGACAAAATAATCACACATAACATACCTAAGTATAAAATGTTACAAGATGAAAAATACAAATAAGGATGATTGAAGTATATGTGATTAGGTTAAGGTGTATAACTTATTGTCTGTGATCTGATGGACCATTGAAGTGAATCAATGGACTAATTATGAACAAGTGTTGACCCCCAAGTTATAAGAGAACTTGCGCACATTATTACTATTTGGATCATAAATGCATGAATATTGCTTTAAATAATTATGTTATGATGTGAGCTATGATAGTATGTGTAGGATGCTCACAAAAAATTGCAATGAGGTACATCATTGAGAATTATCAATAAGTTATATAATTTAATGTTTTATAATTAATGTTATCATGCTATGATTCGATTGATCAATGAAAGTAATAATTTATTATGATTGCATTATCATGTAACTACTATGACATGTATGAATGATGTTGATGCAACTATGTGGTTAGATGACCTACACCCATGAGCAATAGAGCCTAAAGCTCAACATTGATGTATGATAAGATTGATATGCATTCTCTTATTAATTATGGCTTTAAGTCAAATGGTGTGCTATGTAAAGAAGGGTATGTTAAATTAAAGATGTTCTTAAGTGGTTAAGCCTGCAGGTCTTAGTTTAGTTGTGGATTAGATAGGCATACTTAGAGGGATACAGTCGCAGCTGCCATAGTTGACCCCATTTTGGTCTTGTTCCTTAGTGGAACCATCGTTTGACCCCGTTTAGGTCCATAGTTTGCTCCTTGTTGGAACCATTGCTTGACCCCGTTTGGGTCCATAGTTGATATCTTTGTATATCCATAGTTTGATACCTTCGGGTATCCATTGCTCCCGTTATCCACCTTTCGAACTAGTACTTAGGCAGGCTATTAAAGGTGATAAAAAGTATAAGAAATTAAGTGATATATATATGTGTGTGTGTGTGTGTAAATATATATGTGTAAATATATATGTATCGATTTCTTCACGTAGTTGACATAAGCATGATGAATGTCTTATTGTATTGTGTTGTTTTATCTTAAATTCCTTTTGGCTATAACTGTCTTTATGAAATGAGATGCCATGTTCATTATATCATGATTATAAGATATGTATATCACCTCAACCGTGAGGAAGGTTCCCATTTAGTGTCGGTGTGAGTAGAACTCCATCGGTGGGTTCTACGAAGAATATATAGACCCTAAATGTACAATATTATACTAGAACTTACTTGGACTATAACATGTACACTAAGTTTCATATGCTCTATTTATAAAATGCATACATGTGACATCAAGACCTTGTTTTATAATCATGATATGTAATGCTTCTTCTTTATGATCAAATGTAACTCTGCTAGTCTGTTTAAATATATATATAAATGCTTACACACATGTAAATCTAAAGATAACATTCATTTAACCAAGTGCAATGCATGACATAGAATGAAGATTGTAAGAGAATCAGGTTACCATGCTAAGATAACATAAAGGATGTAAAGTTTATAAACCTAATATGAGAATTGTACTATATATGTGAAGTAAATATGCTTACCAGGGCTACTTGTATATGTTATATGACTTACATACACCTTTATATTATGAATAAATGTCAAATGCCTATCTTAAGTGAACAAAGTGATTTAATGTGGTAAGTTGAAATCTTGTACCATTAATAACTATGATGTCTAAGGTCTTGATAAAAAGGATTATAAGATGTATATGAAGGTATGCATGTACATATGCATAATGATAACATTGTCCTCACTGAATGTAATTTATGATATAAATTTGTGTTGTAAGAGGTTTAAGTTACCATGTTATGATAATATTAAGGAACACATATGTATGGAACAAAAGTGAGAATTGAGTTGTTATAAGAAAAAATCATGTCTAACAAAGAAAAAAAAGGGATGTTGCATGGCATAAGCACTTTCTTAAGCATGCCATGTCGGTTAATTGAAGTAAGTCGAGCTTGTACGATTAATAATCATGATTTCTTGAGTTGTAAGAAGAAAGAATTATGAAATGCATGAATGATTATAGTTTGACATAAATAGTAAGCTATAATGATGTTAGTAGAGTAACCAGTCTAAGCAGGATCGAGCTAAGTTAAGTAAATACTCTAGATTAATGTAGCATAGTATTCATTGTTGTGGTTGAAGTCTTTCTCAAATGATCAGTATAATAAATTCTTATGTTATTTGGTATTCTTGATAAAAAGGTCGTGTATATTTATGCATGATTATATGACCTAGTGAAAGAGGTTATCTATAGAATTTTGTTCCCCACTAAGCTTTATAGCTTAGCCTGAGTTATTTATCCATGTAGGTTCGAGTTAAGCTCCAGAGGATCGGGCAAGAAGTGATTGCATTGAGGATTTCAGGATTCTTGAAGGCCATTCATGTTATGATTATTTATTTATATGCTGATTATTTTATTATTATATGTAATTATGGCCTGTCTTATTACTATTATTAGTATTTCTACCTGATCTCTATATTAGGTCTGATGATGATTGATGATTATCCATGGTTAGTGAATTAGGGTATTACAACAATATGCCCAGAACTTCAAAAGGATCTGGAGCATTTAGAGGCTTACGAGTTAAGTAATCATCTCGAATAGACATTCCAACAAGCAAGGCAAGATAGGTATGAGACTACCAAAGCTTTGCTTGCTCATAAAATGGCTGAAGGTCCATCAGTAAGTGCTCATATTCTGAAAATGAAAGGTTATATCGATCACCTTAAAAGGATTGGATTTCCCATCATTTTAAATTTGGCCATGGATTTGATCCTTAATTCATTGCCTAATGGTTATAACCAATTTGTTTTGAATTATAATATGAACAATGTAACACCCTAATCCCTTAACCATGGATAATCATCAATCATCATTATCATAAACCTATTAATGGTTAGGCATAAATAATAATAATAAGATAGGCCATTACTACATGCCACAAATAAATAAATCAACTTATGGATAAATAATCATAACATAAAAGGGCTTCAAGCATCCTAAAATCCTTAAGGCAACTGCATCTTGCCCGATCCTCTGGAGCTTCTCTTAAAACCTACATGGATAAACAAATTCATGCTAAGCTATAAAGCTTAATGGGGAACAAAACTCTATCGATAACTTCTTTCCATAATTCATCTAATTTCTTATAACTTTCACAGTAACACGGAATACATATAAGTCTATTGCATTGATCCCTTCATAATGAACATTTTGGGAAGTCCTCAAAATTATTACGAATACTATATTTACTTATGTCTAGAGCAGTTTATAAATTATCTTATTTCGAATCCTGCCAATTTACTATCATCATCTTACTTTTTCTCTTTCTTTAAACTGGGTTTATTCATTCCTTTCCTAATCCTTACTACTTGTCATGATTCAAACATCCACTTGTTGATAGTACAAAACTTTGACTTAATGCATTAATCATATTGTTACATAAGTTATGCATTCTACATTAATCTATGCACATAGGGGTGCTTATGCCATGAAACAATCATAGAGTTATGGTCAAACATGATTTCTATATATATCATTATACAATTGTCTTTTTAGGTTCATACAACTTATCTTGTAATGCTATCCTATCATTTTACTTTAAACATCATACCATATCATAATATATATATCATGATTTGCACTTTGGTTTATATCAAAATCATACTTATGCATATACATGTGTAATTGTTCATATACATACTAACAGCTTTGCATGCCATTTCAACGAATATGTATTACATATCATAATTAACAGATAAAGTCTTCATACCATGTGTAAACATGTCATAATTTCCACATAAGAGATATGAGATATCAAAATAATATCATAATGAATACAGCATTTCATTTCATAGAGGTAGTTTTATAATATATTTCATAGTTTTAAAAGCATATGAAACTCATTGTGTATGTTATAGGCCAAACAGTTCTTATTATAACATTATATGCATTCTATCAAAACATGGCAATTTAACTCTCATAGATATACATTCCAATAATTTCATTTCATTCAAATGATTTATAGCCAAAAGAAATCATGATAAGCAATTAATAGGCCATTTATCGTGTTGATCTTACGTAAATGAAGAAATTGATGCATGATTTACTTTATCTTAGTACATTTTATCATCTTTTATAGCCTGCCTAAGTACTAGTTCAAAGGGTGGATAATGAGAGCAATGGATACCCGAAGGTATCAAACTATAGATATTCGAAGATATCAAACAATGGACCCAAATGGGGTCAAACAATGGTTCCAGCAAGGAACAAACGATAAACCCTAATGGGGACGAACAATGGTTCCATTAAGGAACAAAACCCAAACGGGATCAACTATGGCAGCTGCGATTGTATTCCTCTAGGCATGCCTATCTAATCTATAACTAAACTATAACCCGCAAGCTTAACCACTTAAGAACATCTTTAATTTAACATATCCTTCTTTACTTAGCACATTTTTGGCTTAAAGCTACTTTTTATAAAAGAATGCATCATCCTTCATACCATACATCAATATTGAGCTCTAAGTTTCATTACACATAGATGCAAGTCATGTCATCACATAGTTGCATCAACATCACTCATACTCACCGTAGTGGTTTACATTATAATGCAAACATATAAAACATTACTTCCATCGATCTATCTCGTCATACTTATAATTATGCATGAAGCCAATAAGGCAATTATGAAAGTGTAGTTCTTACAACTAAAAAGCTTCATAATATCATATGCATGTCCATATATATAATCATAGAAATTCATACTTTTGGGGTTCTCATATTTGCTCACATTATGAATCAAACTACTCATCATAGCATGGTTGAATTAATTATCAAACATTGACTTACCTAACTCATTAATAATTCTCAATGGCATACCTTGTTACCGCCTGTCGTGAGTAGCTTTCACACATTATCATAACCCAAATCAATACATAATCACTTGAAACAAAGCTCATGCATTTATGGTCCATATAATAAAATAATTAGGTTCATCTATAGCTTAAGGTCATCACTTGTTCATATTTAATTCCTTGATTAACTTTCATGGTCTATCAAATTCTAGATAACACGTTATACACTTTAACGTAATAACATATATACTTCAATCATCTTACTTGTATTTTTTATCTTATAACATTTATACTTAGGTAATTTATGTGAGATTATTTCATCTTAGTCGTTGGCACACTACTGATGGGTATATGCTAATTATAATATAGTATAGGCATAAGCAAACAAGCGAGCATGTTATTATATATATCAATGTTGATCATTACTTCTACTTATGACCTTAAGTGTAATCAAACTCTTATAGTTTCATAATTTAACATAAATTATGATGTCCCATTTCTTTTAACTTAGACATGTAACCTTGTATCTATTCTCTTATTATCACTAGGCTATGTTTTAGGATTCTCATGTCATTGTAGAGGAATACTTATGTGAAATATTTTTAGGCAAAGCCAAATCACATGTGTATAATCATTATAATACAATCAATTACAAGTAAACACTTTCATGTATTCTAATGTTAGTGTTCATTTACTACCTTTATTCTCATATATCGCTTCATTTAATCATACTTAGTGTGACAACTTATCTTTATTTCATGCTTAAAATGCTTTAAAATTACTTAAAAAGGGTTTAGACCAGCTTTGGTGACACAAAAGGGCTTAAAAATCATGTTTGGGTGAAGTAGGGAAGTTTCACAAGTCATGACGGGTGTCATTACTCATGAAAGGGAACAAACTTCATGACTCGTGCACTTGTTCATGAGTAACATATGTCAGGAGTTGTGATAGGAGTCACGAGTCGTGAACAATCATAGGCAGTTTTCTGAGTTCAAATTGTAAACGATTTTTGACCAACCAAAAGGTATTTTTAGCAAATATGGTCTTATACAAACTTATTCCATTATGTTTCTAGTTTCTAAAACATCAAAAATCATCTTGATATCATTCTTTATTTTCAGATATTTACAAAACACCAAGGTTTGCTCCTAGTGACTGGGCAGCAAACTGTTCCAAAATTCAAGATGAAATATGGCCTAGTTAAAGACAGAGTTAGAACATTTTCTTCATATGAAATATAGTTATGGAAGTTTATTTTCAAATGCAGCAAGAATCATTCAATTTGATTTTCTGTAGCTCAATTTATAAGCAAAACAGTCTAGATAGGTCTATTAGTTTTAAAGCAGATTTTTCTTATTTCATGTAAAACTCTTAAATTCTTACCTCTGTATTTATTTTTCACGAGTAAAACCATGAGATTCATGAGTCACACAAGTCTTAAGAATCCAATCAGCATGTATGACTCATGAAGGAATTCACGAGTCGATAGCCAAGCTCACGAGTGAAGAAGAGAGAGGGAGTTCACGAGTCATACGAGGCTCACGACTTGATTAGCATGCATGACTCGTGAAGACATTCACGAGTCGGTAGCCAAGGAAGAATCAGAATCTTCACAAGTCATGAATGAATTCACGAGTGGCCCAGAGGTAAGAGGTGCATGACTTGTGAAGGGCTTCACGAGTCGGACATGACTCGTGAAGAAGTTCAAGACTCGGCACCGGCACTCACACAGAAAATGGTTCCATCTCAGTTCTTTCAAAATTCATCTCAAACTCCCAATTAAAAACCTAGACAACCTAACCCTAATTTCCTGTAGTTACATTTACCACTATCAAAATCATCTTCCCATGCATAAAAATCAACATAATAGTCCCATACCTTATTGAAGCTTTAATTTTTTCTTAGATCCTCCTCATCCAACTTCCTTGCTCAAGATTCCCTTCTTCTCCTTGTTCATAAACAACAACAAGCATGACAAATTCATCATCTCTCTCTCAACCTCCTTAATACTAGAAATCAAACATAGGGAAGAGGACAATAGATCTAGGAGAGGAAAAACATTACCTTTGTTGCTAGCTCACAAACCCTAGCTTATTCTCCAACTCGTAACCAACGGAGAAAAAGGGGAGAGAGAGAGAGAGAGCTATCTCCCTCAAAATGCCGATCCAACCACTCCTAATCTCCCAAGAGTTCCTTCTCCAAGAAGCTAATAAAAGTTAGTGGGGTAAATATCTCACCAAAGGAAATTCTCACTATACCCTTATACACTTTGATCTCCTGCATTTCTATTTCTTACAATTTAACCCCAAGACTTCCAATTTACTTTCAATTACATATTTCCTAAAAATTACAACTTACCTATATTCAATTACAAATATGTTAAAATTACCAAAATACCCCTCTTGGGACTTAACCTCAATAATTGTAAAATAATCCAATTTTGCCTTAATTAGCGATGATCCTTATTAATTAAAAATAATCCGATTAGGGTCATGATTGGGTCCTTACAAACAATATGGAGATATCCCTTCCTGAGCTACATGCGATGCTTATGACCGTTGAGCAAAGCATTACAAAAAGGCCCATTCATATTCTTATGGTTAATATAGGAAAAGGGATGAAGAATAAGGGCAAGGGTAAGGCTAAGGCAAAAGTTACTGGTATGCCTAAGGCACAAGCTAAATACAAACCCAAGGAAAAAACTCCAAAGGAGGGAGTTTGCTTCCATTGCAATGAACCCGGTCATTGGAAGAGGAATTGCAAGCTCTACTTGGAAGAATTAAAGAAGAAGAATAGTGAGACTACATCTTCAAGTATAGAAATTAATTTATCTACTTCTACTTCTTGGGTATTAGATATTGGATGTGGTTCTCACATTTGTACAAATGTGCATGAACATAAAAGGAGTAGGCAACTGAAAAAGGGTGAAGTGGACCTATGAGTTGGCAATGGAGCAAGAGTTGCTGCCTTAACTGCATGGACTTATTAGTTGACTTTGCCCAATGGGCTTTTATTAGTTTTGAATAATTGCTTTTATGTTCCTACTTTGAGTAGGAATATTATTTTAGTTTCTTATTTGGATGATGAAGGTTTTTCTTTTCTTATTAAGAATAAGAATGTTCTATGTATTATGATGATATGCTTTATTGTATTGCTAATTCATATAGTGGCCTTTACATTCTAAATCTAGAAAAATCCAACAATCAAGATATATATAACATAACTACAAATAAATCCAAACCTAATGATTTAAATAAGACATATTTATGGCATTATTGCCTTAGTCATATAAATGAGAAACGCAAATCAAAAATCCATCAAGATGGAGTTTTGGAATCATTTGATTTTGAATCATTTAAAAATTATGAATCTTATTTATTCAACAACATGGCAAAAGATCCATTCACTAGACATAGTGAAAGGGACACTGATTTAGTAGGCCTTATACATACTGATGTGTGTGGCCTATTAAGCATAAATGCCAGGGGAATATTTCAATACTTCATTACTTTCACTGATGATTTTAGTAGATATGACTATGTCTATCTAATGAAACATAAACATGAATCATTTGAAATGTTTAGAACCTTTCAAAATGAAGTTAAAAATCAAATTGGTAAAACTATAAAAGCACTTCGATCTTATCAGGGTGGTGAATACTTGAGCTAAGAGTTTGATGATCATCTAAGGAATTGTGGAATTGTTTCACAATTAACTCCACTGAGGACACCACAATGGAATGGTGTTTCTGAAAGAAGGAATCGAACTTTATTAGATATAGTTGATCTATGATGAGTCAAACAGATCTTCCTTTATCCTTTTGGGGCTATGCATTAGAAACAGCTGCATTCACTCTGAACTGAGTTCCATCTAAAGTGGTTGAAAAGATACCATATGAGATATGGACTGGGAGAATTCCTAGTTTATCTTTTCTAAAGATTTGGGACTGTGAGGCTTATGTCAAACAACAAGTCTCGAATAAATTACCACCTAAATTTGATAAATGTCTTTTTGTGGGATATCCTAAAGAAAGTAAAGGATATTACTTTTATAATCCCTCTAAGAATAAAGTGTTTGTTGTTTGAAACGGTGTCTTTCTAGAAAAAGAATTTATTTCTAAAAGAACAAGTGGGAATAAAATAGAATTTGAAGAAGTTTAAAAACCATAAAATGGCATTGGACCATCGATGGAAACTCAACAAGTTTCACAAACAGTTGAGGAACTTGTGCAAGTTACATAAGACCTGCATAGATCTAATAGGACACGACATCAACCCAAAAGATATGGATTTCTCATAACGGATAGTCATGAGGTAATGCTTATGGATCATAATGAGCCTACTACCTATCAAGATGTTGTATCAAGTCTAGATTTTAAAAAATGGCTAGAGGCCATTCAATTTGAAATGCAATCCATGTATGACAATCAAGTTTGGAACTTGATTGAACCACCTGAAGGAATTAAAACCATTGGGTGTAAATGGGTGTTCAAGAAGAAAACTCATATAGATTGGAAAGTACATACCTTTAAAGCAAGACTTGTTGCAAAAGGTTTCAAGCAAACTCATGGTATTGACTATGATGAAACTTTTTCACCAATCGCAATGCTTAAATCAATAAGAATTCTTATTGCCATTGCTGCATATTATGACTACGAGATATGGCAAATGGATGTCAAAATAGTGTTTCTTAATGGAAACTTACTTAAGGATGTGTATATGACACAACTTGAAGGTTTTTTCCACCTTAATAATTCTAAAAAGGTGTGCAAGCTACAAAGATCCATTTATGGATTAAAGCAAGCTTCTAAGAGTTGGAATCTTCATTTTGATGAAACAGTCAAAAAGTTTGGATTCATAAAAAATGAAGATGAATCTTTTGTATACAAGAAGGTTAGTGGGAGTGTAGTAATGTTTCTCGTCTTATATGTTGATGACATATTACTCATTAGGAATGATATCCTTATGTTACAAAAGACCAAAGATTGCTTAGGGAAATCTTTTTCAATGAAAGATCTAGACGAAGCTGCTTATATCCTTGGGATTAAGATCTATAGGGATAAATCTAAAAGAATAATTGGTCTGAGTCAAAGTACTTATATAGACAAGGTGCTGCATAGGTTCAGCATGCAAAATTCTAAAGGTGGATTTTGGCCAATGTCTTATGGCATCATTCTTAGCAAGACTCAATGTCCTACGACATCTGATGAGCGACACCGCATGAGTATAATTCCTTATGCTTTGGCTATAGGATCTATCATATATGCCATGTTATGTACTAGACCAAACATTTCATATGCATTGATCATGACAAGTAGATACCAATCAAACCCTGGTGAAAGTCACTGGAAAATCGTTAAAAATATCCTTAAGTACTTGAGAAGAACTAAGGATGCATTCTTAGTATATGGAGGATTGAAAGATGAGCTAGTAGTAAATGGTTACACAGATGCAAGCTTCCAATCTGACAAAGATGCCTATAGATCACAGTCCAAATATGTATTTTTGTTAAATGGAGGTGTTGGTAGCTGGAAAAGTTTTAAAAAAAGCACTATTATTGATTCTATAATAGAAGCTGAGTAAATAGCAACATTACATGCAGCTAAGGAAGCTGTATGGATCAAGAAATTCATTGTTGAACTAGGACTAGTTCCTAGCATCATAAATCCTATAGAACTTTATTGTGACAATAATGGTGCTACAACAAAGGCTAAAGAGCCCAGATCCCATTAGAGATCCAAACATATACTCAGGTGTTTTTATCTCATTCATAAAATCATTGATAGAGGAGATGTCAAGATATGTAGAGTACAACAAATGAAAACATTGCTAATCCACTTACAAAGGCTCTTCCATAAGCCAAACATGATGGTCATACTAGGTCCATGGGTAATAGACACTTATATGATTAGGCCTAGTGCAAGTGGGAGATTATTAGTGGATATGCCCTAGGCCAAATATTCGGTTCTTTATGTAATGTAACATTTCATTAAATAAAATTGGGTTTTCTTCATGTTATTATATTTTTGGCATGTTACATTATAATAATGCTTATAAATAACAATCTAAAGTTATTTTGACTATCCCTAGTTATTTATCATTAAATGAATAATGATAAATAAAGACTAGTATAAATTTAATTGATAGTCATGGGATTATTATATATGATGATATGAATTAAACTTATAAGTACTTGTTAGAGAATAGAGTAATGGATAGACCCGCTATGAGATACTACATAGGTTAATGTTATTAGTGATCTCATAATAGTTATGTTATCGATCCTTAGACCTGAGATTATCAAAGTATCCTACATGACGAACATTATCTTTAATCAGGTAATTATAAAGATTATGATTGGACATGATGAGAATCATGCAGAGGATAGTAAATAATCAAAAAGGAATTTGTCCTTCTCTTATGAGAGATATATCTATTAGGGCCATCGATAAGTAGGACTGAGAAATGCATGATCGTGCTCAAATGAATTGATGGAGCAATCAATATCATTTGATATTATCAGTCTACTTAGTGATCGAGAAATTATATGTTTGGACTATATAAGTTTGACATGGACCATGACTTATGTTCAAACAAGATATCGTGTGACAAATGGATTATAAAATGTTTTATTAGGTTAAAATCAAATTATCGATATTCATATTATTTGGCCAGCCATAATGTCTTGCTAGAGACCACTTATGATGTATGGGGTCGTGATGGGATTAGGGCTCACTGCCAATATGATGTAAATCTATTGGGCCGCACACATAGAAGTGATGAATGGACTAAGGGTTAATTCGAGCATTTTGAATTTTATTTTGTGATAAATTAAAATTTGAAATAAACAAAAAAATATAATAATAATAATAATAATAATAATAATAATAATAATAATATTTAAGATTAATATTATTATTCTTATTTTAAATAAGAAATAAAGTATTTCTTATTTTAATAAGAAAAGTGGGGCCGAAGTTTTCTCTCTCTAAATTATGGTTAGGTTAACTATATATATATATATATTTAAACCCTAATTAAGTGTAGGAAGTGAGTGGTAGACGTCATTTAGATTGAGAGAAAAAGAAAAATCGCTTTTTTGTAACCTTGAGAAAGAGAGAAAAAGAACCCTAGCAGCCAAGGAAGGGAGCTAGCACCCCGAGTGATTCTCTTCATTACATTTGCATATGGATACTAGTAGAGGGTATCATTTCATGTGAGGCCGCACTTGCTAGTTCAATTTATTTGCACTTCGAGAGGTTGGTAATTGTTACACTTCTCTTTCTATTGAATCAATTGGATCGCTTGGATCAATCGTGGGTTTCTATTTTCCGCTGTGATTTTATTTTATTTTATTATTTAAAACCCTACATAAAATGCGTACAGAGGGGTCCACTACACTAAGACCAATTGGTCTCGGCCGAGTACTCCAGTCTAGCCTATGAATTCTACAAATAGTTTTACTAAATCAAATTGCACTTCAAATTAGACTCAGCAAACAATATTTCAATGATGGAATGTGACATGGCATATACATGATGATCACACAGTGTAAAAATAATAAAATTGATCATACATGCCATGCAATCCTTAACAAGAATCGAAAATATGTAATTTTAGGGTTTTGAAACTTACAATCTTAGATGCACTTCAAATCTTGATTTTGTTGATGAACAGCAAATAGGATGAACTTATATGCTTCAGATCTTGATCACCAATGCCAAAGAAATAGCCTTTATGGCACTCCTCTCTATGTTCACACACATAATTGCAAGGAAGGCTTAAAACTTAGATTGCTAGCTCTAATCCTTTTGTATATGGCAATGGGTATTAAACTAAAGACACAAGACCTGATCTTGTTCTTCCTAAGGTTTCTCAAATGCTACCCAAAATCCAAGAGAAGAAGGAAGAGTCCTTTCCCCTTGAGAGTGGTGGCTTAGAGAGAGAAAAACTCCACTAGGTCAAATAGAATTAATTTATTTATATCACTAGATTAGGAAAGCCTTATGGTTGCCGAAATCCCTTAGAATTAGGTCTTATATTCAGCCCCTATCACTTCCTAATCAATTGATTTAAATTAGTTCAAATTTTATTAAATTTTAAATTTAAATTCATTTAAATGGCATAAGACATTTAAACAAAAAAAACTACCACTTAATTAGGATATACACATGTGCCGAAATTCACAATGATTTCATCTTTGAATTTCAGCCATTCTCTCTCCTATTTAAGTGTTTTATTTTGATTCAAATGCTATTAGGATTTAATAGTCAATTAACTTAATTAATCCAAGATAATTAATTAATTGAAATTAATTCTTGTGGGCAGAATTTCTCTCTCATGGACCAAGTTCTAATTAGCAATATTAATAACCATTTCATACATTAATTTGAATTTAATTAAAAGCCCAAATTAATGGTCAATACTCTATTTAAATATTTTAAGCCCAATGCTTTGTGTGCAATCCAATAGGTCCATTTAATATTGGTAATGAATTAATTCAAAGGCTATATATATTCTCTAGCAAGATATTGTAGCATTCCAAATTAAATGAAAATGCAAATTGCATTTAGTGACTTAATGTAATTTTGCATAGTCCCTTACCCTTAAATATCAGAATTAATATAAGGCATAGAACTAGTCATCCTTATATATATATATATATATATATTAATTCCTTTCTTGATATTCTAGTGACACTGAACTCTCAGATAAATAATGATTACTCATTATTTTATCTCGGTATGGCCATGCACTTCTCAATTAACTGATCAAGTGGCCGATGATATTTTCTCTCTTATTAAGAGGGGTAATCCCTTCACTTCTCTCATGCTCTCTAACATGAATCAATGCATACCCAAGCATACCCATACTTGTCACCCTGTTAAGAGTACGTTAGGTGTGTGTCAAAGTATATAGTAATTCATAAAGAGTTTCATAGAGATTTTAGGTCTAAGAACTTTGATACAAAACTTGCACATCATAAACACTTATGACTTGTACCGTGTAGTGTTCTCATGAACGGATCGAATCCAAACACCATGTTCTAAACATATATCTATGATCTCTGATTGACACTCTTGTCCTTATGATCCATAAGACATAACTCAACTTATCAAAGAGACCATACGAGCCTTAATTCATTTGTTAGTCCCATAACAATGACTGACTAGGGATATTCAGAATGAAGTCTCTATTATTTCAAGGTCTTACAACCATGTGCCTTAGACATGATAACCTAAACTAAAACAACATTCTTTGATAGTTCTATCAATTGATATGTACAGGAATACAATAGATAAAACAAATGCCTCATTTATTAAATTAAATGCTTTATAACAATGTATTGGGGCTATGCCTTACACACTATTTAAGTGTTTTATTTTGATTCAAATCCTTAGACTTGAGATCACCAAAGTTATCTTAAGTAGCAAGTGGTATACTTTGACTCCATAACTGATTACTTCCAACTGGGAGTGAACATAGTTAGGAGATTGGGTATATCATGACCTACTTGAAGATAGTTGAGTGATTGATAAAGGATTCACCATCCCAGATTTAATAAAGGAAGTTATCTCACATGATTCTATAATTGCCTTGTTCAGAGAATCTCTGGTCAGAGTAAAATGCAAAGATGGATAGAGATCCATGGAGGGCATTTTGTGAACAATGGTTAAATTAATAGAACATACATAATTAGATTTATATGAGTTGATAGAAATCCATACTTAGAATCTAATTGAGATAAGAGTGGTGAAAGGAGTAATTGCACGGTAACTGTTTCTATGGAAGGGTATAATCAAACCACATGACTTTTTTGACATTTGGGTAGTCATGATGCCTAGCTAGAGGCCAATCATGACTTGTATAATGATGTATCAAAAATATCAATGGGATTGATAAAATGAATTGAAGGAGTTTAAATCATGTGAGTTTTGGATAGAACTCATAATTACATATTATACCGCCAACATGGACAGGAAACCAATAGGTCACACACATATAGAGAAAAGGATAAAATGGTAAAATGACAAGGATAATAATATTTGATATTATTATGAGGGTAGAGAAGTGAATAAGATAATAATTAATTAAAGAGTTTAATTAATTATGATCAAGTAAAATTGTCTGCAAAACTTTTGATAAATGTTTTGTAAATAAGAACTATTTGAAATAATGTATTTCATGATTAATTATTATTGTCTTATAAGTGTTATAGGACTACTATAAGTTTTATTGGACTAATATAATAATTAATAAGTCCATTAGAGGAGTTATAAAGGGGCCAGAGGAATGGAGCTGGTGTGGAATCCCTTCTATAGAGGGCCTCACGCCAACTCCATACAGAAGGTCTTAATGGCCTATTTCTTGGACTAAATTAATTTATATATGTTACATAAGTGTTATGGAACTTACATATTTAATTTGGTTGGATTTGGAATCCATTTGGGTATTTAAATCCAATTAGTTGCACAAAGGGCCTAGTTTATGGGTTTTGTTCATAGTCTTTTATGAAAAGGTTTAATTTGGATTTAATTAAGCCCAAATGATTATAATTAATTCCATAGGCCCAATTAATGATTCTCCAGCAATTTTAAAGAGCCCAATCTCATTAGAGGTTGGAATTTTAACCTGACTATAAAAGTCTAACTAATGAGGAATTAGGGTTAAGTGAAAAAACACATAAGAAAGTCTTATTCTTCTATTATCTCTCTCCCTTTTGTGCCACTCCCTTGCTAGATCTAGGGTTTTTTGTCCACTCCTAGTTACACACCAATTGTTGGTTCAATTTATCCTTCTCTAGTGTGGATTACTCATTGGAGGTGTTTGATTTTGGACACTGTGGTTTGCGATAACCCGGTGCGAAGTAAAATCAACTATTCAACAAAAATCAAAGGTGATTTTTCTTATTATCATATAGTTATATTATATATTCATGGCAAGATCAGTAATATTGGTTAAAAATTTTAAAATTCTGCTCATGTATGCGATGCATGTAACCGATAAATTCCAACAGTCTTCACTTGCTATCTTGCTAACCTTGACGTCCCTATGATCATTGATCTCTCTGATCAGGTGGTACCTCCTGAGTATGTGTTTGGATATCTATTGTGACTGGGGCTCCTTGGCCTATGCGTGTTAGAGAGTATGCCCTAGAGGCCATGTAATAGGGATGTTTTTCATATGTATGAATTTATATTCTTAATAAAAGGCATCATTCATTTATTAATGCTATGTTTAAATACATGAGTTTTTAAATCTTAAATTAATAAATGAAGTCCTAGATATTATAAACACAATGCAAAGGCAATCATGAAGGTGTTCATGATATGAGATGTCTATTGCTTGCAAATGTGTTAATATCTAAATATCCCTAGTCATAGAATTAACAGGATAAGACGTTGTTAATTCGAACAGACTAGCACATGTTATGCTTCTTGAATGGTTCAAGTAGTGGTTCTCATAACTGTGATTATGGTAGATAATCAAAGCTAACATGTGGATGCTTGTTAGAAGAACAAGTTCATTGGAGACCTACAAAGAGAATCCTCACATGGATATTAAATCTATGTCAGTGAGGAATCTCTTCATAGCGGTTGTGCAAGTATCCTTAGACTTGAGATCACCAAAGTTATCTTAAGTAGCAAGTGGTATACTTTGACTTCATAACTAATTACTTCCAACTAGGAGTGAACATAGTTAGGAGATTGGGTATATCATGACCTACTTGAAGATAGTTGAGTGATTGGCTAGCCCTAGTTTGATACCAATTTGTTAGTTCAATTTATCCTTCTCTAGTGTGGATTACTCATTGGAGGTGTTCGATTTTGGACACTATAGTTTGCGACAACCCGGTGCGAAGTAAAATAAACTATTCAATAAAAATCAAAGGTGATTTTTCTTATTCTCATATAGTTATATTGTGTATTCATGGCAAGATCAGATCTAATGGTTAAAAAATTTTAAAATTCCGCTCATGTATGTGATGCATGTAACCATTAAAATCCAACATGGTATCAGAGCCATGGTTTTGCCATGGATATACAATTCTATATCTCATTAGAAGTTAGATTTTTAACCTGACTATAAAAGTCCAACTAATGAGGAATTAGGGTTAAGTGATTAAACACATAAGAAAGTCTTATTCTTCTATTGTCTCTCTCCCTTTTGCACCACTCCCTTGCTAGATCTAGGGTTTTTCGACCACTCCTAGTTACACACCAATTGTTGGTTCAATTTATCCTTCTCTAGTGTGGATTACTCATTGGAGGTGTTCGATTTTGGACACTGTGGTTTGCGACAACCCGATGGGAAGTAAAATCAACTTTTCAACAAAAATCAAAGGTGATTTTTCTTATTCTCATATAGTTATATTGTTTATTCATGGCAAGATCAGTAATATTGGTTAAAAAATTTAAAATTCCGCTCATGTATGCGATGCATGTAACCGATAAATTCCAACACGGTATTAAAGCCTTGGTTTTGCCATGGTTATACAATTCTATATTTTTCTGCGAAATAAGTTTTGTTTTATTTTGAGTTATCTATTTCATGAACTTTAAAATATCATATTTAATTGTTCATGAATGAGAAATATTGATTTCTGGATGTGATTGTGACCAAATAAATTTGTTGGAATCAAAAACGAAACTTTTGAAGAATTGTGCATAGGGTTTTGCGTGAAACCCATGGAATTTTAAGGGGCTGTTCTAATTTGATTTCTTATGGGTCTATTAAAACATCATTTAGATGATATTTTATGTGTTTAATATGTGATATTAAGCCTTAAGATCGAACGAAATTAAAATCAAACAAGTTTTGCATAAAAACTAGTTTAGTCGAAAAGTTCGATAAATTGGTGTTCTTCATATGTTCTTGATTTATTCTTGGTTACAACGATTTTTAATCTTCTAAATCTGATATATATAATATATTAAAGTGTTTTTAATTAATTGGATTAATTAAAATGGGCCTTAAATTAATTTGATTAATTTTAATTCATTAAAACCACTTAATGGGCTTAATTATGTTTACGGACTTGGTTTAAATTAGTGAATGACTTGGTGGGCCCAAGGAGCTGATTTAGATTAAACATTATAAACATTAATTAAGTTCATTAATGGGTTTTAAGGGTTGGAGTGGGCTTGGCTCATTCCATAAGGCCCAAATGGTCCAAAAGCCACAAAACTAGTTTGTGTGTGAACACATTTAGGGTTTTCTTTTATGGGTTTCGGCCTACACATGTTTTTAAGCCCAAAATTGATTCTTTTAATTATTTAATATGATTAATTAATAAATAATCAATTTATAATTAATTATTAATCAATTGGATTGATTATTAAGGCAAGAACACATGCATGCAAAAAGGTTTCCTAAAATGAAAGTTTCCAAAATGGAAAAGTTTCCTAATTTGATCACATCATCAAAATAACTCAAAATATTGTTTCAAAGGTTGAAACAAAGTTAGTAATCCATTTATTTATGCATTAGAAAGGCATATAAGGGTGTATGATTGGCATGATGGATAGTTATGGACAAAGCCCAATGTGATTGAGCATTATGCATGTTTTGGCCCAATGAGGATTTTCATGTCCCGGCCACTTGTTTTTGGTTTGTATTTCATTTCAAATTGTAATATGTAATTAGATTACTTAGATTAGAATTAGAAATAGACATGGAGACCACTATCAAGGAACAAGATGGGCCGAATGGAGATCCAACAAGCTTGAAGATAATGTAATTATTTTCTTGTTTGAATCATGCATACTACCTAGGTGTGACCTTTTGATTTCCTTCTTGGCTCGGGCAAATCAATGTAGTGAAGTCCATAACTATACCATATTTTTATGCTTATATTTATGTGATAGATATAGGATGCATACCAATGTATGCCAACCATGTATGATGAGACTTAATTAACTAAAACCCTCAAACAAATACTAAGGTATATAAGCCTTCCATTAATTTGAGGAGAACCAGAGTTCTTTATAGTATCGGTTGTTGACCACAGTCGAGCTCACATTATATCGAATATGTTCAAATCTAATTAAATGGGTCATCTTAGCTAGCCCATTAGCTTGTTGACCACAGTCAAGGCTAATGGTTCTAGAGGCAAGATTAGGAAATGCATATATGATATGCATGCATCAAGAGTTGATAACTTAATGATCCAATAGTTGTGTAGAGACACAATTGGTATATAGATACCTACCTTTCAAGGGTATGGAATTTAACTTGTTGACCACAGTCAAGGTCAAATTACATATCAAGGATTGGATATTGGCCCACTAAAAAAACCATCGGGTTTTCTCGGATTAAATAGTGAGGGCTATTAATTCGTAATAAAATTATGGGAGTGAATGAATTAATTAAAGACCTTATTAATGCATACATATATATGAACATACTCTCATATCTTTTCTTTTTCACATTTAGGTCATCATCATGAGCACATCAAACATTAATATACGATCAATCTTGGATAACAAGCTGGTTGGCAGCAACTATTCTGACTGGATCAGGCAAGTGAGAATTGTTCTCAGAGCTAAAAAGATCCACTATGTCTTGGATAAAGATCCACCACCACTTCCATTAGATGATGTCGTTGATGAGATCAAAGGCAATTATCGAAAATACATGGACGATAGTGAAGCAGCAGCATGTCTAATGCTGGGTGCTATGTCCTCGGAGCTTCAGAAGCAACATGAGATGATGGATGCTAGAACCATCATTTTGCATCTAGAGGAGCTATATTCTTCTCAAGCTAGAACTGAGAAATATGAGATTGCTCGAGCTCTATTTAGCTGCAAAATGGTGGAAGGCACTTCAGTTGCTACTCATGCATTGAAGATGTATGGGTACATTGAGCATTTGAGTAAACTTGGCTATGTTATGGATAATGATCTATACATAGATTTAATCTTGTACTCGTTGGCTCCAAGTTATGCACCTTTCGTGCTTAACTTCAACATGAACAAGATCCAAGTATCCATTCCTGAATTAATTAATATGCTCAAGACAACTGATGGATCATTTAAGAAGGATCCAAAAAGTGTCATGGTTGTCACTTCTGCTAAAGGCAAGAAGTAGAAGAAGAAAAAGATAACCAAGGAGCAGCCAAAGAATGGTGGGATCTCCAAGAAGAAGGTTGCCAAGAAAGAGAATCCCAAAGGAACTTGCTTCCACTGTGGAAAGGATGGTCATTGGAAGCGTAATTGCAAGGCCTATCTAGATTCTCTCAAGGAGAAGAAGCAAGCTAATGCTTCTACTTCAAGTATTCATATGATTTAAATTAATACTTATTCTATTGCTTTAAAACAATCTTGGGTATTAGATACCGGATGTGGATCTCACTTATGTAATGATCTATAAAGGCTTAGAAGCTTTAGGAGAGTTGGAAAGGCAGAGATATGTTTGTAGTTAGCTACTGGACAGAATATCTCTACAATAGTTGTAGGGACTTACTATTTGCCTCTTCCTAATGGATTAGTACTTTAATTAAATAATTGTTATTATGTTCCAGCTTTGTCCAAAAGTATTATTTCGTTCAGTTGTTTGATGAACGATTATGATATTTCTTTAAAGGACAAATGTTGTTACATTTTTAAGAACAATATGTTTTATGCAAAAGCTATCATTGAGAATGGTATATTTGTTCTTGATTTAATTAAAGAAGTACATAATGTGGATACCAAGAGAATGAAACATGATAACCTAAATACCTCATACTTATGGCATTGTCGTTTAGGCCATATAAATGAAAAATGCATGACAAAATTGTACCAGTCAGTTGATTTGGGATCATTTGATTATGAATCATTTGATACATGCGAATCTTGTTTATTGGGAAAAATGACAAAAGCTCCTTTTATTGGTAAAGGAGAATGAGCTAAAATGGTTTTGGACTTAATACATTCAGATGTATGTGGTCTAATGACTACACATGCCAGAGGAGGTTACTCCTAATTCATTACTTTCATAGATGATTATTCCAGGTTTGGATATATCTATCTAATGAAATATAAATCAGAAGCATTTGAAAAGTTCAAAGAATTCAGAAATGAAGTAGAGAAACAACTTGGCAAAAGTATTAAAACACTTAGATCAGATCGAGGTGGAGAATACTTAAGTCAAGAGTTTCAGGATTATCTTAGAGATAATGGGATTTTATCTCAATGGACTTCACCATATACACCACAACACAATGGTGTATCTGAAAGGAGAAATCGAACACTATTAGATATGGTTCGATCAATGATGAGCCGAGCGGACTTGCCTAAGTCCTTTTGGGGATATGCACTAGAAACTGCTATTTATGTGTAAAATAGAGTTCCTAGTAAATCGGTTGATGTTACTCCATATGAGATGTGGAATAACAAGAAACCCACGCTTTCTCATATGAAAGTATGGGGTTGTCCTGCTTATGTGAAAAGGACAATGTCAGACAAACTAGATGTTAAGTCTGATAATTTTTTATTTGCGGGATATCCAAAAGAAACGTTTGGATATTATTTCTATCATCCCTTGGAACATAAGGTGTTTGTTTCAAGGAATAAGGATCTATAGAGATAGATCCATGAAAGACCTTGGAGAAGCATCCTATATTCTAGGAATAAGGATTTATAGAGATAGATCCAATAGGTTGCTAGGTCTTTCTCAGAGTACATATATAGATAAAGTATTGAAGAGGTTCAATATGGATCTCTCTAAGAAAGGGTTTATACCCATGGTGCATGGGAAACACCTTTCTAAGTCTATGTGTCTGCAGACACTAGAGGATAGAGAGAGCATGAATAGAATACCATATGCATGTGCAATTGGTTCTATCATGTATGCTATGTTATGTACACGTCCAGATGTAGCATTTGCTTTGAGTGTCACAAGCAGATTCCAATCCAATTTTGGAGAGGAACACTGGGCAGCTGTCAAGAATATCGTTAAGTACTTGAGAAGGACTAAGGATATATTCTTGGTATATGAAAAGGGCAATTTGGAAGTAAATGGGTAAAAAGATGCTAGCTTCCAATCTGAAAAAGTAGATTGTAAATCTCAGTCTGGTTATGTGTTCATAATGGGAGGAGGAGCAGTTAGTTGGAAAAGTTCCAAACAAGAAACAACTGCCGATTCCACGACGGAAGCTGAGTACATTGCTGCTTCAGAAGCAGCCAAAGAAGCAATCTAGATCAAAAAGTTCATAACTGAACTAAGAGTGGTGCCTCGCATTGTTGATCTGATTCCTTTATATTGTGACAATAATGGAGCCATTGCGTAAGCAAAGGAACCACGGTCTCATCAGCGATCCAAGCATGTTCTCAGATGCTACCATCTCATAAGGGAAATAGAAGCTAGAAATTATGTGAAAATAGAAAGGGTTCCCACATATGACAATGTGGCGGATCCCCTCACTAAAGCACTTTCGCAGATTAAGCATGATCACCATATAAATAGCATGGGTCTGAGACATATGAGTGATTGGCTCTAGTGCAAGTGGGAGATTGTAAGAGAGTATACTCTAGAGCCCATGTAATAGGGATGTTTTTCATATGTATGAATTTATATTCTTAATAAAAGGCATCATTCATTTATTAATGCTATGTTTAAATACATGAGTTTGTAAATCTTAAATTAATAAATGAAGTCCTAGATATTATAAACACAGAGCAAAAGCAATCATGAAGGTGTTTATGATATGAGATGTCTATTGCATGCAAATGTGTTAATATCTAAATATCCCTAGTCATAGAATTAATAAGATAGAACATTGTTAATTCAGACAGACTAGCACATGTTATGCTTCTTGAATGGTTCAAGTAGTGGTTCTCATAATTGTGATTATGGAAGATAATCAAAGCTAACATGTGGATGCTTGTTAGAAGAACAAGGTCATTGGAGACCTGCAAAGAGAATTCTCACATGGATATTAAATCTATGTCAGTGAGGAGTCTCTTCATAGCGGTTGTGCAAGTATCCTTAGACTTGAGATCACCAAAGTTATCTTAAGTAGCAAGTGGTATACTTTGACTCCATAACTGATTACTTCCAACTGGGAGTGAACCTAGTTAGGAGATTGGGTATATCATGACCTACTTGAAGATAGTTGAGTGATTGACAAAGGATTCACCATCCCAGATTTAATAAGGGAAGTTATCTCGTATGATTCTATAATTACCTTGTTCAGAGAATCTCTGGCCAGAGTAAAATGCCAAGATGGATAGAGATCCATGGAGGGCATTTTGGGAACAATGGTTAAATTAATGGAACATACATAATTAGATTTATATGAGTTGACAAAAATCCATACTCAGAATCTAATTGAGATAAGAGTGGTGAAAGGAGTAATTGCACGGTAACTGTTTCTATGGAAGGGTATAGTCAAACCACATGACTTTCCTGATATTTGGGTAGTCATGATGCCTAGCTAGAGGCCAATCATGACTTGTATAATGATATATCAAAATGTCAATAGGGATTGATAAAATGATTTAAAGGATTTTAAATCATGTGAGTTTTGAATAGAACTCACAATTACATATTATACTGCCAACATGGACAGGAACCCAATAGGTCACACACATATAGAGAAAAAGGATAAAATGGTAAAATGACAAGGATAACAATATTTGATATTATTATGAGGTTAGAGAAGTGAATAGGATAATAATTGATTAAAGAGTTTAATTAATTATGATCAAGTAAAATTGTTCTCGGAACTTTTGAGAAATGTTCTGTAAGTTGGACCTAATTGAAATAATGTATTTCCTGATTAATTATTATTGTCTTATAAGTGTTATAGGACTACTATAAGTGTTATAGGACTAATATATTAATTAATAAGTCCATTGGAGGAGTTATAAAGGGGCCAGATGAATGGAGCTGGTGTGGAAGCCCTTCTGTAGAGGGCCACATGCCAACTCCATACAGAAGGTCTTAGATGTCTTTTTCTTACACCAAATTAATTTTTATATGTTACATAAGTGTTATGGAACTCACATATTTAATTTGGTTGGATTTGGAATCCATTTGGGTATTTAAATCCAATTAGTTGCACAAAGAGCCTAGTTTGTGGGTTTTGTGCATAATCTTTTATGAAAAGGTTTAAATTGGATTTAATTAAGCCCAAATGATTATAAATAATTCCAAAGGCCCAATTAATAATTCTCCAGCAATTTTATAGAGTCCAATCTCATTAAAGAGTTGGAATTTTAACCTAACTATAAAAGGCCAACTAATGAGGAATTAGGGTTAAGTGATTAAACAGAAAAGAAAGACCTTTTCTCTTATCCTCTCTCTCTCTTTTGGGCCACCTCCAAGATAGTTTCTTCGAATTTTGGCCAACCCTAGTTTGATAGCAATTTGTTGGTTTAATTTATCCTTCTCTAGTGTGGATTACTCATTGGAGGTGTTCGATTTTTGACACTGTGGTTTGCGACAACCCTATGTGAAGTAAAATCAACTATTCAACAAAAATCAAAGGTGATTTTTCTTATTCTCATATAGTTATATTGTGTATTCATGGTAAGATTAGATCTAATGGTTAAAAAAATTTAAAATTTCGCTCATGTATGCGATGCATGTAACCGTTAAACTCCAACAATGCAATGGCCCCATTGTTGTCATAGAAAATTTCTAATGGATCTAGGATGCTTGGGACCACTCCCAATCCAGAAATGAAATTTCTAATCCAAACACCTCTTTTGCAGCCTCGCTCACTATAATAAACTCAGATTCTATAGTTGAGTTGACAATGGTCTCTTGCTTCGAGCTTCTCCAACTGATAGCACCACCGTTTAAAACAAAAACAAACCTACATGAAATAAAAACCCACAAATAATGGCAAGAGGCTCCCATACCTCCTCAAAACATTTTCTTTAAGCTTTTCCTACCCTTGTTCCTTGCTTTTGCTTCTTTCTCTTTCTTCATAAAAATCACAGATTATTATGCTTAAGAACTCATCTAAACCCTCAAATTAACATTTAATTATGAGAAAAAAAATAAGGAAAAAAGAGAATATCCTTACATTTAGAAGACCAACCACTAAATTCTCTCTCCTTTCAAAAGTTAGGGTTGGATTTTAGAGATTATTTAGGAGTTAGAGGATTTGAGTTTTAAGAGAAAATGGTGGCCTTTATCTCCTTTTAAATGGCCAGCCTGTATCCCCTTTAAATTCTTTGAATTCTTCCTTTCCCAAAACCATTATGAAAGGCTAGGTGTTATGCTCCCATAGGACCGTTTGTTGACATTTGCAAAAATTGCACTTGGCTCCCTATATGCACAAATTTCAAAATGGTGCATGGCATATGCATAATGCATGAGCAGGGCATGCATATAAAGCATGAGAAAAATTCTATACATAAAGCAGGATGCACAAGCTTATAAAAACTAATGTAGAAATAGCATTTTGATACATATAAAACAAAACATACATGTTTCCTAAAAAGCATGTGTTTAACATTATTAAATTATTATTTTGTTTGCATACAAAGTGAAATGTACATACATCAAAAATCTATGTACATAAAACATGCATTTTTTATTAGTTATTATTATTACCATTATGTTTGTTATTTTGTTAAAGACGTAAACATGTGTAGCATAGACAAACTGTAAGGACTATACTATGCCTATCATGGTCATCCCTCCGTGATACCACCTTGAGTGCATACATTCTTCATGTAGATCGTGTGCATAATCATTATATGTATATTGGCATACTATTAAATTTCTTTATCAGACTGGTTAAGATCATGCAAAAAGGATTGCTCACAACAGTATATTTACAACTGTTTATGCTTTACAATCAATTTACTAGGTACAAAGTGTAAATATACATTAGTAGAAAACCAAAAGATAATGTCTTCATACTTCGACTCTTCCTAGGGTTGGCCTGGCTCATGTATATTTTTCCCCTGATCGAGAGTCTGAATTTGAATACCTACATAGATAAAACCCGTGCTAAGCTAAATAGCTCAAAGGGGGAACAAGTAATATATGAACAACCACTCACAGTGGCCATTCCCAAGCACACGATAAGCAATAATACAAAAATATAATTATTAACATTGGAGAATAGTATAATCAATAGCTAGTAGGATATATTAATATATTACTTATAATACAAGTATAATAACAAGTACAACATATCACTGTTTAGCAATTCCTTTAAAATTGTTCTTTTTTATGAATGCCTGCCTAAGCTCTATCGGTGTGGATAACGGGAACTATGGATACCTTTAGGTATCGATCATATAAATACCCGAAGGTATTAAACATGTGGACCCAAACAGGGTCAAAATTGTGGTCCTAATGGGGACATACATACTATGGACCCAAACAGGGTCAAACCTATGGCAGCTGCATTTTTAAACCTATAGGCATGCATATCTATCCACCACCAAGTTTTATGTGCAGGCATTAGACATTTCATATATCATTCTATCAATTGTATTCAATTCATTAAATTGCATCACATTGCATAATCACATATACATGTTCATAGGCATTATGGTAGTGTAACATCTTTATCAACATGTGAATCAATATCATTATCATATGTATGCACATATATCTATTGGTATGTATTATCTAATGGAAACTTTACAAATCATGTATACACATATACATACCTTGGTAGAAATTCATATATATGGCCTCTGTATGTTTATTGTTTAAGGTATAATACATCCTATTAATAGAAAAACACATGAGGGCAATCTAATGTGGTAGAAAAGGGGGAGAAAAAGCAAAATTAGGGAACAAAAGCCTATTGTCATGAGCACGGCAAGTGTCACAAGCGCGACAGTAGGTGCTGGCAATTACGAGTTATCTTCTATAAAGTTGTTCCTCTACATTTTTAATTTCTATATCATTAAAAATCATTCAAGTTGGCCTTATCAATCTCAATATATCCAATAAAAAAGATAGACTACTCCTAATGATAGGGCAGCAGATATAGCCAGATTTCAAGCTCAATTTTTAACCATAATAGAGCGAGAATAAGACATGGGTCTCTTCTAATGAAATTTATATTTATGAATTTAGTTTCTAACCCAACTAGAATCACTCAATTTGGGTCTCTTAAACTCTAGATATGGGTAAAATAGTCCGAATAGGTTCAATGAGCTTAAGGACATATTTTTGCCAAAGAAGAGATAACTCAAAAAATTTGGTACCCATGCCACTTTACCCATCTTATTTAATCATCCCCTCAATAAAAAATTCATTCTAACATCTCAAAACACCACATCAAGCAACACAGCAATTTCACATAAGTTCCCATACCTTTTTCCTTTTACTTAATCTTCCTTTAAGCTCATCCTTCTAGCTTTTCTTTCCCCTTGTTGAATGTCCCCTCTACAAGAATGAATTCAAATGCTATTATAATATAATGATTCACATAAATTATAAATTGATGATCCAAACCCATGAAGAAGAGAAGAGAAAATTGTTACCTTAAATGGTAACCCTAAACTCTCTCTCCAAAAGCAAAATCAAATTTGAATTCCCAAGTGTTCTTAAGAGATTAAGTGAAGTTAATATTGGCCTAAGAAATCCTTGAAGTGGCCTACACACTCCTCCCCAAATCCTCTTTAAACACTTCATTCTCAAGAAAGCTCTAGGAGGATAGGTGCCAAGCTTTCATTGGTTCCTAATTTCACTTTTCAAATTTGCACTTAATTTCTTTAATTTTTGTTTTTGCCCCAAAAATTTCTCTTTCTCTTTTTAATTAGGTCTCTTAATTAACATCTTTTCCAAAATCAATCACACACACAGATCAATTTGAAATGACCATTTTATCCCTCTTCTCTTAAGGTAATTACCTTTATACCCCTACTTATAGTTCATTAACTAAACATACACACAATGACCATTTTATCACTTAAGAATACCTAAATATTCTTCTAAGGCCTAAATTGGGGCCTTACACAAACACATGCACAAGAAGGGAAAATAATCCAAACTTTATTCCTCCCAGACAGGAGGTCGTGCTGTCTCTTTTTTAAGCGGGATTACCTCATGGATTAATAGGGAACCCAATGAACATGTATGGTGCATGGTGGGAAATCGGTAGCATAGCCTCTTTATATTAAAAGCTTATAAGAATGGATTTTAGCCATTGTGTATTTGAACAATCTGAGTAAACTGAAATGCGCCTATTAGGTATGAAAGCCTTTGATGAGCTAACATTCAAATTTATTGGCATTTATTCAATACATAAAGACTCACATCACAAGTAAGGTATCATGGTGCATACCCCTTAGTGGAAGTGTTTATGCCATTATATGGGTTTTCAGCCTAGTAATACAGCTTTAGGGCTACCCAAGCATGGTCCCTGCCAATGTGTGACACCTCTATTAAGGCCCTAAGACAATGAATATGAATTTCAAGAATAATATTATGGATATATGTTGGTTTAGTTAATGAATTATGGGTTGAGGACATAGAGGAAATTTTTAAAAAAGATAAAAGGTAAAATGGTCATTTTGAATTAAGTTATATGTGTGATTAATTTTGAGAAAATGTAAGTTTAAGGACCAATTGAAAAGTGAAACAGAGATTTTAGGGGAAGAAACATGATAATAAAGGAAAGTAGGGAGCTAAGTGTAATTTTTGCAAAGCCAACAAATGGTTCAAGGAAAGCTTGACACCTAGCCTTTCTAAAAGTGTTTTGAGGAAGGAGAAACCCAAGATTTTTAAAGGGATGGCCCACCACTTCACTAGAAGGGACTTCAAGGCTACCATTTTCTCCCAAAACTCAACTACTCTAGCCCCTAAATAACCCCCAAATCCAATCCTAGCTTTTGAGAGGGGAGAGATTTTAGTGGTTAGTCTTTTTAAGGTAGGAATAATCTCTATTCTACTTCTTTTTCTTTTCGTTATTAGATATTATATTGAAGGATTAGATGAATCTTTAATCATAATAATCTATGATTTATTATGAAGAGAGAGAGAGAGAGAGAAGCAAAGGCAAGGACTAAGAGATGTGGGTAGCTGAAAAATTGGTTATCAAGAGGTATGGGAACTTTGGTAATTCTTTTAGGTGTTATATATATGTATTTATTGATTATAGATCTTAATTTGAGGTTTTTAAGTAACTAATTCATGAATATGATGGTTAACTGTGTATAAAAACCGAAATAGGAGCATATTTCTTCTAGTTAGCAAAATTTGTCCTTAGGTTCATTATACCTATTTGGACTATTTAGCCCATATCTAGAGTTTGAGAACTCCAAATTGAGTAATTCTAGTTGGAATAGAAACTAGACTCATAACGCTAAGTTTCATAAGAAGACACAAATGTTTAAAATTCAGCTTGAAACCAGATCATGTCTACTACCTTATCATTGGGAGCAGTCCACATTGTTTGGTGAATATCTTGTGATTTAGAAGTTTAAATGAAGTTATTTTTAATGTTTTAGAAACTAGAAATATATGAGAACAATTTTGATGCAGAACACTTGATTATAACAGGTCGTTTGCTAAACCTAAAATGATGTGTAAAGAGACACAGTAAAACTATCTACAGAATTCATAGGCTAGAATAGGGCACTCGGGTGAGACCAATTTGTGTCAGCCGAGTGGACCCCCTATACCCATTTTGAACATTGCACACGATTGACACCAATTCATCTCAGTCGAGTGCTTTTCCATTTATAGCTTATACATATTTTTAGGCTCGAAAAATCACTGAAAATTGCCCAAACCTTTCTAGACACCTTTGGAACACCTTAAATACATAAAGAGGAATATACCAAGTTATAAAGTACATGCACTGTATGATTTAAAGATGGATAAATAACTTAAAATGAACCCAAATATAAAGAAAACATGAGTATATGGATTGTTTAGGCCATTACCTGGACTAAACCTCAATCTTATGCATGTAATGGAATTGGAATATGAGAGTAAAAAAGAAGACCGGTAAGCCAAATATGTGCATGTATATATATATGGATACATATACATATATAAATAAATAGGGGCATAATATTAATAAGTTATGAAACATGTGTATTTAATAATAGAACATTAAGATATATTATAAATAAATCGGGATGCATAAGTTAATTAAATCTATTACCAAGCTTATATGTTAAATTATATGTTTGTTAACTAATATGATTAAAGTATACAAATAATAATAAAGGCAAAAACATATGTGCTTGAAAATACATATGTATATAAAGGTACATAGGGATAAATAGAACTAATAATACTCTAATTAGGTGAAGTATATGTTTATAGCTGTACAAGGATATTTATACGTTTAGGAATATGCATTTGTGTTCCAACCACATTATTGTAGACATTTATAGTTATTGATATATGTATATGTATGTGTATGCATATTGGAATACATTGGTTATATATATATATATATATATATATATGTACATAATGTGATGCATTAGACATAATATAATAAGCTCATATATGAATACGAATAATATATGTATAGGATGAATCGTACATGTATATGTGCATTCATGCATATATATAATAGTCTCTATATGGATGTAACTCTTTTGAATATATCATATAGTCATGGTAATGATAATGCATGACTAAAGATGTTACAATTAGAGCATGTGAATTATATAAGCACTTAAGATTATATAATGATGCTCTAAGCTATGATGCTATAATTACAAAAGGATACTAATATATCTTTACATGTATATAAAGGCAATTCGATTATAATAACATATAAAAATTTATGAACATATATATGATGTTATGCTCAAAGATATGTTGTAATCGTGTTAAAGGCATTAAAGACAATAAGAAAAAAGTAAAGATGATTAAAGCAAAAAATTATAGTGCCTACATCTATGTCTAGGTTAGGGATAGATAGGTATGCCTATAATAGTATCTTGCAGCTGCTAGAGTATAGATTTGGTCCTATTCGGGTGCATGATATAGATTTGGCCCTATTGGGTCCACGATATAGATTTGGCTCATTTGAGTCTACAAGACAGATTTGATCCCGATTGGATCATAAATAACCCCATTTAGCTTGTAGCCGACCCAGTTTGGGTCCGCTTGATCGGTTAAATAGTACAGTTTCATACCTTTAGGTGTTATAGTTAATTCGCTATCCACACTCTTAAAGAAAAGTGCAGGCTTAATGCAAGGCATAAGAAAAGCAATATAAAGAGTAATATAATAAGATGATATACTAATTTACACCATGATCTGATTTCCAACATCATTATTTATACATGAACTCATGCATAGCATAAGGAGAATATGTAAAAGAATGTAGCTATGTTTATGATACATGAAAGGTGTTATAGAAACACATGCATATAATAATCACCATGGATACCTAATGTTTTCATTGTTTAAAACTATTTTATTTACATGCTTATCTACATACATCAGTGAGCACATAAAATAAATTACTTGTCATTAATTTCATTACAAACTTGTCACCTTTGTAATAAAGTCTTATATTACTATTATACAAATTTTATACTATGGCTCCATGCTGCATTTGACTAATATTATGCCTATGTATGTAAGTTATCGGCGACTACGGTAAGAGATTATTTTCAAATATTTTTCTTTGTTCCTCACTAAGCTAGTAAGCTTAGCACGGGTGTTTATTCGTGTAGGTACTTTAAGTTAGATTTCTTTCTAGTGGGATAAGATTTGCTATAGTAAGGCCAACACTAGATATAGAAAGAGTCTAAGTATGCAAATGTATTTTATTATCTTTGTAATTATTATACTATGTTAGTAGAATGTAATATGAAGAATATGATAAAAACTAGTGTAAGTAACCTAAAGCTTTCTTGTAAATCCTTGTCTATATGTTGATGCATGTTATAGAATATATGTCGATAGGTATTAGGAGAGATTAGAAGACTCTTTACACAGTGGGTCTAGCTCATCACGAGCGTAATGACTGATTGGGTCACCGTTTGATATGCAAAAACACATGAAGCTTAGGCTAGTGATCCTCTCTAATAATTCCTTACGTTGAATGAATAAAAGGTCATGTTTTGGGATTGCACCGAGGTTAAAAAAGGGATGCCTAACTTGACTCTAAGGCCTTAGCATGAATGTAATGCAATTTATTTTGAAAAGAGATAAAATTTTTTAATCTCTAAACTTATGTATACTAGATTAACCAAAGGTATTTTCAGAGCAAAATCTCATGGTCCCTAGTGGAGTCACCACTTTAATGCATACCTAACCCCGTAAGTATTCGGTTTGCTCTCAAAAGCTCACTTTTAGAGCTAAAGAACGGATAAAGGTTCATTTAACTCATAAAGGCAAGTTATTTCAGAAAGGATAAGGATTTAACCCAACCCATCATGCCTCGAACTTAAAAATGGCATGAGATAGTATCTCGGTGTTAGAGAGTATGCCCTAGAGCCCATGTAATAGGGATATTTTTCATATGTATGAAATTTATATTATTAATAAAAGGCATCATTCATTTATTAATGCTATGTTTGAATACATGAGTTTGTAAATCTTAAATTAATAAATGAAGTCCTAGATATTATAAACACAGTACAAAGGCAATCATGAAGGTGTTCATGATGTGAGATGTCTATTGCATGCAAATGTGTTAATATCTAAATATCCCTAGTCATAAAATTAACAAGATAGGACATTGTTAATTCGGACAGACTAGCACATGTTATGCTTTTTGAATGGTTCAAGTAGTGGTTCTCATAACTATGATTATGGAAGATAATCAAAGCTAACATATGGATGCTTATTAGAAGAACAAGTTCATTGGGAACCTGCAAAGAGAATCCTCACATGGATATTAAATCTATGTCAGTGAGGAATCTCTTCATAGCGGTTGTGCAAGTATCCTTAGACTTGAGATCACCAAAGTTATCTTAAGTAGCAAGTGGTATACTTTGACTCCATAACTGATTACTTCCTACTAGAAGTGAACATAGTTAGGAGATTGGGTATATCATGACCTACTTGAAGATAGTTGAGTGATTGACAAAGGATTCACCATCCCAGATTTAAAAAGGGAAGTTATCTCGCATGATTCTATAATTGCCTTGTTCAGAGAATCTCTGGCCATAGTAATATGCCGAGATGGATGGAAATCCATGAAGGGCATTTTAGGAACAATGGTTAAATTAATAGAATATACATAATTAGATTTATATGAGTTGACAGAAATCCATACTCATAATCTAATTGAGATAAGAGTGGTGAAAGGAGTAATTGCACGGTAACTGTTTCTATGGAAGGGTACAGTCAAACCACATGACTTTCCTGACATTTGGGTAGTCATGATGCCTAGCTAGAGGCCAATAATGACTTGTATAATGATGTATCAAAATTATCAATAGGGATTGATAAGATGATTTAAAGGAGTTTAAATCATGTGAGTTTTGAATAAAACTCACAATTACATATTATAATGCCAACATGGACAGGAACCCAATAGGTCACACACATATAGAGAAAAAGGTAAAATGGTAAAATAACAAGGATAATAATTTTTGATATTATTATGAAGGTAGAGAAGTGAATAAGATAATAATTAATTAAAGAGTTTAATTAATTATGATCAAATAAAATTGTCCGCGGAACTTTTGAGAAATGTTCTGCAAAATTGAACCTAATTGAAATAATGTATTTTATGATTAATTATTATTATCGTATAAGTGTTATAAGACTACTATAAGTGTTATAGGACTGATATAATAATTAATAGGTCCATTGGAGAAATTATAAAGGGCCAAAGGAATGAAGAAGTTAGAGGAAGCCCTCTAGAAAATGGCCACACGCCAACTCCATATAGAAGGGCTTAGAGGGCTTTTTCTTGGACCATATTAATTTATATATGTTACATAAGTGTTATGAAACTCACATATTTAATTTGGTTGGATTTGGAATCCATTTGGGTGTTTAAATTCAATTAAATGCACAAAGGGCCTGGTTTGTGGATTTTGTGCATAGACTTTTATGAAAAGGATTAAATTGGATTTAATTAAGCCCAAATGATTATAATTAATTCCAGAGGCCCAATTAATAATTCTCCAGCAATTTTAAAGAGCCCAATCTCATTAAGGAGTTGGAATTTTAACCAAACTATAAAAGGCCAACTAATGAGAATTAGGGTTAAGTGATTAAAACAAAAGGAAAGTTTTTTTTCTCTATTCTCTCTCTCCTTTTTGCTCCAATTCCAAGCTAGCTTCTTGGAATTTCGGCCAGCCCTAGTTGAACACCAATTTTTTTGTTCAATTTACCCCTCTCTAGTGTGGATTACTCATTGGAGGTGTTCGATTTTGGACACTATGGTTTGTGCAACCCGGTGCGAAGTAAAATCAACTGTTCAACAAAAATCAAAGGTGATTTTTCTTATTCTCATATAGTTATATTGTGTATTCATGGCAAGATCAGATCTAATGGTTAAAAAAATTTAAAATTCTGCTCATGTATGTGATGCATGTAACCGTTAAATTCCAACACTCGGCACATCCCCATTTCGTTGTTAGTGATCAACCTATGAGAGCATCTTTTGGGCACCATAATATAGGTATCATGGAGTCACCACCCAATAAAACATTAAAAAGTGAGTTCTAATCTTATGAGACCAAGACCAAAGATAGTTTTGAACCTCACTTTTATTTATGCCTTTAGGTAGCATTATATAAACAAGTTTTAATGATTAATTTATTTTATCTCTTTTCTCACATGAGATATCATGCTAGAAAAGTAAGGCGCACTCAAACACATTGGAAATCTGTAAAGCATGGCATAGAAAGTAATAAAGAATGTAAGAATAAATGTAAAGATTAAATTATACATAAATTGCAAATTAATTTAGAATGTTTATCTTAGTGAGGACGTTGGTTCCCGCACGCATATTTATAGAAAGTAGAGTTTTGGATGTATTTTGGATAAAAAAAATAAGGGCATTAAGCCCACACAAATTTTGAAAAAGAATTTCATTAATTAATTTTAAGGTAAAAAATCATATGTATTTATAAAAAAATATTCTTAATTTTATATATTATTTTATGGGTGGAAAGAATCGGGACATTGGTCCCCTTATTATAAAAAATTCCACTCAAACTTGTGTAAAATTATTTGGTGAGTTTTTAGTTTAACGCTCGAAAGCTTATTTATTTACACTAAATAAAGAAAAGGTACGAAAGAATAATCATACAAGCAAAAATAACATACATAAATTGGGATATTCATTAGATTGGGAACATTGATTCCCTTATGTATATTTATAAAAATCTTTTGGTGTGATTTTTGGAAAACAGTGGACATTGGTCCATTTTATTAGGAAAATCTTGATTAATTAAGTAGAAAACATTTTGGTATTGTTCTTAATTTAAGAATGTGAAAAACCTTTATTATTACATACTTTGCAAGAATAAAAGGAAAATAAATAAATAAATAAATATAGACACAAACAATAAATGGATGAGAAAAAACAAATAAATCCTAAACTATGCTCCTCCTCATCTTCACTCTAGCCTGGAATGTGTTAATGCGTATTAAAATATGGCTTGAAAATAATATTGGTTAATAAAATAATTAGTGAATTAAATTAAACAAGTAATAAATAATCAAGATTATTCCCAAAACTAAACAACATATAAATAGGAAAATTACTAGAAAATAATACATAAGATAAAATTAAATAGATAAATAAAATGCATGATGCATTTCGAAATCAATGTATCATGCATTCGACACATGCATGCTAAAATGATAAATAAGCACAGTATATAATAAAAAAGGAAAAAAATAGCTAATTAAAAACAAATATAGCTTATTTAATAATAATAATAATAATTATTATTATTATTATTATTATTATTATTATTATTATTATTATTATTATTATTATTATTATTATTATTATTATTATTATAAGCACACAAATATATACACACATATATAATAAATATAATGATAATAATAAAAAAACAACCAAGTGTAATAACAATGAAATTAATTATATTAATTTCAATAATAGGAAAAAATAATATTTTTAATATTAAATAGTCAATCAAAAAAATTATAACATAATTTTGTATAACTATAATATATTAAATTAATAAGAAACAAATGCATAAATATAAACATAGAAAAAAGTACCCATTATATAATAAATCACATAGTACAAAATAACATAAATTAAAGTCAAGAAAGGTAAAATTAGGGGTGAGCAAAAAAAATTAAAAATATGGTTAACCGCAAAATCGAACCGATTTTTATGATTAATCGATCCGATAGATTTGGTTACGGTTTTTAATTTTTAGATTTTTGGTTAATGGTTATAATTTAGGTTTTTAAGTATCGGTTAACCGTTAGTCCATGGTTAATCGGTTTATATATATATATATATATATATATATATATATATATATATATATATATATATATATATATATATATATATATATATATATATATATATATTCTATTTTCTCTAAAATTTATATAAAATAATACTTTAAAATATATTTTTATTTTTATACCTTAATTTTGTATATTTTCCTATAAAATTTTTATAACACTTTAAACTAAATTTATTTTATGTCATTCTCTTTAATTATATACTAATATTTATATATAGTAATCGATTAACTTTTATATATATTATTTTTTATCATATATTGGTGTTCATATTTTACTTAATAACATTTAATTATATTTTCTTATATTTTTGAGTTTATGTTATAACATTTAATATTGTCTGAAATTTTATTTAATTTAGAGTCAAGCATATTAATTTTCAATAAATATCAATTTTATTTTATAATATTAGCTATTAATTTATATAACATGAATTTTGGCTAGTAAATTATATTTGTTTTATAATTTTTATATTAAATTACTTTACATATTTGAAATTGATTTGAATTTTGCTTAATATCTTTTTTTATAATTACATGTTATAAATTTTAATGGTTAACCAAACCGAAAAACCTAAACTGTTGGACTGGTTAATTGAATGCATCGGACTGATTAATGGTTAGTAATTTTAAGAAATTAATATTAATGTACTGGTTAATTTCTTTTTGCTCATGGACTTATTAATCGGTCCATACTCACTCCTAGGTAAAATTAACAAAATTAAGAAATATAGGCAATAATATAATAATAGAATTAAAGGAAATTAAACAACTAAATGACCAATAATAATTAATTATGGTAAATAAAAAAAGTATAAAAATAATATTAATAATAAAAATATATGAAAAGAAAATTAATAATATAATATTAATAAATTAAACAATATTATATATAAAAACATAATAACAATAACAAATTATGACATAAAAAATATAACATCAATACATAAAAAAATTATAATTAAATGGAAAATAACAAATTAAGAAATATGCTAAACAATTAATTGACAAATAAGCAAAAAGTTGAAATAATAAGCTAATTAACAAATAAATGATTAAAAAATAAATATGTTAAAACAATTAATTAATCAAATAAGTAATAAACTAAAATAATATAATATACATATATATTATGAATTAAAGTAAAGGGAAATGGGATACAGGCTAAAAGAATCAAAGGTGAAGAAAATAAATTCAAATGAATTAAAAAAGATATATAGGCTAATGAACAGTGGAATTAAATTAATAAAATATGTAAAAGAAGGGACGTAAGTGGAGGGAAGCGTAAGAGGGAGGCGATGACAAGAACTGAGCGATGTGCACAAAGTGGAAGGACAACATGCAAGGGTAAGCGAGTCACGGGATCGAGTTAGGTTAAGTCGCGGGTTAAGGGTGTGACTCAGCACAAAACCCAATTCTAGTTACTAGAACGATGCATAAAGCCCTAGAAACCAACTAAAACCCAATTGAAAGCATTTTAATGCATAAAAAGGCTAAAAAAATTCATTAAAAACATGAAAAACATGATTTTCACAATAAAAACCAAGATTAAAGCCATAAATATGGAATTTAAAATTTGGACAAAATGAAGTAGATGAAGAATAGTAAACTTCAAATCAATTTATCTACTCAAATCTTACGAGTTTTAATTTGGTTTTTGCATTTTGATGAATTAAAAAATTATAAAATTTAGGTAACAACTTATTAACAAGATTAAATTCAATAAATCAAATAAATGGAAAATTCAAAGAAAATGAAGAATAAAAAATAAATGAATATTCAATGTAAATCAAACTCTAATACTGGATTAAATGGATTTTGGGGCTTAAGAATATTACCTTCAGGTTGGTTCCACCAAAGACAAAAGAAATCTAGCACTTTTAGCCTTCCTTCCCTTTTTTACTTGCTCTTTGTGTGTGTTTTTGTGAAGAGCTGAATGTGTGGTTTTTGTGTGAGAGAGAAAATATGAGAGAGCAAGAAAGAGAAAAAATAGAGTCCCCAAGAAAAAAAATAGAGAGTGCCCCTTTTTTGTCTAAATATAAGGATTAAAAACCCTTTTAAAAAATCCTTGATGAGTAATTAATTATGAAATAAGTTGGATAAGATTTTTAAACATTTACATCCTCTATTTTACAACTCAATTTCACTAGAATGCTTCCTTGGGAGTGAGTTAAGTCCTTAACTCATGAGTCAAGGGTGTGACTCAATTTCAAGGGCAATAAGTGAGTAACAGGCTTAAAGGGCGTGGCTAAAGGGCAAGTCACGGCCTTGACCTATAAGTTAAGGGTATGACTCACCTTTGAGTCATTTTTTTTTCTTTTTTTTCTTTCCTTTTTCATTTTTTTTCATTTTCTTGTTTATTTTTCCTTTTTTCTTTTCATTATTATTATTATTATTATTATTATTATTTATTAAAGCCTTTTAACCGTGAAATTCATTTTTGCCTCGCCAACAAAAGGAAAATAGGCAAAGCCTCAAAATAGCATTTTTAACTCTAAAAAATAGATTTTTGAACATTAAAAACCTCATAGGAGAGATCAAAAAGCATTTTGAAAGAATAAAAATCGAGAGGAAGCCTTGCACTTCTGTTCCTTATCTATTTAAAAGAAACACCTTACTTATTAGGTAACCCTAATCAGGAACTACCTTAAGACCTAGTGTCTGCAACGTCAACTTTTTAGGCAACTCATAAGTTTATTGATGAAGCCATGGATGATGCTCTCTACATCTATTTCTTAATACCATTATACGCTTAATGTTGCTCTTCAACACTCCCCTCTTGGTAACCTTGAACAAAAATTGGATAATAAATTTTCTATAAAATATATTGATGGAATATGACATGATATGTTCATGGTAATCGTGCAGCAAAAAAAAGATAAAAACGATCATACATGCCATACAATTCCATGACAAGAATCAAAACATGCAATTTTAGGGTTTTTAAAACTTACAACTTTTGATGCCTTTTAAATCTTGAATTTGGTGATGACCAGCAACTAAGATAACTTTATCCGCCTTAGATCTTGATCACCAATGCCATGGAACAGCCTTTTACGCCACTCCCTCTATTCACACACACATAATTGCACCGACAGCTTAAAATCGAGATTGCTAGCTCTCTTTAAAGGTATTGTATAATGGCTATGGTTTGAAGCTACAAAATTTGATTTTGTACTTCTCTTAGGTTGCTATTACTACCCAAGAACACAAGAGAATGAGGAACAATCCTTTCTCCTTGTGAAAATTGGCCAAAAGAATTTTGTGAGAGAGATATATAAGTTCACGCCAAACCTAGAAAAACTAGGGTTTTCACGCCAAACTTAGTTGTCTCACTTAGGGTTTTATTTCTTTTCATATATATATCCTTATCTTTTGGCAAGTGTTTGATCTAAATTTTACCATCTCAAGATAATTAATTCAACTTAAATCACTTTCTAAAAATAAGTAATATATATTGATTTAAACTCCTTTGAATTTAAAATTAAAATTTGAAATAAAACACAAGACATTTAATTAAATAAAATCACTTAATATAAATAATGAACATGTGCTGAAATTCCTTGATTTTCATCTTGGAATTTCGGCCACTCCATCTATTATTTAAGTGATTTAATTTAATTTAAATTCTTTTAGGCTTTAATACTTAATTAACTTAATTAATACAAGATAATTAATTAATTGAAATTAAACCTTGTGGGCTGAATTTTTCTCTCTCATGGACCAAGGTCCAATAGCAATTTTAAAACCCATTACACACATTAATTTGACTTTAATTAAAAGCCTAAATTAATGCTCAATACTTTACTTAAATATTTTAAGCCCAATGCTTTGTGTGCGATCCTATAGGTCCATTTAATGTTGGCAATGAATTAATAAATTAATTCAAAGGCTATATATATTCTCTAGCAAGATATTATAGCATTCCAAATTATATGAAAATGCTTATGGCATTTAGTAACCTAATACAATTTTGCATAGTCCCTTACCCATAAATATCAGAATTAATATAAGGCATGGAACTAGTCATCATTATATATATTAATTCCTTTCTTGATATTCCAATGACACTGAACTCTCAGATAAATAATGATTACTCATTATTTCATCTCGATATGGCCATACACTTCTCAGTTCACTGATCAAGTGGCCGATGATATTTTCTCTCTTATAGAAAGGGGTAATCCCTTCACTTCCCTCATGCTCTCTAACATGAATCAATGCATACCTATACTTGTCACTCTGTTACGAGCACGTTAGGTGTATGTCAAAGCACACAGTAATTCATAAAGAGTTTCATAGAGATTTTAGGTCTAAGAACTCTAATACAAAACTTGCATAGGAGAAACACTTATGACTTATACCATGTAGTGTTCTCATGAGTGGATCGAATCTAGATACCATGTTCTAAACATGTATCTATGATCTCTGATTGACACTCTTGTCCTTTTGATCCGTAAGACAGAACTCAACTTATCAGAGAGAGCATACTAGTCTTAATTCATTTGTTATTCCAATAACAATGACTGACTAGGGATTTTTAGAATGAAGTCTCATTTATTTCAAAGTCATACAACCATGTGCCTCACATATGATAACTTAAACTGAAACAACATTCTTGGATAGTTCTATCAATTGATATGCACAGGAATACAATAAATAAAATAAATGCTTCATTTTATTAATTAACGTGTTTTATTACAATGCATTGGGGCTAGGGCTTACACTAACAGAGTGCTGGTCTAAAAAGCAGGATCGATATAACCTTGTATGACGAGTTCTTCTTGACCACCATACACCAAGAAGTGATCCTTAGTCCTTAGTAGGCACTTTAGAATCCCCTTTACAGTAGACCAGTGCTTCTCACTAGGGTCTTGCTGAAACCTACTGGTTAAACTCAGTGCATGAGCAACATCCAACCTAGTACATAACATAACGTACATGATAGATCCAATAGCAGATGCATATGGGATTCTACTCATGTTGTCCCTTTCCTCTTTGGTTTTAGGGCACTGTTCTTCAGTCAAAGGAACTCCCAAAGCCAAAGGTATGTACCCTTTCTTTGAGTCTCCCATGCTAAAATGCTTTAGTACTTTGTCTATGTACTTTTCTTGACTTAGTCCCAAAAGCCGATTTGATCTATCTCTATAGATCCAAATACCAAGTATTTTCTCGGCTTCACCTAAGTCTTTCATTGAGAAACACTTCCACAACCATTGTTTAAACTTTTGCAATGTTGGAATGTCATTCCCAATGAGAAGGATTTCGTCCACATATAGGACCAGAAATACTATTATGCTCTCACTAACCTTTTTGAACACATAAGGCTTATCTTCATTCTTGATGAAGTCAAATTCTTTGATTGCCTCATCAAAACAAAGATTCCAACTTTGGGATGCTTGCTTTAATCCATATATGGATTTTTAAAGCTTGTAAACCTTCTTAGGATGCTTAGGATTGACAAAACCCTCATGTTGTGTCATATACACATCCTCAAGTAAATTTTCGTTGAGGAAAGCAATTTTGACATCCATTTGCCATATCTCATAATCATGATATGCAGTTATGGCAAGCAAGATCCTAATGGACTTGAGCATGAATACAGGCGAAAATATCTCATCATAGTCTGCACCATGAGTTTGCCGAAAACCTTTTGCTACTAGTCTACCTTTGTAGGTCTTATAAGCTTTGAGTTTAAATAGCCACTTGCATTCAATTACCTTAGCACCTTCCTATGGATCAACCAAGGTCCAAACTCAGTTATCGTACATTGATTGCATCTCGAATTTCATGGCTTCAAGCCAATTTTCTGAGTCTGGGCTCTCAATAGCTTATCGATAGGTAGTAAGATCCTTACGATCTACTAACTCAATAGTGTTACTGTCAGCAATTAAAAATACATATCTCTTAATCTCCTGATGTACCCTACCGAACCTTCTAGGTTCTTGTGCAATAGATTCTAGTTCCACAACTGGTTGTGAACTTGATCCCATTTCCAACCCATCCTCTATAGGAGTTTGTGGCACTTGAATTTCTCCAAGTTCTACTTTACTCCCACTGTCTTTCTTGAGAAGGAACTCCTTCTCTAAGAAAATAGCCTTACGAGCAATAAATACTTTGTTCTTGACTTGTAAGTGAAAGTAGTATCCCTTTATTTCTTTGGGATAACCCACAAATAAGCAGACGGTGGATTTGGACTCTAGTTTATCATATGTTAATTTCTTAACATGTGCTTCATAGCCCCAAATCCTAAAAAATGACATATTGGGTTCTTTCCCAGTCCATACTTCATATGGTGTCTTCTCAACTACTTTAGTTGGAGTACGGTTTAGTAGAAACGCAACAGTTTCTAATGCATAACCCCAAAAAGAATCAGGAAGATTTGCTTGACTCATCATTGATCAAACCATGTCCAGCAGAGTTTGATTTCTCCTTTCAGATACACCATTCCATTGTGGTGTTCCAGGAGGAGTGAGTTGTGAAATAATATCACATTCCTTCAGATGACTGTCAAACTCTTGACTTAAGTATTCGTCACCTCGATCTGATTGAATGGTTTTTACACTTTTACCAAGTTGTTTTTCTACTTCATTCTTAAACTCTTTGAATTTCTCAAAAGTTTTAGACTTGCACTTCATTAGATAGACGTAGCCATATCTACTGAAGTCATCTGTGAACGTCATGAAGTAGTTAAAACCACCTCTAAATTGTGTACTTAATGGTCCACATACATCTGTATGTATTAGTTCCAATAAGTCATTAGTCCTCTCACCTTTTTTGTTAAAAGGACTCTTTGCCATTTTTCCATGCAAACATGGCTCGCATGTGTCATAAGATTCTAAGTCGAATGACCCAAGCACTCCAGATTTGTGGAATCTTGAAATGCATTTTTCATTTGCATGCCCTAAACGACAATGCCAGAAGTAAGTAGGATTCAATTCATTTGATTTAACCCACTTTGTATTAATGTTGTATATGGATTATTTGTTTTGTAGATCAAGGATATAAAGGCCATTTTACAACATAACATTGCCATATGAAATGCCTTGGTGACGAATATGAACATTGCCATTATTAATAACAAAATCAAATCCACCAAATCCAAACAAGAAACTGAAATAATATTTCTGCTCATAGCAGGCACATAATAATTAATTTTCAAATCTAAACAAAATTTGGAAGGTAAAGTGAGCTGATAGTCACTTATCTCCATGGCAGCAACTCGTGCTCTATTCCCCACACAGAGGTCCACTTCATTCTTCCCAAGTAACCACTTATTTCTTAGCCCCTGCACATTTGAACAATGCGAGAACCACAATCGGTATCCAATACCCAAGTGGTAGAAATAGAAAGGTTAATTTCAACAACAAAAATACTAGAACTGGATGCCTTGGCTCCATTCTTCTTTTGTTCTTCCTTGAAGAGAGCGCAATTTGTCCTCCAATTCCCTATCTTGTTGTAGTGGAAGCATGTGCTCGCACACTCCTTAAGCTTTTGTGCCTTGGGCTTGGGTTGGGCCTGAGGTGCACTCCCATTTGACTTAAGCTGAGCCAGCTCATACTTGGGTTTTACCTTTCCCTTTCCCTTTCCCTTAGCGGGTCCCTTCTTAATGTCCCTTTGAACTATAAGTACGGGATTAGTCTTTCGAATGTTCTCTTTAGCATTCTTAAGCATTCTATGAAGCTCGATGACTGTCTTGTTCATTGTATGCATGTTATAATTCATAACAAATGGAATATAACCATCAGTCAATGAACCCAAGATCAAGTCAATGGCCAATTCCTTCAGGACTTATACCTCAAGCTTCTCAAGAGTATCAAGATACCCTTTCATCTTGAGTACATGGTTACTAAAAAGAGTACCCACAGTCATCTTACAAAAAATTAAGCCTTTGTTGTCACGAATCTCTCATGACGAGCTTGCTCTTAGAACATCTCCTTGAGGTGCACCATGATCACATAAGCCTCTTGGTCTATGAATTGCTTTTGCAAGTTAGGCACCATAGTGGCCAGCATCAGACAGATCACATCATTGGAGTCGTTTTTCTTGGTATCAAAAGTTTCCTTTTGAACCGCAAAGGCATTCCTAGTAGGTTCTTCGGGCAAGGGTGCATCCAAAACATACGAATTATTCTCTTGCTTAAGAACAATTATGGAGTTTCGAGACCAGTCTATGAAATTGGTGCCATTCAGTTTGTCCTTTTCCAGGACCGATTGCAATGAAAAGTTATTGTTTGAAGAAGCCATTTTCAATCTACAATAAAAACTTAGCAAGATTAAATGAGGTCTTATTTATAATCCCACAAACCGAATTAATATCCCTTTAAATAATTCACGTTAGTGATTTAATGTGGGACAAGATCCACTTTTCACAAAAACTTATTAGTCAAGCTGAGCTTGTACACCTAACAAGTTAAGTTACTTAGGTAGGAAAACTCTAATCATGTCTCATACATGACTCTTGGATCAAATGGGCTAACATCTTAAGATGTTATAACATAACCTATTTATTAGTTGCCTAGGTCCGGGCATCCCTTTCCATGTTAAGTCCAACCTATATTCACAACCCATGCCTCACAAAGATAATCGGGCGTATCTAGGACTCCTAGTCTATGTGACTGATGATCGACGCCTTGACATGTTTCGAATTAGGAAGGCAACTTTGAGACTTACTATTTTAGGGATTCATTTTATTACGGCTTACATGGCATACGCTTTGTCATCCATTCATAGCATGCATATATATATAATTGCATAAAGTAAAGCATGACAAACATGGGCCCAAAAACCTACAACTAAGATTCTATACTATTACATAAGAATCTTCAAGTTGGGCTTCTCCACTTTGGTGGGCTTCGTCTTGATTTATAAAGTCTTCAAATAAATTATATACTAAGAAATAAATGAAAATTTTACAATAATACATAATGGCTTGTAAGCCATATTTAATTACAAAAACCCAGGGCCTATGAATGCACCATGCATCTCCATTCATCATATAAAACAAGCAAATAAATATATATAACATTCATGGATAAAACAAAGTCCAATTTTAATTAATTTAGCCAAGACCATGAATGGAAATTATGTACTTAAACTCTTAAGAGAAGACCCCAGGATGGGCCTAGGCCAAAGCCCAATGGACTAAATCCTCTTATTGAATAAGTTCTCTTAAAAGCCCAAAACACTAACTAGTTAGATTTGTGCCATAAATCAACTCTAGTATAATTTCCAATTTTGCCATTTTTAATTTTATGTCATATAGCCCATATATATTAAAAATACATATAATATGTTCTAACATGAATTAAAACATAAAATCATGAAGAACATATATCATACATGGCATTCATACTAAAATAAACAAACAATAATGAAACTAGTTGTTTAATGCTCATATAATGCCATAAAAATGCACAAATACTTAAAACAATTTTATGAGCCATTTAATAATTTAAATAAGGTCATAAACATTGAGTTAAGGTTCAGTTCAGATCTGATCTAAATGTGTTTTTTCCATTTTAATCAAAACAAAACAAACAATGTTGATTAAATATGCAACAAACACAAACTAGTCATAGTTTTAAGTGATTTTAAAATTAATCAATTAAATTATCATGGACCATAATTAAAACCAATTTTTAAAATATGTCAACACCTTTTATTAATCTTTAAAAATCACTTACAAACATGCCAAACACGTTTATACATTTAATTTTCAAAACTAGTTGTTAAATAAACACATATCATGCAAACTAGCACCTAGTTTCAAGATTAACATGTATCATCAGGTATTTATAATTAAATCCGACCATTAACAGCTCTAAGAACATCTTAGGACAATATATTAACAATTCATAATAATTATAATACCTATCTAATCATTTAAAATCATTTTTACACCAAAACAATGCAAAAAAACTCAAAATAGAAAATTTCAGCATTGCATGTTTTTAAACGAACGATTTTTGAATAAATATTTAATGCATCTAAAGCACTAAAATAAGCATGTTTAGGCTCTTATACCACTGATGCAATATGACATGGCATATTCATGATGATCACGCGGTGAAAAAATAATAAAATTGATCATACATACCACGCAATCCTTAACAAGAATTGAAAATATGCAATTTTAGGGTTTTGAAACATACAATCTTAGATGCACTTTAAATCTTGATTTTTTTGATGACCAGCAAATAGGATGAACTTATATGCTTCAGATCTTGATCACCAATGCCAAAGAAACAGCCTTTACGCCACTCCTCTCTATGTTCACACACACAATTGCAAGGAAGGCTTAAAACTTAGAGTGCTAGCTCTAATATGTGTGTATATGGCAATGGGTATTAAACTAAAGACACAAGACCTGATCTTGTTCTTCCGAAGGTTTCTCAAATGCTGCCCAAAATCAAAGAGAAGAAGGAAGAGTCCTTTCCCCTTGAGAGTGGCGGCTTAGAGAGAGAAAAACTCCACTAGGTCAAATAGAATTAACTTATTTATATCACTAGATTAGAAAAGCTTTATGGTTGCCAAAATCCCTTAGAATTAGGTATTATATTCAGCCTCCATCACTTCCTAATCAATTGATTTAAATTAGTTCAAACTCTATTAAATTTTAAATTCAAATTAATTTAAAATGGCATAAGACATTTAATAAAAAAAAAACTACCACTTAATTAGGATATACACATGTGCCAAAATTCACAATGATTTCATCTTTGAATTTCAGCCATTCTCTTTCCTAGTTAAGTGATTTATTTTGATTCAAATGCTATTAGGCTTTAATACTCAATTAACTTAATTAATGCATGATAATTAATTAATTGAAGTTAATCCTTGTGGGCCGAATTTCTCTCTCTCACGGACCAAGGTCCAATTAGCAATTTTAATACCTATTTTATACATTAATTTGATTTTAATTAAAAGCCCAAATTAATGCTCAATACTCTATTTAAATATTTTAAGTCCAATGCTTTGTGTGCTATCCTATAGGTCTATTTAATATTGGCAATGAATTAATAAATTAATTCAAAGGCTATATATATTCTCTAGCAAGATATTATAGCATTCCAAATTAAATGAAAATGCAAATGGCATTTAGTGAGCTAATACAATTTTGCATAGTCCCTTACCCTTAAATATCAGAATTAATATAAGGCATAGAACTAGTCATCCTTATATATATATTAATTCCTTTCTTGATATTCTAGTGACAATGAAATCTCAGATAAATAATGATTACTCATTATTTTATCTTGGTATGGCCATACACTTCTCAGTTCACTAATTAAGTGGCCAATGATATTTTCTCTCTTATTGAGAGGGGTAATCCCTTCACTTCTCTCATGCTCTCTAACATGAATCAATGCATACCCAAGCATACCCATACTTGTTAGCTTGTTATGAGTACATTAGGTGTATGTCAAAGTATACAGTAATTCATAAAGAGTTTTGTAGAGATTTTAGGTCTAAGAACTTCGATGCAAAACTTGCACATGAGAAACACTTATGACTTGTACCATGTAGTGTTCTCATAAATGGATCGAATCTAGATACCATGTTCTAAACATATATCTATGATCTCTGATTGACACTCTTGTCCTTATGATCCATAAGACAGAACTCAACTTATCAGAGAGAGCATACTAGCCTTAATTCATTTGTTATTCCCACAACAATGACTGACTAGGGATATTCAGAATGAAGTCTTTATTGTTTCAAGGTCTTACAACCATATGCCTCACACATGATAACTTAAACTGAAACAACATTCTTGGATAGTTCTATCAATTGATATGCACAGGAATACAATAGATAAAACAAATTTCTCATTTATTAAATTAAATGCTTTATAACAATGTATTGGGGCTAGGGCTTACACTAACATTTAAGGCCAAGAGCTTTATGAAAAATTTGTTTTCCTATATTTGTAGTTTTTAAAACATTAAAAATCACTTCATTTGGCCTTGTCAATCTCAACATATTCACTACACAATATTGACTGCTCCTAATGACAGGTTAGGAAACCTGGTTTGGGTTCAAGCTAAATTTTGCCTATCATATAAGACAAACCAAACATTGATGTCTTCTTATGAAACTTAGGTTTATAAGTATAGTTTCTATTACAACTAAAATTACTCAATTATGAGATCTCAAACTCTAGATATAGGCAAAATAGTCAAGATAGGTCAAGTGAACCTAAGGATAGCTTTTTGCCAAAAAAAGGGGTCTAACACCTATTTTCGGCTCCTAAGCCTAATCCACCCTCAAATTCATATATCCTACCATTAAAACTCCCAAATTAACATTTCTAAACACTAGATTGAAGTAAACACCCCCAAAGAATGGCAAGAAGTTCCCATACCTTTTTATAAATATTCCTCCTTTAAGTACCTCCTCCTACCTTTTCTTTGCTTTTGCTAGATTGCCCTTCTATATATAGTGAATTCACATGATATAAATGATCCATAAAATCCATATAATTGATTATCAATTCACAAAATTAAAGAAGAAAAGATGAAAGATTTGTTTCTCAAATATGGTAACCTCTAAATTCTCTCTCCTCAAGCAAAAAAAAATTAGATTTGGCTTTTTAGGGGTTATTAAGAGTTTAGTTGAGAGAAAATGGGTGCCTTAGACTCCTTGAAGTGGCCAGCCCCTATCTCCCTTTTTAACCCCTTGATTTTTCACTTTCTTAAGAAGATTCTAGAGAGAATAGGTGGCTTATTCTTGTTTGCTCCCATTTGACTTTTCCAAAATTGCCCTTAACTCTTTAGATTTATGGTTTTACCCCTAAACTTTCTCTTTTCCTTTTCAATTGGGTCCCTTAATTAACATCTTTCCCATAATTAATTGCATGCATGGCTTAAATTAAAATGACCATTTTACCCCTCATCTTTTAAGGTAGTTAACTTTATGCCCTAGCTTGTAATTCACTAACTATACACACACAAAAAGAGATCTTGCTACACATGAATATTCTCCCAAGGCCTAAATAGGGGCCTTAAAAGGACTCGTCAAGTTTTTTCTAGAGAAGCTTAAGATCTTTTAAGGTGACCTCTATTCTAGTACTAAAATCATACTGCTTTATAAATTGCTCGGTTAACCTATCCTAATCTTTTTTTTCTCTAATCTAGCCTATGATACCAATTGAATGATGGAACCACTAAATTAAGGCTAAAGTACTTAACTTTTTATTTCTTAGTCAAGGTGGTCCCTTTCATGACTAGTGTGTATGGTTTGATATGGGCAAGCAAATCAGATGTACCTTCAATTTTGGATAAATGTGGCAGTATAAACCATTAAGGGAGCACTTCTTCACTATCTAAATCTTAATATTTTAGGATAATTCCCCTTTTAGCTAACAATACACAGGTTATAAGCCCAATCTTTTCTTCCATTTTTGTTAAAGTCTAGTTTTCTACCCCAGCCACTCTATCTCTCTAGATTTGCATTGCTACTAGTTCATCATCATCCTTTAGGATAAAATTATCTTATAAGGCATGCCTTCTCTCTCTTTCATGCTCTATTAAAGAAACCCGTGGTGCCAAATTCCTAGAATCAATAGTAGGCAAGGGTGTTATATTTGCTATCGTAAAGGTCCCTTGACTGCAACCAGTTTGACCTGGGAAGCAGCAGTGGCTATATGTTATATTCCAAGAGGTGGCACCAAGGCAGTAGTGATACCACTAATCATAGACATTACATTTCTCTCAAATTCCTCAACCATTTTCTCTAGATTCTAAGAGCTTAAAGAACTAGTTTGTTGCAACGAATCAGCCATATTAACCCTTTTTGAATCGATGAATAACTCAATCAATCCCTACTCTAAACCAAGCTTTAACCACTAGACTCAGCTTTTTCCAAAAAAAAAATTCTCTAACTAGACAACCATTGAGGCCTTTAAGCCACCCGAGTGAATCAATAATGGTTGTAAGGATTAAAAGGTTAGAATGATGCATGATTAATTTGTAATGCATGATTGTGTTATGCATCATTCACAACCACATGTAAAGGTAGAAATAAACCTTCAAACCTTATTGCTTCCACACAGGAGGCCATAAGTCTCTTTTTTAGGCAGGATTAGTTTATGGGTTAGTAGAGAACTTGATAAATGTGTATGGTGCACGACAAAAAGCCGGAAAAATAACTTCTTTTTATCTAAATATATACATATGAGTTTCTACCATTGTGTATTTAAACATATCAAATGGAATCAAAATAGGCTCATCAGGGTATGAAAGCCTTAAATGAGTGACCACTTAATTTTATTGAATTTGTTTAATACATAAAAGCCCATATAGTAAGCAATGTATTATAGTATATGTTACCTAAGGAAGTATCTGTATCTATTACAAAGTTTTATTGGTCTAGTAATAAAACTTTAGGGCTACCCAAATGTGGTCCTTACTGATGGCTCTAGCTCATCATGAGCATAACGACCAATTGGGTCACCATTTAATATACCAAATGATATAAGGCTTGGCCTAGCAATCATCCTTAACACTTCCCTACATTAAGTGAATGTAGGGTTATGCTTTGGGAATACACAGGGATTTAAATAGGGATGCCTAACCTAATTCTAAGGCTGTAGCATGTCTAATGCACCTTAATTTTCAAAAAGAGATAAATTTTTAATCACTAAACTCCTTTATATAAATTAACCAAAGTACTTTCAAAGTTAGGATCTCATGGGTCCCCAGTGGAGATACCACTATAATGTGCACCAAACCCCCATTTGTATTTGGTTAGTCCTCAAAAGCCCATTTTTAAGGCTAGAGATTAGATAAAGGCTCATTTAACTTGTGAAAGCTAGTCATTTCATAATAGATAAGGATTCAACCTAATTCACCAAGCTGCGAGCCTCTGAAAGGCATGAGACAGCATCTCAAGGCACGCCTATTCCATTATTGATCATTAACCTATGAAGGCATCAATTTAAAACCACAAGGTAGGTATCATGGAGTCATCACCCAATAAAATATTGGGAAAGTTGGTCTAGCCTTGTGAAGCCAAACCAAAGATGGTTTGAGGACTTCACTCTTATTCATACCATGATTAATATTTTATAAATGAGTTTTAAATATTAATTATTTTATGCTTTTATCATATATTACTATGGAAAATGAATTAAAAGGCACACATATCCACGTTTGAATGCAATAAATCAAATTAATGAAGCAGTAAAATACATAGCATAATTACATATCTTAAAGAGGAGAATAAAGAATCATATATAAAATGGGTAGTTTATTTGCAATGTTCATTTAGATGGGGATGTTTGTTCCTGCATGCATATTTATAATAAGAAGTTTTTTTGTGTATTTTTGGATAAAAATGGGGATATTTAACCCTTTGGGGCATTAGAAAAGAACCGTGTTAATTTTAAGGTAAAAGAAATTAATTATTCTTATAAAGAAATTTTTTTACTTTTTATGTGTTATTTTTTATGGAAAAAAAAGGACATTAGTCCTTTTTATTATAGGAAAATTCCACTCAAACTTCTATAAAGCCTTTTCGATGATTTTTATGTTAGCGATCAAAATGCCCTTTATTATTACATGCAACACAATAATGAGTAGAAAGCAAAGAGAATAAAAATAATAAATACAAGCCAAAATACTAAATAATAAAACAGCAAATGGATCCTAACCTAGTTCTCCAAGCTGCATCTTGTTAATCCTTCAACTCGACCCCCGATGCAGATATACAAGTGCATTAAAGATGCAACAAAGAGTAAACTTAGTTAATTATTATGTAAATTAAATAAATGATGATAAATAAATAAATAAATAAATAACATTAAAGATAACAATATTAGGAAATATCATTATGAAGTTAACAATATTAGGCAATATCATTATGGACATTAAAAAACATTTACTAAAGCTAGCAAATATACCAAATAAAAATATAGCAATAAGAAAAAAATAACAAGAAAAAACATGTCAACAATTACATATTATAAGGCATAAAGGTGCAAAACACTGAGCCAATATGCAAGCCATACAAAAGCATGCAAAAAGAAAACCACGGACAGCTAAAACAAAGGGATGGGATGAGCCAAAAGCGACAGGAAACACACATGACAAAAAAAGATCACGTCACATCCCATCACTGGTGTGGGCTAATAAGCATCCCTAAATCTTCTTTCCGTCTGTCATGCTTAGAAGCAAAATCAATGCAGAGAACAAAGCCCAAAATAAAAGGTGCTTAAATCATGCACCAAATTGCCTTAAACTTGACCAAAACCATCTTTAAATGAAACCTATTTTTAGGCATAAAAAGTAGGAAAAACTCAAATAAAAGGCTAAATCAAACATGGATGAAAAATATGCCAAAAACATCAAATATGAATTGAACACATAAAACTCAGAAAAAACACATAAATCATGTGAGGAAACTCAAGAAAATAAACTTAAACATCCTATAAGTGTAAGACAAGATGAAATACAAAAAAGATATTTGAGGCATTCATATACAGGATAGCAAAGGAAGAAAAAGAGAGATAAAAAGTTTTTACAAAGATAAAACTCTACTTTAGTACATAGAATTTATTAGTTTTTTTTAGCTCAAAATATTGCCCTCAGTTAGTTATCTCAATCAATCAAAGGAATTCAAGGTGTCTTTGGTCTTCCTCTCCTATGTGAGTCTGTGAAAGCTACCCCTCTATGAAACCACCTCTTGTCTCTTAAAACAAGGTTTTTCTCTCCATCTTAAAAATCAAAAACTCTTTTTTCCTTTTTTAGTTTCGAAAGAGACTATTAATCATGACCATTAAATGTGGATAAAAGCTCATTTAATGCAACTAGAAGCTCATAAAAAAAGTGACAAAAAAATGAGGGATAGGCATCACCTAGTGAAGACAAAAAGGCCTCCTAAAATTATGGATTAAAAGTCCCTCTTTTGTTATTGAATGGAAAATGGGATATGAGCCGCGGGTGATAGATAGGCATCTCTTAACCCTAACTCATAATTTTGACTCCGAAAGCACGGTTTTATACCCAAAAAAGAATGCAATCAAGTGACATCTAAAAAATAGCTTTTAGCATATAAAAATCAAGAGAGGAGACTAGCACTTTCATTCCTTGTCTTTCTAATGAACAATTGTGTCCTCATTGGGTAACCCTAATCTAAGTTACCTTAAGATCTGGTGTCTAAAGCCACCTCTTAGGAATTAGAGAGTTTAGTTGAGGTTTATTATTTCTCTTATAGTTAGACCAAATGAGGAGTGGCACACCCTCTATCACAAGAATTTTCCTTAGTTGTTGTCTCATACTCAAAAAGGAAACTACAAAGAAAATATTTAGCAAAGATACTCAAAGGTGGATAAGAACATAACGAGGAGGTATATTAAAATAAAAAGGAGAATTATAGAAAAAAGCAAGTTTAAAAGAAAATCCAAAAAAGATGATGAATTTATTAGAAGTAATGACACTAATGACATAAAGGACAAGTACTTTTTGGTTGGTAAGAATCCCTATCCCTTTTAGTTGTAATGTAAATATAGTTATGTTACTTTCTTATTTTCAAAAAGAGCACGAAAAGGTTGAGGAGATTTTATCTCCAAGAGTGAACAACCAGGCCTCTAATAGAAATAAGGTGTGCAATGGCATTACCATTTAGACAAAGGACCTGGAGCACCAAAACAAGTAGTGTTTGAAAAGTTCGTAGAACATATGACTAAGCACGTCAAGCCCTTGCATATTAAAGCTCACCTAAATAAGCACCTACTTCTACAATCCTAGTAGATAACAGATCAACTATCAATATTATACTTTAAAAAAATTACATGCTTTGAGGAAGACTGAGGATGATCTGATATAAAGTAATGTATCTATGTTAGCTTTCATAAGAAAGGTGACCAAGACATTAGGTGTCTTACCAATAGAGATCATTATTCATAACAATACAGCATTGTCTACATTATTTGTTGTGAAATCTAGTACAAACTATCAAGTTCATCTAGGATGAGACTAGATTTAAGCCAATTGATGTGTACCATCTTTTCTTCATTCTTAATGTTCTAGAAAATGAATGATGTGGAAGTAGTTTAGGTAGATAATAAACCTTTTAAGGCATAAGTAAATGCAGTGGAAGGAGTATATTATGATTTAGACTTCGGTTTAACTTCATTTTTAAGGAGAAATAATAAGGGACACCCAAAGTCAATTACGGTTGCTTTTAGTTCTAGAGAAATATTATAAAAGTTTATTGTTATGGTGAAAAATATAAACTTCATGCCTTATAGGAGGCTGATTCTTAAGATTACCATTAAGGAAGTTGATGATTAGTTTCTCTAATTAGGAACTAACAGCAGTTGCAGCCACTATTAATAAAGTTAAAATGCAATAAGCTATGGACAAGTTAGTTTCATTTGAGAAGATTTCTTATGCATGTGGATTAAAGATCATATTTGAGGTATTTGTTAAGGAGGAGATTAAGGAAATTCAAGTTGAATATTTGGAGTCAAAACGAACTAGGTTGGGTGATTTGAGGTTGATGTCCAAGACCTACTGGAGGAAGTCAATCGAAGTACATCTGAGGAACCAAAGGTTACTTATTTTAATAGCTATTTGAAACTAAAATTGAAGTCTAGGATTCTAGACCCACTTAAAGAGTTCCAAGACTATTTTGCTTTGGAATATAATTAAGGACATGTATTTTTTAAATAGAAATCTAGTAGAGTATCACCTGCCGATTAAACTTGGATATTTTCCTTTCAGCCAACCACTAGGAGGACATTAAGAAAAGGTGAAATTAAAAGTCAATGAGGAAATTGAAAGGTTACTCAAAGCTAGTTTCGTTGGACTAGCTAAATATGCATAATGGCAAGCAAATATGATGGCAGTAGTAAGAAAGAATACATGTCTGTTTTGACTTCAGGGACTTGAATGCCACCACCCCTAAAATATGTATATGTTATGCCTATTAGTAACATATTGGTTAATGTTGTGCTAGTTATAAGATTCTAACCTTCTAAGATTGTTTTGTTGCATACAATCAGATTTTTATAGTTGATGAAGAAGTACCTTGGACTGCCTCTAGGTGCCATTAGGAAATTTGAATGGATAATCATGCCATTTGGTCTTAAGAATGCCAGTGCTACCAATCAGAGAGTAATGAAAGTAATTTTCTATGATTTAATTGTTACTGCATAGAATTATACATTGATGACATAATGGTGAACTCAAAAAAGGAGTCAAGCCATATTGATCATCTAAAGAAGCATCAATTGAACATAAAACAAATTAAACGTGCTTGTGGTGTTAGAGCTAGAAATTTTCTTGGCTTCTTGGTTCATCAAAGAATAGTAGAGGTGGATAAGAACAATTCAAGGGAAATTATAGAAGCCAAGCTGACACAAAATAAGAAAGAACTATAATAATTCATAGGGAAAGTCAATTACCTAAGGAGGTTTATTTTTAACTTGGTAGGAAAGATGAAAGGATTTTTTTTTGGCTTGTTAAAAGTTAAAAAAGGAGGATAAGTTTGTATGGGAAGATTAGCATCAAATTGCTTTTAATAAAAACAAAGATCATCTCGACAAACCTCCTATTCTTATATCTACAAAAGAAGTTATTCCTTTTAAACTATATACCTCTCCCTCACATTGTTTTATTAGTTGCTTGCTTGCACAAAATAATGCACAAGGTCATGAATAGCCAATTTTTTTATTTAAGCACAATATTAAATGATTGTCAGAGTAGATATTCACCTATTGAAAAGTTATGTCTGGCTCTATATTTTGCATACACTAAATTAAGATAATATCTTATTAGGTCTAAGATGTATGTAGTACCCCAAATAGATCTAGTTATACATATGTTAAATAGGCTAGTTATCACAGGGAGAATAGGCAAATGGGCTCTTTCCTTGGCTGAATTTACTTTAGTGTATCTTCCCTATAAATCTATTAAAGGGTAGGCTTTGGCTGATTTTCTTGTTATTCACCTTTGTGTTGAAATAGTAAGAGAGAAAGAAGTGGACCTGAGAGTGTTCCAAAAAGAGAAGTCCCCATAGATTCTATAATTTAATGGCTCTAGTATAAAGGAAGCTACTAGAGTAGGTGTTGTTATGACTTCTCCTCAAGGTACCAAAATAGCTTTTTCATTCATTAATGGCAAAAAACTAAAGAAATACTTTCCTAAAATTTGGGAAAGTATTCGACAACCTTAAAGTTCTTTGTTTTTATTAGGCTGAATAACAGCTATGTCACCTGTTATTAATAACAAATGTATTTCCTTTGACAATTTTAATGTAAGATGGCCCTTAGCAATTGGTTAATAAAATAAGATTTATCTACAGCTTTATGAAGTTCCTATACATTTTCAATAATAAGTCAACTTGGCCTCAGACCACGATGATTAAATGCATGTATATAGCAAGTTAGCCTTAAGCCACTTAAATGGAATTTAAAGTTAAATCATGGCTTGCCAAAATTTCCTTAATAAGCTCATATTTAATGCAAGTAATAAGCCTCAAGCCATTTTTAAATGGATAAACAATGAACTAAATTAAAACAAAATTGGCTTTAGGTCATTACATCAACACAAAAAATTATATAGTTGGCCTCAGGCCACTAAATTGAAATAAACACAAGTTAAAATAGGCCATTAGAGAATTAATTATGTTAAGAATAGCCTGAAGCTAACTATAAATCTAAAACAAGGAAATCAAGCTTGAAGAAATTATTTATTGGGGAGTGTAGACACCGTGACCTGAGGCAACCTAGATCAGGATTACCCGATGATGAAGAAATAGTATATTACTGACAGCATGTTTTAAGCACCTTTTATTATATATTTCATGTATTTTATGTATTTTATGCCATTTATTTGATCTCTATGATATTATACATTATTCTACAAGTAATTTTATTCTGTATTGTATAATTAAATTTATGATCTTCTTTACTGTATTTGTTTGCTTTTTATAATACTAATTTATTTTGCCTTTTTATGTGGTTTTGTTGAGCATGTAAATATTTTCACCTTTGGAGGATTGCATGGGCTTTTTTGCATTAGGAATCGTGCTCCCATTTGGATGACCACCCACAGCCTATCTAGTTATCTTGCTTAACCATTTTATTTATCATTTTATTTATTATCTTAGTTTTATTTAGTTATTATTTATTTTGTATTTATTTGGTATTTTTAGATGTATTTTATTCTGAGGATGTAATAAGTAGTAAAAAAAGGGCTTTTGTGCATGTTAAAAGGAAAGGGCACTTAAAATGTTTTCTATTAATCAATTTGGGTTTTTCTTCTAAACTTGGAACAATGTCCAATTTTTCATCTAAAGCCAAACAAAAGAATAAAATGGAGATTTTTGTAAAATATGCATGAGGGAACCAAAGTTCCCAACCCAAACAAAAGCCCCAATTTATGTATGTATATTACTTTACTCTTGTTGTTGGATGACTTGCTTCTATAATAAGTAAGTAATTGATTTATTTACTTATTTATTTATTGCTTTTTATGATTGATTGGGATGTTTATCCAACTTTACGCTTTTGCATTATGTGAGAGATAAGAGGGGATTAATTATAAAACTTAATATTAAACCTGCCTTAGCCTATACCAGAGTATATGACACCCATACAGACTATCGAATATCGTGCCTTACTATGAGTACAGTACAGATCGAGCTACTTCATGTCAAGATAGTTCCTGCAGGATGTCAGACTAATGGAGGAGGTTGATAGACTCCTAGCCAAAGTAGGTTAGATAGAGTTCTTCACTCTAGCTTATAGGACCAACCCTAACGTCACCCAAGAGGTCCTGGCTATGCTACAGTATGGTGTTTACCAGTGGTCAGATACAAAAGAGGGGGTGGTCCAGTTTAGGGCACTAGGCATGCATTATTATAGCACTCTTATCCTATAACCTATTCATATCACTTAATCCATCCCATTAAACATTTTGACTGTGCAACATAAAATATACGAACTATATAGAGAACATATATTCATACTTAATCCATAAGAGTTTTATGCTATTAAGACTTTACAATATACATTAGAGTTTCTTTATAAAATATAACAACTGATTAACATATTTACATACAATATTTCCAATATCACAAAAGAATGCTTCTTTATATACGAAGATCCCAAAATAAAAGTCTCTATTAGTTTCTCTTGTTGACTTGAGTTGGCCATCCTACTGCAGATATCACCCCAATAACCTACATAGATAAAACACCCTTATTAAGCTATAAAGCTTAGTGGAGAACTTAAATCATGATAAACGACCACTCACAGTGCTTGTCAACAATGCACACATCATGTCTTAATTATAAAAATAGTTTATTTCAATAAATGAATAAAATTTAACATTCATATCAACTTATGAAAATCATAAAATTCAATGGTAACATTTACATTGATGCTACATTCACCAAGTATAATAATGTAAGCTCCAACATCCTTTGCCCTTATATTTAATTATTTATCATATGATTAGTTTATTTAATAATATTTAATCATAAAAACAAGCCTATCAATCAGGTATATCAATTATACATTATCACAAGACTATATTTATATACCAAGGTCATGGGTCTTAGATTTGCATACATTGGATCACAATGACAAATACACATTAATAGGTGTGCACATACAAACATTGTGAACACATATATATAATCATAAGAAAAATATTTCAAAAATAATGGGTATTATAGTATGACTTTTATAACCTTTAGTATGGAATATGCTATGCAATTATGACAATTATTGCGTTCATTCAATAAGATAATAACTTATACCCTAATATAAGTTTCTTCATAAATCATACGTTATCATACATATAGAAATAAGGTTTATGATCATAAAGGACATATATATATTATCAATTTAATCAAAATATTAATATAATGCAAATTCATCATTTAACAATTAGCATGTATTTTTTTATACTAGCAATATTGCTTACATATATTTACTATTGGGCATTCTTATATATGCGGATTTTGTATGCAATAAAAGGAATTTTATATGTAGAATAGTATAAAGTCAATTAAGAACTTTCATGCCTTATTAAACTTTTCTTAACCTTTGATAATAAAGCCTGCACTATTCTAAAGAGCTGGATATCGGGTTATACGGTAGCACCCGAAGGTACAAAAATATTGATTATAATGGTGGCACCCGAAGGTACAAAACTGTTGATTATAATGGTGGCACCTGAAGGTACAAATAAGATACCCGGAGGTATTAAATGGTGATCCTTTATAGGGATAAAACTATATGGTAAATCGGTAAAGCAGACCCAAACGGGATCAAACAAATAACTTGGACCGGTCAAGCGAACCCGAATGGGGTCGACTACAACCCAAACGGGGTTGTTCAAATCAACTCTAACTTTTAAACCCAAACAGGGTCACTGTAACTTTTAATTTCAAGTGGACCTAAATAGGCCAAAACTGTTCTGGAGTAGCTGCAAGGTACCCTTATAGGCATGCCTATCTATCAACTTCCTAGACTCAACATAGGCAATATAATCTCTTTACTTTATCTTTTCTTTATTCATTCATATTCTTATATGCACATGTATACTCTTGTGTAACTATGAATAATGTACTCATATACACACTCATGTGTAACTTTCTGTAAACCTGTGAACATGCTCGCTGTTGGGTATTACTATTTTATACTTGTAATCCTATTCAATCATGTAACTATTCCATATGTCAAGACTATACTTATATAATGCCATTTGTACCCGTACATAATCATGTAAAAATATATATCTTTTCTAGTACATAAACATATATGCAAAATTCATAAACAATTTATACAATTTGTTCATGTAACAATCACATGACAAGATACTCCCTCTCTAATGCATACACTTGTATACATAGTCTCATATAATATTACCATTATATGCTTAATCATGTCATTTCAATTAAGTAACGACATATTCAAACATTTCACTTTAAACATATTCTTTGAATCATTACTCTAAAACATCTTTCAAGCTTCAAACCCAATCATGTAAGATCATACTATATATGTGTGTGTGTGTGTGTTTATATGTACACATATATTCTACTAATCACATTACTTACAAGTAAAGTTAACATTTCAAACTATATGTATCATAGTAATTTCAAGAAATCAATAGGAATCATGTATAATCATCTATACTTTTATATAACTATGTACAAGGTAATCAAATACATATTGATGTTCATACATATATATTCATGTATATATATGACCATGGTGTCATAGATATGTACACGTATAAATTTTCTATAAACATGTTATCTTGAACATAATTAAGTATTATTATTTTGCACTTGAAATCCCTATAAATCATGTAACAATACTATACATCTTATATTTACAACACATCATCATTTATCAAGTTTAGATTGGTGTGTTGAACATATATGATCAAATTATTATATTCAATAAAGAAAATTCAATTATACACATACCTTTTTTCCCAAGGTTATCACTTAATCCTTATGTGTTCATATTTTGTTCATATCTATACACACATATAGATACATGTATATATACATACATATATAGACATATAGATATACAATCTTAAATACACACATGAATATACAAATACATGTAAGCACATAACACTATAACTATATGTTATCTCATAATAACATAAGAGTATAAGCATACAATCATAACTATACTATTTTCAAAAAGTAATATTTATTATGATTGTACATGTACTAAATATATCTCTACAAGTTCCTTTAAATTCATAATTATTTTTACGTTAAAGTATTTACATTTCTCTATATACTTGAAACATATTGTAAACCAATTCTTCAATGTTAAATTAGTCTACATATCTTTAGTTTCTCTTTTAAAGCCTATTAGAATCATAAATATATCTAATTATATGCCTTTTTAAACAACATGGTAATTAAGTTCTTAAATAATTTACCAAATTTATTTAAGTACTCTTCCAATTAATCATATGAGATGGCATTTCAAAATTCCATGGATAGATTCTAATGACTAATTTGCACACTAAATTAGATGTAGTAAACAACCATTTTAGAATAAATGATCTTCTATAAACTTATTCATCTATATTTCTAGTTTTTTAAACATTAAAAATCATCTCATTATCATATCTACAACTCATGATATTTTGAAATTCCACAAAGCTGTTCTAGTAATAGTGCAGCAGTTAATTTCGATTTTCAAACTAAATTTAGACAAATTTACAGGCAGATTTAGGATTTTTTTCTGCATATAAAATGTAGATATGGAAGTTTGGATTCAATCCAAATTAGAATTACCATATTTTAAGTTCTCTATCTCAAGTTATAAGCAAAATACTCCTATTTGCTCAAACTAACCCAAAGATAAATCTTTAATGTCTCTTTGAAAATTCATAGAATAAAATAAGTGTAGAATCAGATATACATTCCTTCACCATAATTGTGCTCCTATATGTCTAGTTTATCTAAAAATTTATATCATATCATTTTGACTTCTCTACCATGACTTATGCCCAAAATACTACAATCTATTCTTTGACATTAATTAACAGTTTCTATGAATTCCAAGGAAATTTTAAGGAAAGATAGTGGCCGATTTAGAAGTACCTTCCTCCTACAAAAATATACCTTAATGTCTTACAAAAACGTACCAACTAGAATCATTCAATTTAGTGTCCTAAAACTCAAGATATTAATAAAACAATACAACTAGGTTAGGTAAACTCAAACCCAAAATTTTAATGGAAGTTTGCATTTTAACTAAAATTTGTAATTTTTATTCCTTATGAAATTTCTCCTCATCATAAACACATGTAAGACCAGAATCTACTATAAATCATAATACTAATCTCAAAGATACTCATTACACATAATAACTCTTTAGTTCTTAACAAAAATATTACATGCAAATGAAAGAGTTTCCAAACCTGTTTTGAAATTCCAACTCTCTTCAAAATCTTCTTTCACTCTTCTTATTTGCTTAAACCCTTGAAAGCATCTTTAAATATAGCCTTCCTTCTTTGTATAAGATAGAAATATGAAGATGTTCTTTGAGTGAAAGGGGCCGAATTCTATGGTAGAGAAGGAAAAGTTTCAATCTTTTTATGAGAAAAAGAGAAAGCAAATTCTTTAAGAGAAAGAGAGAGAAGTGAGTAATTTGCTTTCTATTTATTTTTTTTTCCTCAAAGTGACATCCCTCTCTCCTTCTACTCATAATTCCCTCTCTAATTTGCATAAATTCAAATTTTATAATGGAATGAAACTTCTCTTTTTGATCCTTCAAAATTTTGCATGTCACACTAAGTTCCCTCATTTATTTGCATGTTACACAATGTTCGACTTATTTTTTTTATTTTCTTAAATCAACCTCTCCTTTCTTCCCCTTTTTTATAATTTACCCTTAAATTTTCATATTAACAAATTGATCCCTAAATTTTCATCCACTTTTAATTTAGCCTTCAAACTATATTATCACTTGACTATTGTATCCTTTATCATAGACAGTTTTTAGAATTTGATTTGTATGTAATTTTTGACCTTCCAAAAACCATTTTTAGCAAATTTTATTTTCTACAAACTTGTTGAACTATGTTTCTAGTTTCTAAAACATTAATAATCATCTCAAAATCATTTCTACATTTTCATATATTCATTTAATACTGAGGTCTGCTCCTAATGACTAAGCAGCAGACTGTTTTGAATTTTATGTTTAAATATAGCCTAGTTAAATACAGATTTGAAACTTGGTTTCTTCATATGAAATCTAGATATGGATGTCTATTTTAAAACCCAATTGGAATCATCTAATTTGGTGTTTTATAACTTGAGATATAAACAAAAGAGTACCTAAAGGTCAAGAAAAACGTGATAATCCATCCAATAATGTTTAATTAGAGTTTGCTAATGTGAAATTGCCCTTGAATTCTTCTAGGGCCTATTTTGGGTCCTTACAATTATAACCTCACACATAGTAAAGTTACTAAGGCTATGGGCCTCTCGATTGGGCCTAATGTAGTCACACCCCCCCGGGATTATGGATCAGGCCAAATTGGAGGGCAATGACACTATTGGGGGTAGTATATCAGTCAAATATTATAAAGAGTACTATGCTGACCACATAGATCTTTTGATACATTTAGAGAGTGTTATCCACCTCTTACTCGAGATGCACAGGGAATTTAAGGTTGGTGAACTCTATCGACTTCACTAGCCTTTAAGGGATGTAGAAGCAAAGGCGTGTGGATATCACTCATGAGATCATCACCTTGCTAGTTAGGGTATCCACTCAGTCCACCAAATAGATCTGCATGAGAGGTGTCATTACCCATCTGCTGCTATCAGGGCAGATGAGAGCAGATTTAGAAACCCCATTTCAGAGGGCATATATAGATTTATAGGTTGCGATCAATAAAAAGATGGTAGAGGCTGTTGAAAGGCACGAGGGCAATGTAGTACAGGTTGTTGACCATCCCCAAGACAAGGCAAAGATGCAACTTGGACCCCATAGGACTAGATGCATCCACAAAGGGAGGTGAGCAAGGCCAGTCACCTTAAAAGGCACCAGCAGCACTATAAGCACCCCTAACGCAGCCATCTCAGCAGAAGGATCATCCAAATGAGTCTCACGAGCCATAGTAGCACCAAAGGGTAAGAGATGATTTCGATTATGAGTTTGATATAAAGCTAGACCTACAGGATCTCTTGGACAATTCACCATAGCCACTACCTCATCCTCGATCACCTTTCAGACAATAGCAATTGCCTGCTAGGAGGATGGGAGGTTTTCTCCCTATAGGCATCAATAAGCATCCACATTTTTAGCTCTTTTTCCATTTAAACATCCAGAAGACTCTATTTCAACTACTCCACCACCACTAGTGCATCCAAAGACATCTTTATCTGTGGCACCATCGGCACACACATATCTAGCCTCTTCATCTGGTGACATTTGGAGCAAGTTAGCAGTGATAGAGAAGGCTATCAGATATTATGGTCAGTGCTAATAGTAGTAAAGTCCTTACAGACATTGCTAGCAGCAGTGCAATCTCTACAGTCTGACATACAGGGTATCAAAGATAATTTAGTGATTATAGGATAAAGATTTAAGGTGACCCTATAGGTAGTTGATGACTCGCTCACTCAGATTAAGGAGCAAGGAACTCGTATTGAGGGAGAGGTTCGAGAGGCAGGCAGGCCATGGTAAAGATCAATAAGCATTTAAGAGATACATAGGGTATCTGAGGGGTCATTTAATGTGTTATCTCCAGCATCACTCTAGGGCTATTATTGAGGTAGGACAGGGATTAGAGCAAAGGTGATAGCATAGATCTTGCACCCTTTGACAACAACATTGCTTGAGTTTCACTTTAAATTCAAGCCAAATAATGATCAGCCACTAGCAGTACCACAGGCCATGGCACCAGCCAGACCCTCAGCATTCAAACCTCCTTCTAGGCTAGCTTACCGCTGAGGATTGGGGCCTTTAAAGTGATTTATTATTTCTGTATTCAGGAAGTTTTAAAACTTTGTTTGAATATTTTTTTATTTATATAAAAATAGAACTTGTATTTAATTTATATGACTATCCCATATTGTATTTTGTTTAATTCATACTTATCATACCTAAAAAAAATACCATGAGATTAACAAGAAAACATGTAATTAATATGCAATGACAAGACAAAAGTAAAAATAATGAACACAAGAAGAAAATAATAAAAAATTTGACAAAGTTAAACTCCGTAAATAGAGCACTAATATCAAGTCCTTTTCACAATAGGTACTTAAAACCCCACCAGGCGGTGTATATTTACTCCTCTAGTAATAAGGAATGTAGATACTAATCCTCATAATAAGAAGTTACCTGAACAGGTGGAAATATAAGAGATGCATAGCAAGGAACTATTAGACAAGAGGCAAAAGCCTAAGCATACATTTACTCCTCCAACAATAAGGAATGTAGATACTCATCCTACTCATAAGAAATTACCTAAATAGGTAGAAATAAAAGAGATGTACAGCAAGCAACTATTGGACAAGAGGTGAAAGCCTGATGGCAATGTAAATTTTGGAAGAATGTGGAGCAAGATCAAGCATGTCAACAGCCTTGATAATGATGGTTTCCTTACATTAGGGCAAATTTATAGAGTAGTTATATAGTCATTGGGAAGTGTACCAAAATGGCTCTAAGCTTTTCAATGACTCCTCACAGATGCATATTTGCCAGAATGGCTCTAAGCATCTCAATGACTCCTCATAGATGCATATTTGCCAGAAATCTCCCTAGTGGAACGTTTCTTCAAGAGGGGATAGTGCACCCACTAGAAGTATCAACCAACACGAAGGTCAATCTATAGTTGACACCAATTAAATATTACTCAAATCTTATTTGATTTTGTAGGCCATACAACCTGATGCTAATTAGTTTCAATCAAGTCATCTCACTTCTGCATACCCAAAGTGCTAATCAAATGCATTCAAATAACCTAATTTTGTATGCCCCAAGCACTAATCAGATCCAATCAATTTGTCTCAACTCTACATGTCCCATGTGCTAATCAGATGCATTTAAACTATCTCAGGTACGCCTCTTTTTCCTTTTACTATAAATTTTAGCTCACTTTAGTATTAGCGCACCAGCTCCCAAAAATTAGAGGCAGCTATAGACATTGTGACCTAAGGCAGCCTAAATTAAGGTTATCCAATGATGAGAAAATGGTATATTACAGACAACAAGTTTGGATCTCGAAGCTCTGATTATGAATTTCTCGCATTTTCTTAAAGATTTTTATGATTTTTCAAATATTTTCAAGTTTTTTAACAAAAGCGCATTAAAAACCCTAATTTTGGCCTTTAGAGGTGATAGACAATCATCTATCATATAAGGGATAGTCAACCCTAGCATTCTCTCTCCTATTCAGGTAAGATCAAGGGTATTTTGGTAATTTTAGGATTTTGGAATGAGGAACGGCCGCCTCTCAATGAAGGATGCTTGTCTGTTGTTTATTTTTCCAAATTTTCCCATATTTCTGGGAATTCAAAAAGGGGAAGATAATTCCTAAATGATATATTCGGATTTCAGTGGGATAATCTCTCTAAATTAGGAGAGTTAAAGTTGGATTCAACTCCAACTTTAGCCTAGGTATAAACAGTAAAATTCTAGGGTTTCTAAAGGGGGGGAATCACTTTGATACAGAGAAAGTTTTAAGGAAGAAAAAAATCAATTTCTTTCTCTCTCTAAAATTTAATTACTCTATCAATTTCTTTGGTCCAAGCACACACACACAATGAAATTCATTTGATTTTTTTTAGAAACAAATAACACAAATGGAGTAGAGATCTAGACTATAAGAATTTAAGAGCCAGAATATCTCTTAAGGGTAATATTCTATGCTCTCTCTCTCTATCTCTATCTATATTTATTTTCTCTCATTAAAATTGCCATACATGATTATGGCATTATTTGTTGAAATAATTATGTTTAAATGCTACATTTCAGTAATATGCATGTCTAAATTGAGATGTGATGTAAATTTGGATTAAAGAGCATGTAAAGGAATTATTAGAATTAAGATTACTCCATTGTTGTAACTTTGGTTTTTTTCTCTATTCTGTAATTCCATATTTTAACATATTTTATTGAATTTTGTGCATGATTTGATGGTAAACATTATTTTGTCATGATTTAGGGCCTAATAATCATATGTTTAGGGTTAAAATATGTTTTGTATGATTTTTGTATGTGTCTTGCATTATTTTTAAGCATTTTATTCTATCCAACGAGTGACGGGTGAGAAAAAACCTCAATGGATACCCGTATGTCAAAGTGCCAGATAGAACATCGCGAGGATTTCCTCTCATCCCATCCCTCATAAAGCTATAGGCATCCCTCACCTATTTAAGGCATCTGTGGCCAATTTCTAAACACCTTTTATTATATATTTCATGTATTTTATGTCATTTATTTTATTTATATGATATTTATGCGTTATTTAACATGTAATTTTATTTTGCATTGTATAATTAAATTTATGATTTTTTCTGTATTTGTTTTCTTTTTATAATACTAATTTATTTTGCCTTTTGTGTCGTTTGGTTGAGTATATAAAGTTTTTCACCTTTAAAGGATTATATGGGATTTTTTGCATTGGGAATCGTGCTTTCAATTGGATGACCACCCACAGCCCATCCAGTTACCTAGCTTAACCATTTTGTTTGTAATTTTATTTATTATCTTGGTTTTATTTAGTTATTATTTATTTTGTGTTTATTTGGTATTTTTGGATGTATTTTCTTTCACGGATGTAATAGGTAGTAAAAAAAAGGGCTTTTGTGCACGTTAAAAGGAAAGGGCACTTAAAATGTTTTCTATTAATCAATTTAGATTTTTCTTCAAAACATGGACCAATTTCCAATTTTTCACCTAAAGCCAAACAAAAGAATAAAATGAAATTTTTTGTAAAATATGCATGAAGGAACCAACGTTCCCAACCCAAGCAAATGCCTCGATTTATGTATGTATATTACTTTACTCTTGTTGTTGGAAGATTTACTTCTGTAATAAGTTTAAATAGTTGATTTATTTACTCATTTATTTATTACTTTTCATGATTCATTGGGATGTTTATTTAACTTTACGCTTTTGCATTGTGTGAGAGAGAAGAGGGGATTAAATATAAAACTTAATTATAAAACAAATCTAACTAAGATGCCTAAAAAGAGTGATGTCTTAAATACCAATCTCTATATAACCATCAAAAGATCGAGATTCATTTCTTGATGTTCTCTTTGGTGGTGATTCTATGACACCTAGCTCTTTTGGGGTTGACTATGTAAGGCCCCAAAACATACCCTAATAGAATTAGTGTATAGTAAAGAGAGAGATTGAAAAGGTTTTAGTGTAAAATAATTGTTAATTATGCCATCAAGACATAATCAGTATTAATGCAAAAGTGAAGGCAATTTCATAAATTATCAATTTAAGGGCAAATGTGCTTTATTATTGAAGAATTGGGGAGGAATGTACTAAAAGGACTTAATATGGTGTGTGAGTGGTAATAAAGGCTAGCTTAAGGGAGTGAAGTGTAAATTTACATGGGTCAAACTATAGGCCAATAAAATAAAGACAACTAGCATCTCTAAAAGAATGTAGAGAAGGCTAGAGAAGGGAAAATTTTTCCCTTTTTAAGTGAGTTTTTGGCCACTTTTGGCCAAAGATTTCCATCAATTTCCTCTTCCTCCCTATGCCATTCTCTTACTTATAGCTTAGCTTAAAGAGTTATGCATCCTAGTTAATTTAAGGTAAGTTTTTATGAGATTCTTGGCTCAAGTTTAGTCCTTTATTATTTATAAACATGAGAACCTAGAATCATAAATGGGATTTAGATATTGATGTGTGTTCATGACATGTTTTAGTTGGAAAATCTAGCAAGGATAGAAAGAAGGAAGGAGAAAAAGCTTAAATGAAGGGTTGGAACTTGCCAAAGAGGTTTGGTAGTTTTCATTTTCCTTGTTATGTGTTTAATTGATGTAAATGATGTATGTGTTATAATTGTTTTTATGTTGATGATATAACTAGGTAATGACGTTTTATTGCATGTAAATGATAGTTGTGCATGAAAAAGTGACTTAGTGAAAATTCTACCCTAAGGTTTACTTGAACTAGTTTTAGTGCAAAGGCATAAATCTTTTTGTAGATGTCTAAATGAGGTGAATCCAAAGATAATACATATATCTACAACTTTGTATAAGAAATCAAAACTTGATTTTGCCTCTAAAGCCCTCTAAATATGGCTTGAAGTTAAGCAATGTTTGTTACTTTGTCATCCAGAGCAGTCCATACCATTTTAGTTATATCTTGAGATTTAGAAGTTATAATTGAGTGATTTTTAATGTTTTAGAAACTATATACATATAAGAACAACTTTTTAGAAGAAAACTTTTCCTAAAAATGTCGTTTATTATGCCTAAATAGATGTGCAAGTTAGACACTAAAAGCAGTCTTCAGGATTTCATGAGCAAGGGGATAAACCCTCTGTCGCGGTCTCGACCCCTTTTGCACTCATGACAAAACATATCCCTATCCACTAAGAAACATCCTATTTGAAGCCAATGTGACATCTAAGGGTTCCAAACATTACCACAATCCTTTTAAACACTTTTGAGCCTAATGAGGCCACATTAATCACGGAATTAAAAGAATAGATGCATATATGATCTTTAAGTGTATAATGATGCAATGTGATGAATATGATCAATGATATACCTAGTATTACATGTCACATGAAGTGGTAACTCTATTCAAAGTGTAATTTAAATGAAGTTAATTATGTATTATATAGGGATATTATTCGTATGTTCTATTATGTATAAACCTAATGACCTTGAATGTATTGAATATGATAATCTTGAGTGATCAAAGACTTATTAAGCCTAAATTTCGGATAGTAGTTGATAAATAGGCATGTTTATAAGGGGATAGTGATTGTAGCTACTAGTGTTGACACCAAAAGGTGCCTAGTGTTTCGATACCTATTGTTATCTAGTGACTCGAGACTAATATATCTCTAGTGTTTGATATTGCTCGCCAGTATCCAATGTTTGTACCTGTTATCCACCATCAGTGGAAATTCAGGCGATAAGAGTGATTTAAATTTCTACATGAATATTAGTGAGTGATCAATAATGTAAATGTTTTAATGCCCTATGGTAATGTTAGTGTTTCTCATTGAACGTTCCTATGAAATTGAAAGAAATATTTGAAGTGTTGTTTAATTTATGTAACTATCATAGTGAATGAATGAGAGTGGTGATATGATAAAGTATGCTAGTTATTTAATGTTATCATGTATTATCATTGGTACATTATATTATTTATATTTGTGACTTTGACAAAAAGAAAAGTCGATTGCATTGCTTTTACTCATCACTGAGCCATTGCTCAGCACGGGTGTCCTTTTCGTGTATGTACACAGGTGTAAGGTAAAAGTGCCAACCTCAAGTCAACATCTACAGGCCACTAGAGAGGATAGCGAGTAAAGACAAATTCTTATGTAGAGTTATTTTTCTATAAATGTTCAATGTAAAGGATTTGGAACATATGTAATGAACTAATTTCTAAATGTACTTTTTGCATGTTAAATTTATATGCATATATGTGAACTTATACAAGTAATTTAATAAAATAATTTGTAAATAAAAGGTAATAAGAGCGAGCATTACAAACTACCAATAATAATTTAGGCTTGATCCCTTTTTATTGCTAAGTAGCCAATTTATAAGTTGAAGTGAGCCTTCTCTTGTCTTGGACCTAAAAAGCAAGCCTCCAAGAGCGAACCCAAAAATGAACGATGGCTCTGGTGCACATCATAGGGAGTCTGGGGAAACATTAGTGCCAACTATAAAGAAGACTAGAATAGCAATTGGAATACCATCTGTTCACATGATAGGTTAGTTGAATCAAACTTGTTTATACAAAGATTTCTAAAATTTTGAATGCAAGGGGAAGACATACGTAAATTAGTTATTCCAATATCTATCTATTAGAAATAAATTGGAATTAATTAAGTTATTATGTTCTTCTCTTAAGACTTTAATTTTTCAAGTAGTTGTGCCATAAGTTAATATGAGAAAAATTGGGATCAAAATAATTAAATTATTGTCTATTAAATGGCCATGTTGATTGCGAATTAATTATACCATTTTCTTTAATTTTGCACAAACACATTTCTAACATAACGTAAGCATGAGAAAAATTAAGTATGGCTTTACCACTAATATCATAAATATCATAACTCATTAGTTTACCACAATCTATCTAAACGATTAGTCTGGACTCAGGAGGAAGGACTAGTAATAAACATAAAACCATCCATTCTGGTTCTATATTTGTTCAAATAAAATGTTTAGCTAATTTTACACGTCTAACCAAAAAATCCCTTCTTCTTCCAACTTTTCAATCTTCTCATTCATTCTCTATAAGCCCTTCTTCCCCTAATTATTTCCATTCTACTTATGATAATCGCGTATGTAAAAAATGCAAGTAGCCTAATTTTCTCCATATCATTCTCTCGATCATGTGCATTCATAAGGTTTTCAATCAAGTTTTACACCAAATTCAAAATCACAAACTTTTTCAAACTAACCTATATGGAAATATGCCAAAGTTCACACAAAATTTGCAAATTTATAGACAAAATTTGTGTGACTTTTTTAATTGTCTAAGATTCAAATCAAAGTCAGAGTTAAACTAAGCAAAATTTAAATTTGTATACATACACATTTACAGAAAAATTAAATTTGGATTGAGGAATGTTTGTGGGTGTAGCCACTACAACACTTGTATTAGCTGGTGTGCTAGCTCACACTACTGAGCTAGCTATTACATCGTATTTGGCATCAATAGGAGCGATGATTCTTGCTATTACACCACACACTACAACCATCTCGTCATTAGCTTCTCCTAATTGAGTATTAAGCTATGCTCTATGCACCTACCAAGAAATTTAAAAAATCTCTCTAGACAATGTTCAAAGTTAGAGCCATAAACATTAAAATTATCCATGAAAACTTTGACAAATTTATCAATCAAATCACTAAAGATGGAAAATATGCATCTTTAAAATGTAGTGGAAGCATTGCAAAAAACCAAAAGACACATGCCTAAAAGAAAAAGTACTATATGGACATGTCAAAGTAGTCTTAGCTTGGTCTTTGGGATGAATAGGTATTTGATAAAAACCACTAAGGCCATATAGATAACAAAAGTAAGAAAAGTTAGCTAGCCTTTATAAAACTTGATCAAGGAATGGTAATGGAAAATGACACTTACTAGTTGCTTTATTTAGCTTACAATAATCTATGCATATATGTCATTCCGTAATAGTCCTAGTGGGTATTAAATCATCAAATTCATTTTTAACAACCATCAAGCCTCCCTTCTTAGGGACAACTTAAATGGGACTCATCCATTTACTATCACCAATAGAGTATATAATCCCATTATCAAGCAACTTAATCACTTCTTTCCTCACCACTTCCTTAAAAGTGAGAGTTAATCGCCTTTAACCTTTAATGGATAACTTAACATTATCTTCTAAGAGAATTTTATATATGCAAACCTTAGGGCTAATACCTTTAAATCATTAATGGAATAGCCAATAGCATCCTTATGCTTAAGCAACACATCATGTAAAGCATCAACATGATCATTTGAGAAAGATGAATTCACAATGAAAGGAAATTTGAAGTTAGATTCAAGAAATACATATCTTAGATTGGATGGTAAAGGCTTGAGCTCTAGCTCTACCTCTTCATTTTATGAAGTTGACTTTGAATCATCATCCTTCCTTAAGGGTTTTCACTTTGAAGCCCTATGAAAAAGATATAAGGTTGCCTCTAATTGATGCACATTAGCTTCCTCATTAGTATATGGCTCAATAGGATCTTACCTTATGCATTCATTTATAACCTCATCAATAATGTCAAAGGAATCAATTCTACTTACACTTTTAAATGGTGAAAACTTCAGCATCTTAAAAAAATCAAACTCAATAATTTCATTATTTACCTCCAATATGATCTTACCTCTTTTCATATTAAGTATGGCACCAGTTGTAACCAAAAAGGGTCTTCCAAACAAAATTAGGATCTCAAGATCTTTTTCCATATCTAAAACAATAAAATCAACAGGGATAACAAACTTACCTACCTTAATCAGCACATTTTTAAAAATCCTAAATGGATAAATGATAGACTTATTAGCCATAGAAAGACATATGTTAATAGGCTTAAGTTTACCTAAATCAAGCCTCTTATAAATAGAATAAGGCATAAGACTAATATTAGTACCAATATCACACAAAACTTTGTCAAAATAAGTACCACCAATAACATAAGGAATGGTAAAACCACCAGGGATCCTTAAGCTTTAGTAGAGATTTAAAATACATAGCTTTGGACTCTTCAACTAGATATACTAATCCATAATCCTCTAGCTTACTTTTATGGGTAGTGATATCTCCTAAAAACTTACCCCATGCTAGCATATCTCTAATAGCTTCCATAAATGGTATGGTAATAGTGATCTCCTTAAAATACTTAAGGAAATTTCCAGATAGTTAGTTAAACTATGCCTTATAAACCTTTGGGGAAAAGGCAGCATCTTAAAGTCTACTTTAGGCTTATCATTTTTATTAGGTTTAACATCATCCTTTTTGTCTTTCTTAATCTTTGCAACATCAATTTCACTATTATCAACTACATCTTCATTTTCCTTACTAGGCCTATCCTCTATCTCATCATCGTTAACCACTTTCTTACCCTTATTACCAATACTTTCAACCTCTTTACCATTCCTCAACGTAATTGCTTGCCAAGTCTCTTTATGTGAAAATTTAGGCTGGCTATAAAGTTTTCCTAAAGGTTAGGAGTTAGATGAAGAGTCTTGTTGAGCAATTTGAGTTTTAAGGATTCTATTATGAGTAGTAAGTTGCTCAAGCTTAGAATTGATTTACTTAAATTGCTCTTTATTTTCCTTATTGGTGGAAATTTACTAATTTATCAATTACTCCATAAGAGTTTCAAGATTTGACTTGGATTGTGGAGAGTTAAAGGTTTGTTTCATTGGAAATCCTAGTGCATTTTATGGTCTAAACATTGGGTTAGTTAAGGGCTTGAGTTGAGAAGATGTATTGGACCATGAAAATCTAGGTTGGTTCCTCCATTGAGGGTTATAAAAGTTTGAATTTAATCTAACCCTTTGGTTAAAACCTCCTTGAACATAATTAACATCTTCATTATATCTCATATTACATTGTGCAAATGAATGAGATCCTCCACACAACTCATAAACAAAATTAGAACTCTCTAAAGAATTAACTTGAGATTTACTTACCATTTTAGTAAGAGCATCTACCTTCGTAGTCAATAAGTTAATTGTGTCAAGTTCCAATACTCCCTTTCCTTTTGCCATTATTGGTTTATCACCCATGTAGCCTTGAATTGCAAGTTCCTCAAGCAATTTGACTGCCTCCTTGGCCATCTTATCCATCTACTTCCCACTAAAGGTTGTATTGACAATGTTTCCGTTCTCATCAGTCAATCCATTGTAAAAGATTTAAGGAATCATCCAATCCAACAACACATGGTGAAGGCATTACCTTTGAAGTTCCTTGAATCTTTCCCAAGCTGCATATATAATCTCACCTACACTTTGCTTGAAAGTTGTGATCTCATTACGAAACTTGAATGTTTTGTGTGGTGGAAAATACTTATGGAGAAATGCTTGCTTTAATTGGTCCTATGTTGTGATTGACTCACTAAGTAAACTACCAAGCTAAAGTTGTGCCTTATCCTTGATGAAAAATGGAAATTACCTAAGCCTTATTATATAATCTATCACACCATTGATCTTGAAGGTTGTACACACATTGAGAAAAGTCAATATGTGAGTAAATGGATCCTCTCCTCGTAAACCTCCAAATTGATTATTTTGTACCATTTGAATGATACTTGGCTTGATTTCAAAGTTATTATTGGCAATTGATGGTGCCATAATCCCTCCAAAACTACTTGTTATGTTACATAACAAAATCATCCAATGTTCTTCACTCCGGATCAACCATGATATTTAAATTTTGGTTCACTACTTTTTATTGTCTTTGTTCCCTACGAAAAGCATGAAAAATTATTTCAATTTTGGGATCAAAATGGAGAATATTACTAGCACTATTGCTACAGTGTATAAAGAAATAAAACACAACAAAACAAACAATTATACTGCAATAAATACAAATTAAGAAAACACATACAAGAGTAAAGCCTAAAACAACCATTATTCCTCGGTAATGGCACCAAAAATTTCCTACGATGTAAATTTTGTTACCTTAGTCTCTAGGACTAAGTATAAAGCGAGTAAGGTGTCGAACACTGGAAAATTTCGAAGTAATTTTTTATTAACCGAATAAGTACTAAGATGGATAGGTAAATGTAATATAATAGAGTTGATTATACTAACTTTTCTATAATTACTCAATATTACAGAAAATTAAAATTATTCTAAATGAACAAATACAATTCAAACAATGTTATTAGAATTAAAAGGGAGAATTAATCAAATAACATGTCAATTAACTTAACATAAATGCATGCAAATGATTGGAGAATATAGCCTACAATCCCTAAGAGTAATTCCCATTGTCAATTAAAGGTATTCCCATTTAGAGTCCACAAGCACTCTCATGTCATTGTGGAGATAAATGAAAACCATGATGTTTTATGCCAAATCTTTAATCCCTCAAAGTAGCCTTGTCTCCAAGTGATTCCTATCCTTTAAGTAAATTTAATTGCTTTCCCACCAAATTACCCCAATTCTCATTGTGAATAGATTGATTAACAAGTTACATATGGTGATCAAGAATATATAACATATTTAAACACTTGATTGAACTTAAATCATTCATGCATTAATAAAGATATAGTTATATAAGATCAATTCATCCTTGCAATCCTAATAAAGATATAGTTATATGATAAAAAAAACTTATCCTAAATACATTGTGTTCAAAGCAAGCAAATACAAGGAAGCGTTATAAACATCAAACAAAATAACTAAAGAGAAAAGATTTAAAATTAGTTGATGATTCCTCAATGCTCTTCAGGAAAATACTTGATGTTTGAATGAACTCTTAGAATCTTTCTACTTCCTTGGACTATTTTTTCTCTTCATAATCCTTTTAAATTGTACAATTAGCCTCTTTGGTTGTTATTCCCCTCCTCTAAATAAAGTCAACTGCATGTATTTATAAGCCTCAAAAAGTCCCAATTGGTGTCTCTTGCTAAAGGGTATAAATATGAAAAGGTACCATTAAGGGCTGTGTTGGTTAGGTATAGTGATAACTCGGCATTACTTAGTCGACATAAGGAGCCTCTATTATGAGTTAGCATTGTGGGAATGAGTTGGCACAAAAATTCTTCTGTCACGAAACAAGTCATGAGTTGGTATGGTGAGGCTCTGTAACGAGTCAGCACTAAGTGGAATGAGTTGGCACAACCACCAAACTTCTCTTTTGTTCTTTAAACTTCAATCCTTAAGTCAAAACATCTAATTGTACTCCAAAACACATATTTAAACAAAAAGAGCCTATAAATACAAAGGAAACCAAATGAACTATAACATTACAAAATTAAACAAACGTATACATAGAACTTAAGAAAATGTAACATAACTAGCTTAAACAACTACACTAAATTGCATGGTATTATTAGCATGCTAGTACAATGGCAGGTTTCTTCCTCCCTTCTCCCCTCTTTTACTAATGGAATGGATGTGTGCATTAAAAAAATGGGGTTTTAGTGTTCCAACAAAAAAATCCAAGAATTGGATTTTTGAAAGTTTACGGTTGGTCTTTTAGCAAAGAAATTGAAAAAAAAAGAATAAGGGATCTTTGGGTTTTGATTTTTGGAATTTCTTTTATTTATATTCTTCAAGTTGGCATATGATTTTTTTTAGTGTAAATTAGGAATAATTTTTTGGGATTTATTAAGAGTTGCCACAATCATTTATGGTCTTATGATTCTTATGAATTAGCTTCCTTGAATTTAATTCTTAGTAGCCAATAGTGGGACGTTTGGTTTCCTACGGTTTAGATAAGTTTTTTTATCTTATTTTTCCTCAGTGATTATATTGACAGTATTTCCTTAGGTTCTATAGTAGCAATGGAAATATTCATGTGTGATAAGTTTACTTAAACCATCACATATAGGGAGGCATTATTTAATCCAAGTTTTATCTTGGATTGGGCTTGATAACTTGAGCCTATAAATTTTAATTAGGCTCTATAATTAGGGCCCACCTATTTTACTAAATTCAATTGGCTATAGTCTGTATATATTAGTTAGCTTTGATTAATTACTGGCCTATGTGGAATTATAGGGCACAGTTAATTTTTGCATGGGAAGTGAGTTGTTGAGGAAGTTACCGAACTGATGGAGTACATAGGCAACATGGGTAGTTAGTGGAAGAGGATCCTATACAAAACTAAGAAGGAAGATAAAAACTCTCAATAATTCTGCACAAAAACCTTACATAGAACAATGTCTTAGTTTTTCAAATTTCTTGCTATTTTTACTTTAATTAATCATTTTTTAATAGTGTAATCAAGTTTTCAATCCAATGCAATCATCTTTTCATTTTTATTTTTTTGCATCTTTTAGGGTTCCTTGAACTTTCTGTCAAAATGATATTTAAGAAACCCAAATGCTCTATTAGAAGTTAGGTGACTGGTATTAGATTGTTTGAGAACACTTAAATTCTTTCGCATGATCTCACTCACATGCATGAATTGTTTGACTCGTAAAAGTAATCAAACAACTTCCTTTAGAATCTATAATACTAGCCAAGAAAGATCTTCTACTAATTCTATTAAAGAGTGTCAACCAAAGAAAAACTTTTACTTTTGGCATTGTAAGATTTTTCCACAATATTCCAAAAGGAAGATCAATTAAAAAAGAAGAAGAAAAAAATGGCCTATGCCCTTGAATAGGAAAAATTGATAGAAAAGTTTCCTTTCACATTATGAATCCAAATCTTTCTATAGAAGATGGGTGCTAAAAGAATACAATAGATCTAACAAGTCCTAAAATTAGCAATTTTGTCATATCCATAAGGTTATTTTCCATCAAAAAACCATTGCCAAGAACCCTAAAACCATTCTCCACACTCTTTGATAAGTGTATTAGGTGCAATAGAGAAGGAAAAAATCCCAACTAGTTGCAACTTCAAAGGTTGATCGAGAATCCAAAAGTCATGCCAAAATCGACATTTACCACCCTTTCCTGCTACTATTTGAATCCCAATAACAAAAGGTTGAAAAAAGCAAGCTTGGATTATGTCCCTCCAAATGGAAAAAGACATATTATTTGACGAATGAGCCATCACAACAAACTTAATGAATATTTTTCCTTAATAATTCTTTGCCACAAAGAAAGATTAGTGCGTTCTAAACAATAAAGCCATTTGAACAGCAGGCAAGAATCTCTAGTGTTGATATAGATTACCCCCAAACCATGAAGATTCTTATTCTTTTTAATTAGATCCCACCTTAATTTGCACATTTCCATTTCTTAAAAGAGCCACTCCAAAAGAACCTTCTTATAATGGATTTTAACGAGTTCAAAACTAACTTAAGAATTTTAAAGAACGATAAGTAATATAAGGCCAAGCTTGACAAAGTTGCTTCGATAATAGTTAACCTTCCAACTAAAGCTATAAATCTTCTTTTTTCCACCCAGTTAATTAGAGTTAAATTTGTTGATTAACAATTCCCAAACTTTCTTTCCATTGGGATTTGCATAAATTGATAAACCAAGGTATATATAAGCTAATTATTGAATCTTACATCTAATAAATCTCACATAAAAAGCTAACCTTTCTTTCAAAACATTAACCCTAATAATAAAGCTTTGTGGAAATTAATTTTTAAAATTAGAAATAGATGTAAATAACCATAGGACTCTCTTAAAATTAGGGCCATATCAATGCATATTGGAGATTGGTGAACTCAAGACTATTTTGAGTAGTAGGATTAAAACACAAGCTAAAGAAGAGATTCAGCTGCTTTTTTCTTTAACATGCTTGAGAGACCGTCTGCTACTATCTTAAAGAAAAAAAGAGATGAAGGATCTTCTCGACTAAGGCCTTAAGACAAGATCATTGATAATGATAGATATCCTTACTGTAGACGATAATTCTTTGATCCAATCTCCACTTTAAACCAAAATTTACATGTCTCAGAACTTGATTAAGATAATTCCAAAAAAATGAGTCTAAAGTATTATGAAAATCAATTTTAAAGAGAAGGTCACTGCTTTTAGATTCTTGCAAAGAGTGAAATATCTTATTTGTAACCATAAACCTATCTAAGATCTACCTTCCTTTGACAAAAAAAAAAACTCTATTCTTCTCCCACAACTTCCCAATAACCAATTTTAATCTTGTTGTAAGTAGTTGGCTAAATTCTTATAAAGATAACCTATAAGATTGATGGTTTTGAAATCCTTCAATTTAGAGACCCCTTTAATTTTTAGAATTAAAGTAATGAATGAAGAATTTATGCCCTTAGAAAGACTATCTATTTCATGAAACTTCTGAATGATGATGAAAATATCCATATCGATTGTATCCCTAATAGACTTGATGAATCCAAAATTAAATATATCTAGGCCATGTGATTTTGTATTATCACAGCTCCAAATTGTAGACCTAACTTCATCCAACAAGAAAGAACCTTTAAGAAAACTTGTAAATTCTAAAGAGAGCTTTCTAAAGTAATTAGAATGTAAAACTGGCTTAAGAGGGTCCTTTTCTAGATAACGCTTCACTAAAGGAGCAAATTTTGCTTTTAATAAAAGTTGGGTCACTGAAAACACCTTAAGAAGTGTTTAAAAGGTATAAGCAATTAGAAAAAGATTTCAAGATAGCTGAAAGGTGGAAGAAGCATGTATTTTTATTGCACTGCCTTGCACCAATGGAACTTAGATTTTTATCTCCAAATGGACTCTTTAGCTTTAAGATTCCCTCATAGCTTAATTAAAAGAATTCTTCTTTTTTCTAACATATAATTCTTAATAATGGCATGGATGTCTTCATTTTCTAAATCATAGTCAATAGATTCAATTTCTTTTCTAGATTTGCAATGATTATATCTACCATTCCAAAATCTAATTTATTCAATAGGATAAGCTGATCTTTAAGAAATTTGAGCTTTCTTTGCAAATTTATAATGACTTGATCTAGGTATTCACGTCACCAGATCCTATTTTTATTTAAAAAGTAAATATGTTAAAGCCAACAATTGAAAAAATAAAAAGGTTTAAGTCCCAATTTTCCTTTAAAAAAGATAACATCATAGATGGATGGTTACATATAGCTTTGGGAAGACTACTCTATTTTATAAGACTAAATTTTGCAAGCCAACTACTATTAAATAAAAAATATGCCCATTTTGCTCTTACAACAAGAATTTTTCAAGTGAAATGTTCTCTCCAAAGGGGAAGATTAATAAGTCCAATGTCATTTACAAATTCTCAAAATAAATAGTATTTTTCTTTCATACCCAATCTTACGTTGCTCTTTAAGTCTTAACACTGCATTAAAATCATCCCCAATGATAATAGGCAAAGAATTATCTAAAAAAACTTTATTATGATCCCTTATAAGAGTTTGAAGATTCTCATCTAATGGGGCATAAATTGAAAAAATAAACAATATATATGAGAAGGAATTAGGTGACCTTTAACCAAAATCCATCCACTTTTTTTAGCAAAGAAAGAATCCTCAAAAAAAAGTCAATTTCTAAGTCATCAAGATTCACCAACTATTACCCTAGTAATAATTCAGTATAATTGGGGATGTATGAGGGAGATAATATAAGGACATAGATATTGGAAGTGTAGGAAAGGACCCTGAATGGAATTAATTTAAAAGTTAAAGGAAAAATGGTAAATAAAAGTTTGTATATTTAGGAAGATGTGAAATGAGGACTTAATTGAAATTTGAATCATAAGTCATATGTCAAATGTGGGAACTAAAGTAACTAAGTTGTAAATTGAGTAATTAAAGAGGAAAAAAGGGAGTAAAGGGCAATTTTTGATATGGTCAATAAGTAGACCAATAGCAATTTGACAAGCATAATTCTAGAAAACTCAAGCATATTCAAGAGCAGAAAAGAGGGATGTGTGGCTGGCCAACCTAGGGGCTAAAAATAAAAGAAATTGCCCTAAAAAATTCCATCATTTTTCATCTCCATTATAACTCTAAAAATCTGAGTTTCATAATTTAGAAAGGAAAGAAAGAATTTAGAGTTAAGTACTTAGAGGTAAAGTATTCTTCCCTTTCTACTCTTTCTTTTGATGGATATATAGAAACTTGAAATGATATAAAGAGTGAATAATTATTTGTGGAATCCAATATGTGTAGAAGAAGAAGAATCCAATAAGAGAAAGAAAAAAGAAATAGAAAGGAAGTGAAAGAACTTGGCCAAAAAAGGTATGGGAACTTTTAAACCATGTACATGTGTGTTTTCTTTTTAAAAATAAATTTAGATAGTGTTTTATATGTGTTAATAAGATGGAAACATGGATATAATGCCTAAAGGGATAAGAGAACCGAAATAGGAAAGATATCTTCAAGAAAGGAAGAATTCATCTTAGGATTCACTAGACCTAGTCACACTGTTTTGACTATAAAATGAGTTATAGAGCTTCAAATTGCATGATTATAATTGAGTTGGAAACTAAACTCATAAATCTAAACTTCTTATGAAGAATTCAAAATCTAATTTCCCCTATAAAGAGATGAAAATTGAGCTTGAACTCTAATTGTGTCTACTGCCCTATCATTGGGAGCAGTTTGCCTTGTTTAATGAATATATGAAGATTTATATGCTCAAATGGAATTATTCTTGATGTTTTAGAAACTAGAAACATAAAGGAATAACTTTCTAGAGCATTCTAGACAAAAAAAAAAATAAAGGTAATTTATGAAATTAAACATGTGTAGGCCATGATGAAATATTGAGTAAGGTTATAAGATAAATCTTAACCTAAAGAAACCCAAGTAAATAAGTTAGCCTAGGCTACTATTAGGTCTACACCTTAACAAAATGCATGCAAACCATTATGGTTAAAATGTAAGAACACAAAGGAAGACATAGGCTCTAGAGTTAGTTCATGTTAGAGAGTATGCCCTAGAGCCTATGTAATAGGGATGTTTTTCATATGTATGAAATTTATATTCTTAATAAAAGGCATCATTCATTTATTAATGCTATGTTTGAATACATAAGTTTGTAAATCTTAAATTAATAAATGAAGTCCTAGATATTATAAACACAGTGCAAAGGCAATCATGAAGGTGTTCATGATGTGAGATGTCTATTGCATGCAAATGTGTTAATATCTAAATATCCCTAGTCATAGAATTAACAAGATAGGACATTGTTAATTCGGACAGACTAGCACATGTTACGCTTCTTGAATGGTTCAAGCAGTGGTTCTCATAACTGTGATTATGGAAGATAATCAAAGCTATCATATGGATGCTTGTTAGAAGAACAAGTTCATTGGAGACCTGCAAAGAGAATCTTCGCATGGATATTAAATCTATGTCAGTAAGGAATCTCTTTATAACGGTTGTGCAAGTATCCTTTGACTTGAGACCACCAAAGTTATCTTAAGTAGCAAGTGGTATACTTTGACTCCATAACTGATTACTTCCAACTGGGAGTGAACATAGTTAGGAGATTGGGTATATCATGACCTACTTGAAGATATTTGAGTGATTGACAAAGGATTCACCATCCCAGATTTAACAAGGGAAGTTATCTCGCATGATTCTATAATTGCCTTCTTCAGAGAATCACTTGCCAGAGTAATATGCCGAGATGGATGGAGATCCATGAAGGGCATTTTAGGAAAAATAGTTAAATTAATAGAACATACATAATTAGATTTATATGAGTTGATAGAAATCCATACTCATAATCTAATTGAGATAAGAGTGGTGAAAGGAGTAATTTCACGGTAACTGTTTCTATGTAAGGGTACAGTCAAACCACATGACTTTCCTGACATTTAGGTAGTCATGATGCCTAGCTAGAGGCCAATCATGACTTGTATAATGATGTATCAAAAGTATCAATAGGGATTGATAAGATGATTTAAAGGAGTTTAAATCATGTGAGTTTTGAATAGAACTCACAATTACATATTATACTTCCAACATGGACAGGAACCCAATAGGTCACACACATATAGAGAAAAGGGTAAAATGGTAAAATAACAAGGATAATAATATTTGATATTATTATTAAGGTAGAGAATTGAATAAGATAATAATTAATTAAAGAGTTTAATTAATTATGATCAAATAAAATTATCCGCAGAACTTTTGAGAAATGTTCTGCAAAATTGGACCTAATTAAAATAATGTATTTTATGATTAATTATTATCTTATAAGTGTTATAAGACTACTATAAGTGTTATAGGACTGATATAATAATTAATAGGTCCATTGGAGAAATTATAAAGGGCCAAAGGAATGAAGAAGTTGGAGGAAGCCCTCCAGAAGAGGGCCACACGCCAACTCCATACAGAAGAGCTTAGAGGGCTTTTTCTTGGACCAAATTAATTTATATATGTTAATAAGTGTTATGGAACTCACATATTTAATTTGGTTGGATTTGGAATCCATTTGGGTATTTAAATTCAATTAGATGCACAAAGGTCCTAGTTTGTGGATTTTGTGCATAGACTTTTATGAAAAGGACTAAATTGGATTTAATTAAGCCCAAATGATTATAATTAATTCCAGAGGCCCAATTAATAATTCTCCAGCAATTTTAAAGAGCCCAATCTCATTAAGGAGTTGGAATTTTAACCTAACTATAAAAGGCCAACTAATGAGAATTAGGGTTAAGTGATTAAAACAAAAAGGAAAGTCTTTTTCTCTATTCTCTCTCTCCTTTTTGCGCCAACTCCAAGCTAGCTTCTTGGAATTTCGGCCAGCCCTAGTTGAACACAAATTTTTTGGTTCAATTTACCCCTCTCTTGTGTGGATTACTCATTGGAGGTGTTCGATTTTGGACACTATGGTTTGCGACAATCCGGTGCGAAGTAAAATCAACTGTTCAACAAAAATCAAAGGTGATTTTTCTTATTCTCATATAGTTATATTGTGTATTCATGGCAAGATCAGATCTAATGGTTAAAAAATTTTAAAATTTCGCTCATGTATGTGATGCATGTAACCGTTAAATTCCAACATGGTATCAGAGCCAGGTTTTGCCATGGATATACAATTCTATATTTTTCTGCAGAATAAGTTTTGTTTTGTTTTGAGTTATTTATTTCATGAACTTTAAAATATTATATTTGATTGTTCATGAATGAGAAATATTGATTTCTGGTTGTATGTGTGATCAAATAAATTTAGTGGAAACAAAAACGAAATTTTTGAATGATTATAATTAGGGTTAGGCGTGAAACCCATTAGGGTTTGGCGTGAAACCCTAGGTGATTTAAGGGGCTGTTCTAATTTAATATCTTATGGATCCATTAAAACATCATTTAGATGATATTTTATGTGTTTAATATGTGATATTAAGCCGTAGGATCGAACGGAATTAAAATCGAACAAGTTTTGCATGAAAACTAATTTAGTCGAAAAGTTCGATAAATTGGTGTTCTTCGTGTGTTCTTGATGTGTTCATGGTTAGAACGCCTTTTGATCTTCTAAATCTGATATATATGATATATTAAAGTGTTTTTAATTAATTGGATTAATTAAAATGGGCCTTAAATTAATTTGATTAATTTTAATTTATTAAAACCACTTAATGGGCTTAATTATGTTTACGGACTTGGTTTAAATTAGTGAATGACTTGGTGGGCCCAAGGAGCTGATTTAAATTAAACATTATAAACATTAATTAAGTTTATTAATAGGTTTTAAGGGCTTGAGTGGGCTTGGCTCATTCTAAAAGGCCTAAATCGTCCAAAAGACACAAAACTAGTTTGTGTGTGAACACAGTTAGGGTTTTTCTTCTGTGGGTTTTGGCCTACATTTGTTTTAAGCCCAAAATTGATTCTTTTAATTATTTAATATGATTAATTATTTAAATAATCAATTTATAATTAATTAATAATCAATTGGATTGATTATTAAGACAAGAACACATGCATGCAAAAAGGTTTCCTAAAATGAAAGTTTCCAAAATGGAAAAAGTTTCCTAATTTGATCACATCATTAAAATAACTCAAAATATAGTTTCAAAGGTTGAAACAAAGTTAGTAATCCATTTCTTTATGCATTAGAGAGGCATATAAGGGTGAATGATTGGCATGATGGTTAGTTATGGACAAAGCCCAATGTGATTGAGCATAATGCATGTTTTGGCCCAATGAGGACTTTCATGTCCCGGCCACTTGTTTTTGGTTTGTATTTCATTTCAAATTGTAATATGTAATTAGATTACTTAGATTAGAATTAGAAATAGAGATGGAAACCAATATCAAGGAGCAAGATGGGCCGGATGGAGATCCAACAAGCTTGAAGATAATGTAATTATTTTCTTGTTTGAATCATGCATACTACCTAGGTGTGACCTTTTGATTTCCCTCTTGGCTCGGGGAAATCAATGTAGTGAAGTCCATAACTATACCATATTTGTATGCTTATATTTATGTGATAGATATAGGATGCATACCAATGTATGCCAACCATGTATGATGAGACTTAATTAACTAAAACCCTCAAACAAATACTAAGGTATATAAGCCTTCCATTAATTTGAGGAGAATCGGAGTTCTTTATAGTGTGGGTTGTTGACCACAGTCAAGCTCACATTATATCGAATATATTCAAATCTAATTAAATGGGACATCTTAACTAGCCCATTAGTTTGTTGACCACAGTCAAGGCTAATGGTTCTAGAGGCAAGATTAGGGAATGCATATATGATATGCATGCATCAAGAGTTGATAACCTAATGATCCAATAGTTGTGTAGAGACACAATTGGTACAGAGATACCTACCTTTCAAGGGTATGGAATTTGGCTTGTTGACCACAGTCAAGGTTAAATTACATAACAAGGATTGGATATTGGCCCACTAAGAAAACCATCGGGTTTTTATCGGATTATATAGTGAGGGCTATTAATTCGCAATAAAATAGTGGGAGTAAATGGATTAATTAAAGACCTTATTAATGCATACATATATATGAACATACTCTCATATCTTTTCTTTTTCACATCTATGTCATCATCATGAGCACATCAAATATATGATCAATATTGGATAACAAACTGGTTGGCAACAACTATTCTAACTGGATCAAGCAAGTGAGAATTGTTCTCAGAGCTGAAAAGATCCATTATGTCTTGGATAAAGATCTTCCACCACTTCCATCAGATGATGCCATTGATGATATCAAAGGCACTTATCGAAAATACATAGAGGATAGTGAAGCAGCAGCATATCTGATGCTGGGTGCTATGTCCTCAAAGCTTCAGAAGCAATATGAGATAAAAGATGGTGAGGTTTCCAAGAAGAAGGTTGCCAAGAAAGAGAATCCCAAAGGAACTTGCTTCCATTGTGGAAAGGATGGTCATTGAAAGCATAACTGCAAGGCCTATCTATATTCTCTCAAGGAGAAATAGCATGCTGATGCTTATACCTCAGGTATTCATATGATTGAAATTAATACTTATTCTATTGCTTCAAAACAATCTTGGGTATTAGATACCGGATGTGGATCACATTTGTGTAATGATCTACATGGGCTTAGAAGCTTTAGAAGAGTTGGAAAGGCAGAGATATGTTTGCAGCCAGCTACTGGACAAAACATCTCTACAACAGTTGTGGGGACTTACTATTTGCCTCTTCCTAGTGGATTAGTACTGGAATTAAATAATTGTTATTATGTTCCAGCTTTGTCCAAAAGTATTATTTCTTTCAGTTGTTTGATGAATGATTATGATATTTCTTTAAAGGACAAATGTTGTTACATTTTTAAAAACAATATATTTTATGCAAAAGCTATCATTGAGAATGGTATATTTGTTCTTGATTTAATTAAAGAAGTACATAATGTGGATACCAAGAGAATGAAACATGATAATCTAAATACCTCATACTTATGGCATTGTCGTTTAGGCCACATAAATGAAAAACGCATGACCAAATTGCACAAGTCAGGTGATTTGGCATTATTTGATTATGAATCATTTGATACATGCGAATCTTGTTTATTGGGAAAAATGACAAAAGCTCCCTTTATTGGTAAAGGAGAACGAGCTAAAATGGTTTTGGACTTAATACATTCAGATGTATGTGGTCCAATGACTACACATGCCAAAGGAGGTTACTCCTACTTCATTACTTTCATAGATGATTATTCTAGGTTTGGATACATCTATCTAATGAAATATAAGTCTGAAGCATTTGAAAAGTTCAAAGAATTCAAAAATGAAGTAGAGAAACAACTTGGCAAAAGTATTAAAACACTTAGATCAGATCGAGGTGGAGAATACTTAAGTCAAGAGTTTCAGGATTATCTTAGAGATAATGGGATTTTATCTCAATGGACTCCTCCATATACACCACAACACAATGGTGTATCTGAAAGGAGGAATCGAACACTATTAGATATGGTTCGATCAATGATGAGCCGAGCGGACTTGCCTAAGTCCTTTTGGGGATATGCACTAGAAACTGCTATTTATGTGTTAAACAGAGTTCCTAGTAAATCGGTTGATGTTACTCCATATGAGATGTGGAATAACAAGAAACCCACGCTTTCTCATATGAAAGTATGGGGTTGTCCTGCTTATGTGAAGAAGACAATGTCAGACAAACTGGATGTTAAGTCTGACAAATGTTTATTTGTGGGATATCCAAAAGAAACGTTTGGATATTATTTCTATCATCGCTTAGAACAAAAGGTGTTTATTTCAAGGCATGCTGTCTTATTGGAGAGAGAATTTCTCCTACGAGAGGACAGTGGGAGTAAAATTGAACTTGGTGAAGTTCAAGACCCACAAATAAAAGATGATCAACCGATTGAACCCGAAACTGAATTTCATAATGATGAGATTACAGTTGAACCTAATTATACACAAAATCCTAGAAGATCTACTAGGATGCGTTCTATCCCTGTGAGATATGAATTTCACATTGATTCGGATAGAGGCATAACTATAGTAGAGGACAATGAGCCTGCAAGCTATCAAGAAGTTTTTAACAGTTCAGAACGTGATTTATGGCTTAAGGCTATGCAGTCTGAAATAGACTCCATGTATGAGAACAAAGTATGGACTTTAACTCAACCACCTGAAGGGATAAAACCCACAGGGTGCAAATGGGTCTTCAAAAAGAAGATTGACATGGAAGGTAATATAGTTACCTATAAAGCTCGCTTAGTAGCAAAAGGTTATCGTCAAAAAGAAGGTATTGACTATGACGAAACTTTTTTCTCTTGTAGCGATGCTTAAGTCTATAAGAATACTTTTAGCCATTGCAGCTCATTATGATTATGAGATTTGGCAAATGGATGTGAAGACAGCTTTCCTTAATGGAAATCTTACCGAGGATGTGTATATGACACAACCAGAAGTATTCACATCAGGAAATGGCGAAAAGGTATGCAAGCTTCAAAGATCCATTTATGGATTGAAGCAAGCCTCTAGGAGCTGGAACATACGATTCAATGAGACAATCAAAGAGTTTGGTTTCTCACAGAATGAAGATGAACCTTGTGTGTATAAAAGGGTCAGTGGGAGTGCAATTGTCTTCCTAGTTCTATATGTAGATGACATATTGATCATGGGAAATGACATTTCTCATCTCCAATCTGTTAAAATATGGTTATCTAAGCAATTCTCAATGAAAGACCTTGGAGAAGCATCCTATATTCTGGGAATAAGGATCTATAGAGATAGATCCAATAGGTTGCTAGGTCTTTCTCAGAGTACATATATAGATAAAGTATTGAAGAGGTTCAATATGGATCTCTCTAAGAAAAGGTTTATACCCATGGTGCATGGGAAACACCTTTCTAAGTTATGTGTCCATAAACACTAGATGATAGAGAGAGCATGAATAGAATATCGTATGCATCTGCAATTGGTTCTATCATGTATGCTATGTTATGTACACGTCCAGATGTAGCATTTGCTTTGAGTGTCACAAGCAGATTCTAATCCAAGTTTGGAGAGGAACATTGGGCAGTTGTTAAGAATATTCTTAAGTATTTGAGAAGGACTAAGGATATATTCTTGGTATATGGAGAGGGCAGTTTGGAAGTAAATGGGTATACAGATGCCAGCTTCCAATCTGATAAAGATGATTGTAAATCACAATCTGGTTATGTGTTCATAATGGGAGGAGGAGCAGTTAGTTGGAAAAGTTCCAAACAAGAAACAATTGCTAATTCCACGACGGAAGCTGAGTACATTGCTGCTTCAGAAGCAGCCAAAGAAGCAGTCTGGATCAAAAAGTTCATAATCGAACTAGGAGTGGTGCCTAGCATTGTTGATCCGATTCCTTTATATTGTGACAACAATGGAGCCATTATGCAAGCAAAGGAACCACGGTCTCATCAACGATCCAAGCATGTTCTCAGACGCTACCATCTCATAAGGGAAATAGTAGCTAGAAATGATGTGAAAATAGAAAGGGTTCCCATAGATGACAATGTGGCGGACCCCTCACTAAAGCACTTTCCTAAATTAAGCATGATCACCATATAAAAAGCATGGGTCTGAGACATATGAGTGATTGGCTCTAGTGCAAGTGGGAGATTGTTAGAGAGTATGCCCTAGAGCCCATGTAATAGGGATGTTTTTCATATGTATGAAATTTATATTCTTAATAAAAGGCATCATTCATTTATTAATGCTATGTTTGAATACATGAGTTTGTAAATCTTAAATTAATAAATGAAGTCCTAGATATTATAAACACAGTGCAAAGGCAATCATGAAGGTGTTCATGATGTGAGATGACTATTGCATGCAAATGTGTTAATATCTAAATATCCCTAGTCATAGAATTAACAAGATAGGACATTGTTAATTCGGACAGACTAGCACATGTTATGCTTCTTGAATGGTTCAAGCAGTGGTTCTCATAACTGTGATTATGAAAGATAATCAAAGCTAACATATGGATGCTTGTTAGAAGAACAAGTTCATTGGAGACCTACAAAGAGAATCCTCGCATGGATATTAAATCTATGTCAATAAGGAATCTCTTCATAGCGGTTGTGCAAGTATCCTTAGACTTGAGATCACCAAAGTTATCTTAAGTAGCAAGTGGTATACTTTGACTCCATAACTGATTACTTCCAACTGGGAGTGAACATAGTTAGGAGATTGGGTATATCATGACCTACTTGAAGATAGTTGAGTGATTGACAAAGGATTCACCATCCCAGATTTAACAAGGGAAGTTATCTCGCATGATTCTATAATTGCCTTGTTCAGAGAATCTCTAGCCAGAGTAATATGCCGAGATGGATGGAGATCCATGAAGGGCATTTTAGGAACAATGGTTAAATTAATAGAACATACATAATTAGATTTATATGAGTTGATAGAAATCCATACTTATAATCTAATTGAGATAAGAGTGGTGAAAGGAGTAATTGCACGGTAACTATTTCTATGGAAGGGTACAGTCAAACCACATGACTTTCCTGACATTTGGGTAGTCATGATGCCTAGCCAGAGGCCAATCATGACTTGTATAATGATGTATCAAAAGTATCAATAGGGATTGATAAGATGATTTAAAAGGAGTTTAAATCATGTGAGTTTTGAATAGAACTCCCAATTATATATTATACTGCCAACATGGACAGGAACCCAATAGGTCACACACATATAGAGAAAAGGGTAAAATGGTAAAATAACAAGGATAATAATATTTGATATTATTATGAAGGTAGAGAAGTGAATAAGATAATAATTAATTAAAGAGTTTAATTAATTATGATCAAATAAAATTGTCCGCGAAACTTTTGAGAAATGTTCTGCAAAATTGGACCTAATTGAAATAATATATTTTATGATTAATTATTATTATCTTATAAGTGTTATAAGACTACTATAAGTGTTATAGGACTGATATAATAATTAATAGGTCCATTGGAGAAATTATAAAGGGCCAAAGGAATGAAGAAGTTGGAGGAAGCCCTCCAGAAGAGGGCCACATGCCAACTCCATACAGAAGGCCTTAGAGGGCTTTTTCTTGGACCAAATTAATTTATATATGTTACATAAGTGTTATGGAACTCACATATTTAATTTGGTTGGATTTGGAATCCATTTGGGTATTTAAATTCAATTAGATGCACAAAGGGCCTAGTTTGTGGATTTTGTGCATAGACTTTTATGAAAAGGATTAAATTATATTTAATTAAGCCCAAATGATTATAATTAATTCCAGAGGCCCAATTAATAATTCTACAGCAATTTTAAAGAGCCCAATCTCATTAAGGAGTTGGAATTTTAACCTAACTATAAAAGGCCAACTAATGAGAATTATGGTTAAGTGATTAAAACAAAAAGGAAAGTCTTTTTCTCTATTCTCTCTCTCCTTTTTGCGCCAACTCCAAGCTAGCTTCTTGGAATTTCGGCCAGCCCTAGTTGAACACAAATTTTTTGATTTAATTTACCCCTCTCTAGTGTGGATTAATCATTGGAGGTGTTCAATTTTGGACACTGTGGTTTGCGACAACCCGGTGCGAAGTAAAATCAACTGTTCAACAAAAATCAAAGGTGATTTTTCTTATTCTCATATAGTTATATTGTGTATTCATGGCAAGATCAGATCTAATGGTTAAAAAACTTTAAAATTCCGCTCATGTATGTGATGCATGTAACCGTTAAATTCCAACAGTTCAGTCTATCCTTAAGCCATATAACAATTCTATATGTACAAACTAATGTAACTATAACATAAGAGTATTTATAAGGGCACATATTCTTACATATACATAGGTATATGTATGTATGTATTGGTGAAGGTGTACCAAATTAAGGATGTATAGGCATATGTTAGGAATGCTTGAATTATAAGAATATGAATTCACGACTAATGGCACATTAATATGATTACTCGAGATGCTTTTATTGTAATGTCCTACACCTGTATTTAACTGAAACGCCTTAACCTGAAATATTAAACCCACTTAGCTGCATTTTCAAGCCTATTTTTTTAATTTTATAATACCAACATATGGATTATACAAAATTACTTTTACACATAACTAAGTTTCTTTGATCAATACAAACATCGCAACTAATACATATAGGTACAAAACATCATGAATAAACATAATACAATTCAACATCATCAGCTATACTTATGGTTCTCTTTTGTGTTGGCCATCCCGCTACAGATATAACCCCGATGAATACAATATTTTATGGCAACCTACACAGATAACTGCTCACAACAGTCATCGATGCATACACTCAAAATGCAGCAAATGAAATATAGATTTATCATGAGAATACCACGATAATACTCTTAGTCACAACACGTTGTATATATAAAAACAATGAATTATCATAACTCAACAATTCATTTAACATACACACATCATATAATTTCTTGGTATATTCTATACATTTAAACTTAAGAAATAATTTCTATGATTAAAACCAATCATGAGCACCATCAATAATACAGGTTAATTATACCTTAATGCTTACGTTGTACCTGTACTTTAAAAATATAACGTTTTCAATCAGCAATGTAATCTTACATTCAATTTAGTATCCACAAATCTCTATTTTTCATATATTGATCTAGATACATATATATATGTATATGCATAAATATAATACATGTATTAGTAAACCCAGTTAAACATGATATTCCATAAACATATGTTTTATTATACTAAAATAGACTATGATGCAATTATACTGTAACTTAGCCTGCTTAAGTTCATAGGTGGATAACGGGATCGGTGGATACCCAAGGGTATCAAATGGTAGATATCCGAAGATATCAAAATTATAGACCCAATCAGGGCCAACTATATGGTGGATCGGTCAAGAACCCAAACGGGGCTGTGCATGATCCAGTAGGATCAACTATACTTTAGACCTAAAAAGGTTAATGGTGGCAGCTCCTTAATGAGATTGGGCTCTTTAAAATTGCTGGAGAATTTTACCCACAATCACATTTTACACGCTAAGCCTTTACAATAAATTATACTTGCTACTTAAATGTGTTCTTGTAATCTAGCTTAATTGTATAGAAAAGTATTCTACACTTATATATATATATATATATATATATATAATAAAAACTCTTCACTGCCATTTACTCATCAATTGTGATAGTTTCTCATTTACACCTGCTTTTACTGAATTAATATTGGAATGAATTGTGAGTATATAAATATATAATCTCTATTATCTATAAAGTCTTTAAAACTATTATATGGTTCTGGTGTTACAAGCAAATCATAAGTTGTTCATATAATATAACCTTACACCCATATATATATATATATATATATATATATATATATATATATATATATATATATATATATATATATATATATATATATATATATATATATATATATATATATATATATATATATATATATATATATATATATATATTAGTTCATTTAAGCAAATAAGAGTCATATAAAAAATCCTACTTTACAATGAACTTACTTTCTAAATTAAATTATAGTTAACAATGGTTTTCAAAACCCAATTCATATAAATCTCAGAAAAGTATGTACTCATATCTTTGAAAAGAATTACCTTAGAATATACTTATTAGATGCTTATTTACTTTCTGAAATAGATACTCTAAAATTCCCTATAAACATAACAAATCAATGATTATACATACTGTATTATCCAATTGTCAAAACTTATATAAAGATCAAATAAAATCATTATATAGTTAATATTAAGATTTAATCCCTTTTCAATTAATTCTATAATACAACTTAACTGTTGATTACTCTTAACTCACTATATCCCCACATCTTCTTATACTAACCATTTCAAACTTGAATAATTGAACAAACTTTATTCGTAATGCTACATTGAAAATTGTTCAAAAGCAAATTAATATGTCTATATTATAATTGAGTTAATAGGGCAATAAGAGAGGATGAACTGGGCAAACCGTGATCATCCACTCGGCCCAAGAGAACCCAACCCTGCAATTCTATAATAAACCCCATATCTTTCCTTACATGTATCACAAATTTCAAAAACAACTTAACTCCCACCATGTATTCTGATAAACCATGGCTAAATTCACTTGTAAATCACCAAAATTTCCCAAATCTATTATGTAATATAGCTTTAATTTCAAGAAAATCTTATGACAGCGTAACAAACTCATCCTTCTCATGGTTTAAACATCAATCAACTGCAATTTCAATTATAATTTATTGTATTAACTCTGCTATTACTCAACATCATCTTAAAAACTTGCATGTAAGAACAGACACTCTATTACTACCATAATCTTAGAAAAATTAACCAAATTTTGATTCAATTTAACACATGCAATCCAGTTTTAATATAGTTCCCATACCTATTTTTGTGCCCACTAGAATCTCGCCGGAGCTTCGCCGAAGGTGCATCAATGCTATCCGCTTGTATCTTGAGTCACCAGTAGTCCTTTGGTGATGTTCATGCACCCCAACACCTCTCCATTTGGTCGGGATCTACCTCAAGACCCATCGGCATCTTCCTTTTCAATCTACTCATTTTTGGCGCTTGAGGATGATCGGTGAGTGTAGAAAGGAGCGTCGAACCACCAGAAGTCTTCCGTTGGTGTCCGTTCTGCCATTCAACATCGAAGGTGGCTGAAATCTCGAGGAGGAGCTGTCGATTGAAGAGAGAGAGATTCCAAACCAAAATAAAAATTAGAAAATAAAGAGTGGACCAGTGGAACAAATGGCGGAGGAGGCCGGCAGTGGTGTGCGTTGGTCAGATTCGAGGACCCTCTCTTTTCGTTCTCCGATCCCTCTCTCCCTTCCTTCTTCCTCCTCAATTATTTTGCTAATATATATATACTTTAAAGAAAATTCCCATATCAATCCTTTAATTATTTGCATGCAAAAAAATATTTCCCACACATTTTAATCTTTAGGAAATCAACCCCACATCTATATATATATATATATATATATATATATATATATATATATATATATATATATATATATATATATATATATATATATATATATATATATATATATATATATATATATTCTTTTATAAGTTCACCCATAATTTATATTATTTACCTCAATTACACCCTTAAATAATTTTATACTAAGCAACTTATGAATCAAGTGAAATTATCACTTACCTTTACCACTCTATTACAAAATTCATGCATTTCAATTAGTCTTAATCAAATAACAATTAATTAAATCAGGTAATTTCGACTAGGGTCATTCTTGGGGCCTTACATTTATGGTCATGGTTTAATTTATGGGATGCTAAGCCTAAATATTAATTCCACACTTGTATAAAAGATATAATTAGATTACAAGAGTATTTGGAATATAGATATGTACTATCATGAGTGTAACATGTGAACATGCATGAATAAATGTTATAATCATATGTATGCTCTGATAGCAAGAAAAATGCCGATATGCATACACATATCATTAGATGATGAAATATGTGGTGGCCTAAGAATAAGTATCTCATTTATATATACACATAAAGAGTTTTATGCTCTTGTATTGATTACAATTACAAGATGTGTTTATTTGAATATACACCTAATTTTATACCCATAAACGTGTACATATACTTGAGATAAAAATATGTATATATGTTATTTAAACAAGAAAATTGAAAATTATCACTGAAAGAGGTTATGGTTGCATACATCTATGTCTAGGTTATGGGTAGATAGGCATGCCTATAAGGGTATATTACAGCTGCCTCCATGTTTAACCCCATTTATGATGGAATATGACATGGTATGATAATCATGATAGCACAGCGGAAAAACAAAAATTTTTATCATACATACCATACATATCCAAAACAAGAATCGAAACATGCAATTTTTAGGGTTTTAAAACTTACAACTTTTGATGCCTTTTAATCTTGAATTTGGTGATGACCAGCAACTAAGATACCTCTATCCACCTTAGATCTTGATCACCAATGCCAAGGAACAGCCTTTTACGCCACTCCCTCTATCCTCACACACACACTTGCAAAGAAGGCATAAAATAGAGATTGCTAGCTCTCTTTTAAGTATTGTGTAATGGCAATTGTTTGAAGCTACAAGACTTGATCTTGTTCTTCTTTAAGGTGCTATTAATGGCTAAGAACACAAGAAAGCAAGGAAGAATCCTTCTCCTTGTGTATTTCGGCCAAGAGAGAATTGTTTTGAGGGAGAGAATTAATTCACGCCAAAAGCAAGGTGGCTTAGCTTATTTTCACGCCAACTTCTTTATATATCCTAGGGTTTTATTTCTTTTAATGTGTATACTTATCCTTTGGCAAGTCTTAGATTTGAATTCAACTATCCTAAGATAATAAATTCAAACTCTATCACTTCCTAAAGATAAGTAATCTATTTTGAATTAAACTCCTTTGAATTTAAATTCAAATTTGAAATAAAACATAAGTCATTTAATTAAATGAAAACACTTAATTTAAATAAATAGCATGTGCTGAACTTCCTTGATTTCCCTTTTGGAATTTCGGCCACTTCATTAAATAAATAAGTGATTTAATTTTATTTAAATTCCTTTAGGCTTTAATACTCAATTAACTTAATTAACACAAGATAATTAATTAATTGAAATTAAACCTTGTGGGTTGAATTTCTCTCTCTCATGGACCAAAGCCCAATAGCAATTTTATAACCCATTACATACATTAATTTGACTTTAATTAAAAGCCCAAATTAATGCCCAATACTTAATTTAAATATTTTAAGCCCAATGCTTTGTGTGCGATCCTATAGGTCCATTTAATGTTGGCAATGAATTAATAAATTAATTCAAAGGCTATATATATTCTCTAGCAAGATATTATAGCATTCCAAATTAAATGAAAATGCATATGGCATTTGGTGACCTAATGCAATTTTGCATAGTCCCTTACCCTTAAATATCAGAATTAATATAAGGCATGGAACTAGTCATCCTTATATATATTAATTCCTTTCTTGATATTCCAGTGACACTGAACTCTCAGATAAATAATGATTACTCATTATTTCATCTTGGTATGGCCATACACTTCTCAGTTCACTGATCAAGTGACCAGTGATATTTTCTCTCTTATCGAGAGGGGTAATCCCTTCACTTCTCTCATGCTCTCTAACATGAATCAATGCATACCCAATCATACCCGTACTTGTCACTCTGTTACGAGCACGTTAGGTGTATGTCAAAGTACACAGTAATTCATAAAGAGTTTCATAGAGATTTCAGGTCTAAGAACTCCGATACAAAACTTGCATATGAGAAACACTTATGACTTGTACCATGTAGTGTTCTCATGAGCGGATCGAATCCAGATACCATGTTCTTTTACATGTATCTATGATCTCTGATTGACACTCTTGTCCTAATGATCCGTAAGACAGAACTCATAGTATCAGAGAGAGCATACTAGTCTTAATTCATTTGTTATTCCCATAACAATGACTGACTAGGGATATTTAGAATGAAGTCCCATTTGTTTCAAGGTCTTACAATCCATGTGCTCACACATGATAACTTAAACCGAAACGACATTCTTGGATAGTTTTATCAATTGACATGCACAGGAATACAAAAGATAAAATAAATGCCTCATTTTATTAACTAAGTGTTTTATTACAATGTATTGGGGCTAGGGCTTACACTAACAATTTAGGTCCCTAGCCTTGACCCCATTTGGGTCACTCACCAACCCTATTTAGGTTCGCTTGATCAGTCTATAGTACAGATCAACCCCGTTTGTGTCTATAGTTTAATACCTTCAGGTATCCTTTTTGTACCTTCGGATACCCTAGTTTCGCCCATATCCACACCCTCAAAGTAAGGTGTAAGCTTATTACAGGATATAAGAAAAGCAATGTGAAAAGCACTTTAAAGGAAATTATATGATATATTATGACCTAACTCAAATATCATTCTACTTAACTCATGCATAGCATATGGAAAACCTAAGATTAATATGGTTGTGTGTAAACATAAGGTATATAATACTATAGTAACTCTTGTATGCTATAATAATAACTGTGAATATCTAATGTTTTCTTCACTTAAGACTATTGCGTTTACATACATATCTACATATATAGGTGAGCATATATAATTTAGTTGATGATTGTCATTGATCACATTATAAACTCGCCTTCTTATAATAAAGCATTTTGTTGTTGATATTCAAATTTTATATTATGATTCATGACTATATTAAACTAATAATACTCATATGTGTATTAGTTAGTGGCAACCTCTGTGAGAGGTCATCTTCAAAATTTTCTTTTGTTCCCTACTAAGCTAGTAAGCTTAGCATGGGTATTTATCCGTATAGGTACTTGGAGTTAGGATTCTTCCGAAACGGACAAGATCTGCTACCACAAGGCCAACACTAGAGATAGGAAGAGATAAAGTATGAAGTTGTATTTTGTTTTTTTCTTTGTAATTATCATATTGTACCAAGTAAAATGTAATGTAAAGAACAGAATGGTAGTCAATGAAGTACAACAAAATACTTTCTTTATGTAACCTTTTACAATGTGTTGATATACATATATGTATCTACATATAAACAGTATAAATTAACATGACAAGTTGTGCAAACAGTTTATCATATATTCAATTATATGTAAAATAGTATATAAGATGACTGGTCACAGAAAAATTTAGGGTAGTCTTTACAACGACCTAACCTTTTTTCTAATTTTTTTTTCATAGAGGTATTATAGGAATCTAATTTTCCGTTAGTACTAAAATTGGTTGAGGAACAATTTGGATTTTGAGAATAAGTGTCCATTTTTCGCCCACCATTAGCTGAACTAAAAGGAACTATACACTTAGTTTCGCTCTTTTGCCCATTGTTAGGTCTACAAAGAGAAGTGGACCCGTAATTTAATGCTAGGAAAATTATACAAGGTTCTTCTACAATCTTTACAAGAAAGATGATGCCATCAATTCTAACTTTCAAAATCCAATCAATACTTTCAGGTGTGGATGTTAAATAAAAGTCTAGCCAGGTCAAACCTCAACTTATTTCATGCATTCTTATCTAACACAAATAAAACTCGCATAAATCATTCTTATAATGCTGAAAACTTCACATTCTAAGAGTGAAGAGGAACTCCTTCACATCTGATCCAAGAAAAATGCTTAGTACTAATTGCTTTTGGTTCCCACAACTTCAAATGCTCGAACCATTTAGTTAGCCAATCTAGGCCTCTTTCAAGCATTTTCTACTTGTCACCACAAAAAGCAAAGTCAGAAAGATTAGGGTTCAACCCATTGGCTGATATAAAAAATTTAGATAACCAGCCACTTTTAAGATTTCTTAAATAAACAAAAAATTTAATGATGTCGCAACAACTCCACCAAGCTTCTATATATTTAATCAAATTAATCCTCTTTATTGGCAATGTACTTAAAGTTTGCAGCGCCTACTCTGTCATGCAAGGGTGGTCCCATTTCTTGCTTGCCATTATACAACCTTTTGTGTTAGCTGTAAATTAATTTTTTTTCACTTTTTTCCCCTCAAAAACATTCTAACCATTTATACCATGTACACCTTCCCTTTCATTTTCCATTTCTTTCTATCTTTTCATTTCCATTTTCTTTACTTTTTCAATTTTCTTAAAAGTTTTGTTAATTAAACTCTTTTTAATTCTAAACACCATTATAAATATAATCTAAGTAATAATTAGTTGCTGTGAGTATTTAGAACAAATTAGTTAAATGAATATAATGCTTATTTTTATTAATTTCATACAATAGATAGTGTACACGTGTTTAGTTACAAAAGCCACTAATTCTCCAAATAAAAATCTAAACTCATTTATTAACTCATATGAATTTTTTAATTTTATCATTATATTGCGACATTTTTATAAATAAATATATATTCATATATATTTAAACTTTTTACACTAATTACTCCATTAATCTTCTAAATTTAAATTTTAATTCACTTATAAAGCCATGCAAATTAAATAAATTTATATCATTCTACTATAATATTTTCCTAAGGATGGGAACATCACGAAAAAATAAAAAAAAGTTTCTTACATTAATTAGTCCACAGATGTCCGAAATTACGTCTCATCTTGATTAAGATAGATCAACTTATATACATTAATAGAAACAATAATGTTATAAAACTTACCATATAAATCCATTATAAAAATCAATGCAAATAAAAAAAATGATATTATCTTTTTATTTTTGTATATTTTATAAAAAAAAATATTCTATTAAATTATGTAAGTTAGAAATCTGATAGTTGCCAAATTAAGAGAAATAGAGAGAAGAATAGAAGTAGCTTTTAGGATTTACAATAATTTTCTAAAACGTATTTCGTGTAAAATCCCTAACAAATTGTAACTTCTCCAACACAATTCAAGGTAAAATTAAAGTAAAAACAATAAAAAAAAAATTATTTCGTGTAACTAGTTTGTATTTAAATTATATATATATATATAGAGAGAGAGTGTATCTTTCCCAGGAACCTCACTAAATTTCTGCATCCACAATTCCATGGGTGTAGTTTCTTAGACTGTTTGGTCCTTTTGAGAGCAGAAGTGCCACTTTAACCCAATAAGCTTAGCAATAGCCAAGATCAAAGAGACACCACTATTATATTAAAATTCAAATGGTCACCTTCAAATATATACATAAAAATGTAATATAGTTTCATTTTTTCAAATTATCATTATCTTCAAATAAATTACTTTTTATGAAAGCCAAGATAAGTAAATAATTGATTGATAAAACTTTAATTTTTTTCAATAATTAATTACTATTTTCTTATTCAGTTCAACAAATTATTGATTTTGAGTGGCTTATAACCCAATTCGTTGCAATTCTTAGTGGTTTGTAACTCTTTTTTTGAAACCTAGTGATTTATAACACTTAAAATGAGTTTTTTTTTTTTTTCAAATCAAAGACCTTATACGGCTAATTTGTACATTAGATCTTTTAACTTTATGTTTATAATACTAAATTCACATAATTTCATTTTATAATATTAAAATTATGTAATTAAAAAGTTTGATTAATCAATTTCAATTGATTTTTGCAGTCAATTGAGAACTAATTTCCTTTAACTTTTCCGACATAACCAAAGCTCATTTAACATTTTACTTCTTCTATCTCCCAATAATGACAAAGATGAGATTGAGAATGTCAGAGTGTTCAATCAGCATTTCTTTGCCATTTGAATGAAAATAAAAGAAGCTAAATGTTGATTGTGATTTGATAAATTAAAAAGAAATTATTATTTTCATCAGTTAACAGGAAAAAAAAAAAGTGGTTAATTGGATTTTTAATTACAATAATTGAAATTAGGTAATTTTAATGTTACAAATTGAAATTCAGTAGTTTTAATGTTATAAGGTAAAAGTTGAAAGGCTTATAAGAAAAATAAATTATAAAAAGACTTATTATGCGAAAGCCGCTATTTATTCCAACTTACAATTACAATTTCTGATTGAATTTGAAACTATCCACTTTCCTTTATTATTTATTTGAACTAAATATTTGAAATTCCTTTTAGAAATTATAAAATTATTTTTTTCCCCAATATTTAGAAGGAAGGAAGAAAGGGAGATTAATATCACCTATAATTATTGAACTTACGCCTAATAACGTAAAAATAACTAAATAATTTTTCGTATTAAATGTTATTGAATTTTATACTATTTCTGCACACGTTGCCTATCACGTTAGTTATTTTTGCACACGTGACATGTCATGTCAGCTATTTTTGTACACATGACGTGCCACGTCAGCTTAATTGTGTACGCATTGCGTGTTATGCAAGCAATCCAATATTGATTTTCACCAAAAACTAGTCATGATAACTTTTGCACAAAATAATACTAAATTAAGTGACAATTTCAATAAAAAAAATTATTTAATTATTTTTATACTATTAAGCATAAGTTAAATAACTATGTGTGAAATTAAGCCGAGGAAGGGGGAGTTGAAAGGAATTGAATCCGATGAATTGCTCCTCTAGGAGGAAAGATACCGATTGGGCTATCATGAATCGATTTTAAATTGTAATAATTTAAAGAAAAAGATTTGTGTACCAAAAAAAATGTACAAAACTATTATAAGTGGTCATGATAAAAATATATATATATATATGATAAAAAATACCTCTAATTAAATTTTGATATTTTAAAATGATTTATTATTTCTTATACATTCATTATTTATATTCATTATTTATTTAGATGTGATTAACTGCTCTGTAAATTTTACAAAAACATGGATCATGGCAGATAAAGTTTTAAACTTTTAATTAATATTGATTTATTTGTAACCATTGGCACCTTTTATTTGTTTGATTCTTTTTTTTTTTTGGTAGATAGATTGTTTTTTCTTAAATTATCTCTAAATTGGGATATTAAAAAAAAAATCTGCGACTTCATGGAGGGTAAAACATACGTTTACATTGTTTTAGGAGCAACAAATACTAATTAGATGAAAAGTTCCAAAAGAAGAAAAAAAAAAAAGGAAATTATATTGTGTAAAGTATAATTTATTGACAAGACATAGCTTCAGGAAAGCATTTATAATTGATACTGAATAAAATGCACAATGTTGTATATTTACAATCATTTATAATTTATTGAGTAAAGTGTGTTTTCAATCTATAATTTCAGGCAAGCATTTATAATTGAAATTGAATAAAATGCACAATGTTATATATTTTTAATTGATAATTGAAATTTATTATGATAAATCATTATAAATGAAATTTATTGAAAAATTATGAAATTAATTCTGGATATAATAATATTTGAAGTGCAGGGAAAAACACCATAAAAGCAAAAGTACAAGAAGTTATCTGGATTAAAACAAATATATATATATATATATATATATATATATATATATATATATATATATATATATATATATATATATATATATATATATATATATATATATATATATTAACTGTATTTTGCCTGAAGCGAAGGACTTATGGAGGATGATAGCCAAAAAACACCCTAATTGAGAATTGAGAGACAGGGTAAACATATGAGAAAAGAGATTTGTTTCTTTTTTTTTTTTTTTTGGTTACTAAATTAATCAAGACAAGTTTAAATTCCTTTGATAAAGAAAATGGGTAGAAAATAAAATAATCTTGCCTTTAGAAAAAAAAAATAAATGAATCTAAAACGATCTAATTTATTTTAATGAGAGAAATGAGTGGAAAAGAAAAGAAAAAAATTTTAAATTTTCTTATTGTGTTTGGTTGCTTAAGTTAAATATAGAAAGAAAATAAATTTCTCATCCGTAATAAAATAAAAGAAATAATATTTTAAAATTCTGTTTTTTTTTCTTTCTCCTTATTTCCTTTCATTTCTCCTTCTTTTCCATCTATTTGTTTGGAAATTTTTTTGGAGATTAAAAGAAAATTGAAAAATTAGAATTCTTTCATGGTTTTAATGTCCAAACAACAGATTAAAAAAATTAAAATGCGTTAACAGAAAAGAAAATAATGAAAATTTTATTTTAATTCTTTTTTTTTCCAACTCAATTCCATCAAAACAAACAAAGGTTAAAGGGTTTGGTTCTCTTATTTTTGAACCTTAAATCCCTATACTAAATAAATTATAAAAAGTAATTTTACAATTAAACTCGAATGAGTGTACATATAAAAATGAATAATGGGTATTTTACCTATTCTGCATTTTTCTTCTATTTTCCTACCAATCTAGGTGAAGAATTATTATTATTATTATTATTTTTTATTTATTTATTTATTTTTTTTTTTTTAGGGCAAAGGTGAAGAATTATTTTTAGCTATATTGAAAAATCACATTTCCTTCTAAATCTAATATCCAAACAAATGAATTATCTTTTATTTTCTTTTCCTTTCCATCAAAACAAACAAAGCACTTATGTTAAAGCAAATCAACTTAAATTATGTGAAATCACTATCTTATGATGAATTTATGAAAAGTTTATCCGACGATAACAATTTTAACGAAATGCAAAGAATCACTAAAAGCCAAGTCCCTCGTGAAGGAACCTTTTCACTAGCCGCTAAAAACACAAAATAAAAGTTAATTGTTTAACATTCTAATGACATAAGAATCATCAAAAGACATTACTAATCTGCAACCAGTCAGTACATACTAAACAACAAAAAGTTTGATGTTTGAAGTCAATCATAAGAATTATAAAACAAGAAAAAGCGATAAAAAGACGAACAAAGTTTTTATGTATAATCGAAAAGGCACTATCAACAATAGAAAACAAAAATATTCGACCTATAATTAAAAAGCTACACGGTGTATTGATAATGAGATTAATTTTCTGGATGGTTATAAAAGTATTGGAATAAAAATTTACAAAAAAAATAAAAAATTATAACCGTAAAATTATCAAAATGTGTCAAGATCATAAAATAAAAAGTAATTTTAGTCACACTATCTATAATCTTTGACATCGGTCAATTAAGCATACAATATCGCATCAATATCTCACACGCCAAATTATACAGTCTTTAGATAAAATTACTTTTTTTATAATATTGATAAAAATTTAATAATTTTATAATTATATAATATTTTTGTGACTAGATTGTTACTCTTGTAACTACACAAGTAATTAATCCTTCTTTTTGGAGATAACAGTTTATTATTATTATTATAGAAACATGATGTAGAAGGAAGATTACCTGTATGGTCGATTAAGTTATCTGGATTCGACTTAAGGTACAAACCTCGAAAAGAACTCAAAGCACAAGCAGTAGCGGATTTGGTCGCAAAAAACGGGAGAGGAAAGGAGGCTTGTAGCACTACAGAAAATGTACGTTGACAGGGCATCTGAAGAAATTGGTGTCGGGGTGGTCATACAAGGACCAAGCGGGATTCAATTCCAAAATGCACTCCTGCTGAAATTCAACACCTCAAATAACATGGCAAAATATAAAGTGTTGATCTCAGGTGTAACGTGATCCGAACCCCGCTTATGTCTGGTTTCACTTTCGAAAACCCGCTTTTAGGGTTCAAGATCAAATAATATTCATAAAATTCGTAGATTGACCATTTCGCAATAGAAAAGGGATTCAACCCATTTTGCCAAGTTTTGAGCCTCAAAAAGGTATAAAACATTGTCTTGAATATCCCAATCGTATTGTTGGTGGTCAACCTATAATGGTGTCTAAGTGGACCTAAGAGGTAAGTATTATGAACTCGCTACCCAATAGAATATTGGAAAATGAATCTAACCTTTGATGTCCAAACGAAGATAGTGTTCAAGACATCACTCTTACTTATACCCCGGTTAGTTGTTGTTTATAATTGAGTTTTTATTATTAGTCCATTGTTTCCCTTCTCACACAACGCATTGCAATAAATAAATAAACAAATTATCCATGTAGAAAAACGGTAAATAAACAAAGAAATAAGTAAACAAAATAATCTACTTAAAAAGGCAAATCATCTAATAGAAAAATAGAAAAGTCATACACAAATCAGGACATTGATTTAGGTTGGGAACAGTGGTTCTCTCATTCACATTTTACAAAAACAGGTTTTTTCTTATTATGTGACTTTGGGCTAGAAATATTGGACATTGGTCCATTGTTTTTAGGAAAACCTAATTAATTAGTTAATAAAAATATTTTTAGTTGGTTTTTTTTTAACATGAAAAAACCATTTATTATTAAACTATTACAACCCCAAAAAGAATACATTCAAATAAATACATAAAAAGGAAAAAAACCTGCATAAGAACAAAAGTAGAAAAGATTTTATGTATATTTATCATAAAGATTTTAACATGCAAAAACCATTTATTATTAAGCTATTACAACCCCAAAAAGAATACATTCAAATAAATAAATAAATAAAAAGAAAAAAACCTGCATAAGAACAAAAGTAGAAAAGATTTTATGTATATTTATCATAAAGAATTTACAGGTATATATACATGAAAGGAGAAGCTAACTAAAGAAACTAAATCAATTAGCCTGATTAGGAAAGTACCATAAAAGGTAAGCTAACCAACTAATTAAGAATATACTATATACGTTTTGTAATACTTACATTCAAGCTAAAGCATAGATATTAATCATGCCTAGCTTATTACATAGATATTCCACTCGAGGTCCATTGAGTGTTTTTGTAAACAGATCATCTAATTGTTCTTCTATCTTCACATATATAGTAGAAATAACGTTGTCTTGGATATTTTCACTGATAAAGTAATGGTCAACTTCAATATATTTAGTCCGTTCATGATACCATAGATTAAAGGTGATATAGAGAGCAGTTTGATTACCATACCAAAGTTTTGCTAGCAATGAAAGATTCAAACAAATCTCATCTAACAAATGATGAATCCACAAGATCTCACAAGTGGACTGTGACATAGCTTTATATTCAGATTCAGATTCAATGCTAGATCTAGATACAACAGTCTGCTTCTTACTTTTCTAAGACACTAGGTTTCCTCCAATAAAGACATAATAGCCAGTAGTTGATCTCCTATCATTCTTAGATCTTGCCAAATCAAAATCTGTAAAACACTCAATGCGAGAGTGCTCATGTTAATGTAAAGTATAACAAGTCCAAGAGCCCCTTTCAAATAACATAAGATCTACTCTAAGGCTGTCTATTGCTTTACTATGGGAGAAGATATGAACTATCTAACAATACTTACAACAAATGCAATATCTAGACGAGTCACAATGAGATAATTAAGTTTCTCAACCAACCTCCTGTATTTTTCTAGATTATAAAAAAGATCGCCATGATCTTTCATAAGTTGAACGTTAAGAACCATAGGAGTACTGCAAGCCTTGGCTCCTAGTTTTTCAATTTTTGTAAGCAAATCAAGGACATACTTCCTCTAAGACAGAAAAATTCCCTTTTGTTCCTTGAACTTCTACTCCCAAAAAGTATTTTAGCTAGCCTAAGTCTTTAGTGTGAAACTTGGTATGCAAAAAGGACTTGAGAGAAGAGATGCTTGTACAATCACTTCCGGCAATCACAATATCATCAATATAAACAACAAGAAGGATGATACTAGTTGGTGATCGATTATAAAAGACTGAATTATCACACTTGCTTTTATTAAGTTCAAATTCTTGAACCACCTTACTAAACTTGCCAAACTAAGCATGGGGACTTTGCTTCAAACCATATAGAGATTTCTTGAAATGCAAACTTTCCCATAATCTCCCTGAGCAACAAACTCAGGTAGTTGTTCTATGTACACTTCTTCTTGAAGATCCCCATGAAGAAAGGTATTCTTAATGTCCAACTAATGTAAGGGCCAGTGCTGTGAAGTAGCTATGAGATAAACAATCTAACAAAAGTAAGTTTAGCTACTAGAGAGAAAGTATATGAATAATCCAACCCATATGTATAAGCATATCCCTTTGCAACAAGCCTACCTTTAAAACTAGCCATAGAACCATCTAAATTAACTTTAACTGCAAAAACCAATTTGCATCCCATCGCCTTCTTCCCTTTAGGCAAATCAACCAAGTCCCAAGTGTGATTCTCACCAAAAGCATTTGTAATACCCTTCTCGGAACAGTTCTTTCCAAAACAAAACTTAGCCGAAAAACGGTAAAATTTTTTTTTTCATTGAACAATTCGAAATTACTTAAATTTTTTTTTCATTAATTCCAGAATCACACAACAGTCTTATAAACAGTTAAAAACAAACATCATATCAAAAACTTATACTATTCATTCATCCAAGACAATTAAAAATACAATTCAAGCTTTTACCTTAATAGTCTAAGTATATACATGTCAAATGCTTACACCAACTAACACAAAAATCTTCTCTTCAGATCTAGACCTTCATGTACTGTGCTCCCGCAACACTCCGGAATCTGCACGCAGTAAACACTACGTGCTGAGCATTAAATATGCCCAGTAGTGACTACTAATCCAAGAATTTCCCACGAATAAGCATAATTTCGTATTTTATGCTACTGCTACTCTTATTCTATTAAACATTTTCTTATATTTCAATTATCAGTATTCATGTTACTTATTCGCATTTTTATAACCATTGTTCTTTTGTTTCTAAACTTTCAATTTTACTTTTTAGTATTTTTTTTAGGTAGATCGATATCAGATTTACTTTTATCTTTACCTTAATGTTTACTATAACTTTTTTTCTTTTTATTAGTACTTTCACTTTATCTTCTAGCCATAGCAATTAATTATTATTTTATTTAGCGATGTGAATTGGTACTCGTGTTTTTACTAGGACCAAAAATAAAAGTAGTTTTAATAGTTGTTTTATTGGTCAATTATTCAATCTGTATTCTAATTTCACTTTTTACTATTTATTCTATTACTTTACTTGAACTTTAGTCTAATAAATACATTACTATTAAGAGGCTTATAAGCTTAATCGCAAAGCGATATAGCTATTTTGGAGTACTTTGTATTCAGAACTTTCTTTCATTCTTTTATACATTTACGCACATTCAATTACCTATTTAGGACTTATATCTTCTATTTTTTTTCATTGTTTAATTCTATGTCTTTATATCGTTTTACTTTCCATTTAACTTATCTTTAGAAAAGCGTTACCTAAACATTAAATTTCACTTCATATTAATACCATTACTTTTTAATTTTAAACAAAGACATTAATATTATTTTTCAGACTTGTTATTATTTTTACAGTAATAATTGGTACAAGAAATACCAATCAATTAAAAATTATCTTTTTCATGTAAAAAAAATATATTTTAAATGCTTATAAAGTTTAATTACACATTGCTTTAATATTTTATTCTTATAAAACATTTCTTTTTCTTTTCTCATTTAATTACACTTTTCAAAAATCTTTACAGATTTATTTCAACTTTGCATTTTCTTCCAAATGAATCGTTTGTCAATATAATTTTTATATTTAATTCAATTAAACAGTACTTATTTATTCATTTTGATTTGCCCCTAGTGCCATACAACAAGATTCTCAGATAGGATACGCGGGACGTGAACCCCACAGGGCCACAACAGAGAGAGAAGTGATCCCCCAAGGAATCATTTCTCACAAAGCAGATAACAGAGCAGAGAATGCCATGGTGATCAGAGATCCAGTCCACAGCATAACAAGTCACCATGACTTGCACCGCGGTATAAGGTGTCCTTATGGCTAGCCATTTATATTCTGAACAAGAATAATAATACATGTATATCACTAAGGGCAAACATAACCAATTATATTTGTAAACATTTCAGAATATTTAAAAATCTTTAATTTCTTTCTTTTATTCCTTTGTACTTTATATTCAGAGTAAATACACCCTTTTAGTGCTTTTGACTTTTCAATAACTTTCGTCTTTTTTTTTTCACTTTGTCTTTTTAAGTCACTATTGTGAATTATTCTTTGATAATTCACTCAAACACTTGGACTTTTCAATCTTTTATACAAATTCTGACTTTTCTTTTATTTTTCTTGTATAATTCTTTATGAATCATTTTTAATACTTTTAGACTTGAAGTTTTTACAATTTTTCCTTTTTCAGTCCAATTTTTTAATTATTCGATATGCCGGCTTTTATTTCGTCGGCGAATTATTTTTATAATCATTTATTCTCTTAATACTTTTTGTTGACTAATTTATTTTGATAAATTAGTCACATCTTTATTTTTCTACTTTTTATGTAATTAGGAACTCTATGAATATCAATTATTATCTTATACCTCGAACATTCATAATTTGACTTTTTCTATCGAACTGTTCATTTCAAATACATAATTACGATTTTTCCATTATAATCATTTATTTTTATTTTTATTTTATAATTTCTTCCATTATTCATCTTTTATTCTTTATTTTATCATTTTTGAGTAAAATTATATTTTAGTCCTTAAACCATGAAAACTTTATTTTTTAACACAGATAGGTCTCCGAAATTACTATTTTGCCCTTATTACTATTTCTTACTTATTTTTACTCATTAGTCACCCACTTTGGCAAAATTATCATTTTGCCCCAAAACTTTTATTTTCTTTCATTTAAGTCCCTTTTTTCATTTAAAACTCATTTTATCTTTCTTTTATTTACATATCAATTTATTTTCATCATTTCTATTTATTTATGAATTATTTACTAATAATTCATTATTCTTATTATTTTTACGACCCAATAATTATTTTGAAAAGTTCATCGGTTGACTTTTTATTTCTTGTCATTGACATTAATTTAATTTCACATTAATTCATCATTTTTGTCATTTTTATACAATTATGCATTAAAAATTTAATTATTTTCATTGTACATATCCACATAAAAATTCCAATAGAATCCAAATCAATTCAATAAATTTCACTAAAATTTATTTATGTATTATTTATTAATCATTGCCATTTTTCATCAAAATAATCACTTAATTCACTCTAAATCACAATTTTCATTCAATACATACACTATACATAATCTTAAAAATTCCCAAATTAATTTCAAATATTCTCTAAAAATTTGTAGACATCAATTATCATGTCTATTATTAAATTAAGTTAACATACATTAATTTCATGCATTTTTCTCCTTATTTCTTCACTTGGGTAATTCGGCCATCCACATTTTTTCACCTTAAAAATTTTCTTTCTTTCATTAAAGCCTTCATTTCATTTCCTCTCATGCTTAATTTCATTTATCCTAACATAATTTCATTAATTAATAATTTTACATATTTTTATCTTAATTATATAATTAAGAAAAATTCATATTAATAGGAAAACTAAAGGATTTTGTTGTCACTTACCTTTTTCCAAGCTTAATCTTCCTTAAGCCTCACTTTTCTTCACTTAACACCAAGCAAAACTCCATCCATCCACAAATGCATCCTTGTCCGAATTCTTTAGCCTTCCTAACCTTGATTTCTTGTCCTCAAATGACAAATCCAAGCTCATAATTAGCTTATACACCTCAAAAACTATAAGAACACATCAAAAAAACCAATTAAAATTACTTAAATTTTCAAGTTCCATCTTACTTCTTTTCCTTTCTTCACTTGATTTCTTGCCTTCCCTTGCTCAAATCACTTACTTAAGGCCACTAGGGTGACCTAGAGAGAGAGAGAAATTCATCTTTTGTGTTGAGGTTTAAGAGAGATTTGGGGTAGAAGAAGAAAAAATCAAAGAGAGAGATGGAGAAGAGGTGGTTCGGCCACCATGGAGGGAGAAGTAGCTGGAGATTTCTGGAGAAAATCTCCAGATTTTTAGCCTTATATACTCTCTCTTGATGGGCCAAAATTGGGCTTAAGTGAGTGGGCTTTGCCCACTTAAACACTAAGGCCCATTTAGGCCTTTTTAAAGCCCAATACAATTTTTCTCTCTTTCTCACTTTAAATCACTTCAATTTTGATTCCATCATTCTTAAAACATCGAAAATAGGTAGGACGTAAATTTTTGGCTCAATCGGAGTCCGTTATCGGTCCGATTCAAACTTATCAGTCCGATTTGATAATTACCGATGTCACCGAAAAATTCCATTCTCATCACCAAAATATTATACATAAAAATTCATGTAGGAATGCAAAATCTGGCAATATTCAAAGTTCGTTTACTATTTTTCATTATTTATGCAAAATCAAGTCCCCTTTCCTACTAGAGAAATTGACTCGCTACCTTTTTCGTATTTTTAATTTTTGGAGGCCCATTTGACCTCAAATTCACTTCAAATTTCAACTTTAGGCTCACCATAACTATTCCTTTCAAATGGTCCAATAAAATATTTTCGACTTTCGAGTGTCTTTCCGGACCCGGAAAATACTATTCACTGCCGAAAAATACTATTTACTGCTGACTCGGTATTAAGGCCATTACAGCATTTATCTCCTCTATCATTGCATCATGCTAATCAGAATGAGACAAAGCTTCTTTAACAGTTCGAGGAATAAATATTGAGTCGAGAGAAGCAATAAGAGAACATATAGATTGAGATAAATTATCACAATAGACAAAATTACATATAGTATAGGCACGCTGGCATTTGCCTTTTTAGAAGGCGATGGGAAGATCAAGATCACCTGGGACTAAATTTGACGATGAATTTGATTCAGGCATTATATTGTAGGTTCCATGTTTCATAGCATAGACCTGTACAATATGTGGCTTTGTAGAAGCAAGTGGAGCTGAATCATTTACAATAGTAGGAACAAGATCACTTAGAGCAAGAAGAACAAAATCTCTTGGATTAATAGGAATATGATCATCTACTTGCCTTGTAGTAAAATTGTAAACCAACCAATGATCATCTTTCCGTTGACTTGTAGAATCATATGATGGGTAGAAGAGTTTATTTTTCCAAAAAGTAACATCAACAAACACAAGATACCTATTAAGTTTTGGACAATAATATCTCTATCCCTTTTAAAGATGAGAATATCCCAAGAAGACACACTTCAGTGCCTTTGGATCTAATTTAGTAATATGAGGTCGAACATCTCGAACAAAATAAATGCTCCTAAATATTCTTCATTCTATATGAAATAATGACTTTTTTGAAAAAAGAATAGAATGCGGAATCTCACCAAAGAGTACTGAAGAAGGCATATGATTAATTAAGAAGCAAGCAATAGATACAACATCGACCTAGAATTGTTTAAGAACTTTCATATGAAATAAAAAAAAAAGCTCGTGCTGTCTTAAGCAAATGTTTATTTTTTTTCTCAATAACTCCATTTTGAGATGGTGTATCAGGACATAAGGATTGATGGAGTATGCCATTCTCAGTCATATATGCCTAAAAGGAATCTGAAAAACATTCTCTGGCTAAAAGGAATTTGAAAAGTATTCTTTGGCATTATCACTCCTTAATGTGCAAACAAAAACATTAAATTGAGTTTTTATCTCAACACAAAATGCATGAAAATGAGTGAATAATTCAGAATAAATTTTCATAAAAAATACCTAAGTTATATGGGAGTAATTACCCATAAATGTTACAAAATACTTGAACCCGGGTTTGGCTACCATAAAACACGGTCCCTAAACATCTGAATGAACTAATTCAAATGTAGAGTTAGCTCGTTTATTAATTTGAGGATTTGAAAAATTTTGATGATGCTTGGCAAACTAACATAACTTATAGTCAAGAGAAGAAACATTAGAAAATTGAGGATATAGTTTCTTCAAAGAAAAAGGATGCCCTAATCTACAATGTGCTTTAAAATGAAAGATGATAGTAGGACAAGCAACTAGTTTACATGCTTGTTGGTTTATAATATAAATACCATATGTCTAATACCCTTTGCTAATAAACTGATTTGTCACAAGATCTTGAAAAACACAATGATTAGGGAAGAACGTGATACTACACTTAAAGTCTCGTGTAAGTTTACTTATGAGAGAAAATTGAGTGATAACTTTGGTTGGCTTAATACAAAAGATAGAGATATAGATGAAGTTGGATTAACAATAACCGAACTATCGATCTAAGTAACTAACCCATCAGCCATAGTGACTAAAGAAGATGACGTATGTGGCCAAAAATTAAAAAAAGCTTTCTTATTACCCATCATATGATCTGTCGCTCCAAAATCAATGACCTACTTAGATGAAGAAGACAAAAGACATGTACTTGGTTCTCCTAACCCAACAATTGTAGTGACAAATGGGGTTTTTAGTGAGTTTTGATAATCGATGAATTTAGCATATTCATCCATAGATCTATGAACAAATTTTCCAGGCATAACCACTTCAATCATAGTAATTCACAAAGAAATGAAACAATCTCCAATAAAAATATCTTGCAAGCAATAAGCATAACCAGTAGCAAACAAAAGTTCTCAAATACCAAAACCAAACAGCCAACCAAAGGTAAAAGGTAAAAGTAGGTAAAACCTCAAATGTGATGCTGGAATGAAAATGACGGGAACTTCCAAGTTAAAACAAGAGACCCACACCAGGGTAATATTAGAGGATGGCCAAAACAAGGGAAAGTCCTCTAAATTTGAAATCAGTAGGCAAAAGACCTCAAGCAAAAACACTAGAATGACAAAATAAAGTTCCAAGAAGGGTACCCAAATCCGTTGACCAAGCAAACATTGTAGCAATGTTAGAAACAACTAAGTGACGCCAGATACAAGATTGGAGCTTTAACTGTAGCCACATGTGCCTCTATGCACTAGCATATGAAAAATGCCTAGAAAATTCAATCGGTGCGTAAGCCTCACACACTAAAAATTCAGTCACCATACTCTGGGGAATGGCTAATTGAGACCTCTTGCACCTCCCTTTACCGGCAATGAGATAAAATGGTCACAAAAAATGTGACCCAAAAAGAAGAGTAATATAATATGCAAATCCCAAAACCCAGAACCAAGAAATAGAAAACCCAAAATACCAAAATTCCCAAAAGAGCCTAAGGCTCTGATACCATGTAGAAGAACAAAAGTAGAAAAGATTTTTTGTATATTTATCTTAAAGAATTTACAGGTATATATACATGGAAAGAGAAGCTAACGAATGAAACTAAATCAATTAGCCTAATTAGGAAAGTACTATACAAGTTAAGCTAATAACTAATTAGGAATATACTATATACATTTCATAACAAAACCTAGATAAGTAAACAAAGGGAAATAGGTAAGACTAAATATGTAATGGCTTTAGCAACGGGTCAGCTACGAACAGTACTTTCCGATGGTGAATAGTGCTTTTCGAGTCCGAAAGGATACCTAAAAGTCAAAAATATTTTATTGGACCATCGGAAAGTACTAGTCGTGGAGAGTCCAAAGTTGAAATTTGAAGTGAAATTGAGGTAAAATAGGCCTCCAAATGTCAAAAATATGAAAAAGATAGCAAGTCAATTTCTTCGGTAGGAAATGTGACTTGAGTTTGCGTAAATAATTAAAAATAGTAAACAAACTTTAAAAATTGCCAGATTTTGTATGCCTACATAAATTTTTGTGTAGAATATTTTAGTGATGAGAATGAAATTTTTCGGCGACACCAGCAGTTGTCGAATCGGACCGATAAGTTTGAATCGGATCGATAACGAACTCCGATTGAGCCAAAAATTTGCATACTAGCTATTTTTGATGTGATAAAATTTATAAAATTATTTTTGAAGTGATTTGAAGTGAGGAAGATTGAGAATTTGATTTGGGCCTTAAATGGGCTTAAATTTATAATTGGGCTAAGCCCATAAACGAAGCCCATATTTAGGCTCACTTGAGAGGTATAAATAGAGAGAATATTGGAGAAATTTTCAGATTTGGCTGGTCTCCTCTCTTTCTCTTTAGTTGGCCGAAATACTCTCTCCATCTTCTCTCTTTGATTTCTTCTTCTTTCACTTCAAATCACTCATAATTTCCAACATAACAATTAAAATTTCACCTCTCTAGTTCACCCTAGTAGCCTCAAGCAAGTGGGTTGAGCAAGAAAAGACTAGAAATCAAGTGGTTAAAGAAATTAAGGTAAGTTGGAAGTTAAGAAATTTATGAATTTAAATTATTTCTTTAGTGTTTTCCCATGAATTTTGAGGTGTAGTTTATGATTTTGAGCTTGGATTTGGCATTTGAGATCAATAAAATGAAGAAAACTAAGGTTTAATTGGCTGGTTGTATTAGGTGTGGAAGGTGAAGGAAGAAATTCAAGGGATAAGGGTAAAAAGAAGGAAGGCTAGGCACTCTTGATCAAGATATTGTGGTATGTGACTAATAAATCTAAGTATTTCCTATTTATTTGAATTAATTCTCTTTATGTAATTAGGAAAAAAATTGCTAAATTGCTTAAATATTGAAATTAAGTTGGGAAAATGAAATTGGGACATAATTAATGTTATATGAGTAATTAAAAGGAAGAATAAAAACTTTAAGGACTTGTTAGTATGTTGGCCGAAATTTTTCCTAAGGGAAAAATTGAGATTTTTGCATGAAAATGGTAATTAGTAGCCTAAATTAATTATAATTGTCATTTTGAGCATCCATGAATTTTTACATGAATTATGGAATTTATTGAAAAATTTTAAAGCTTGTTAGTGGTGTATGTAAGTAATGAAATTGATGAATTATAGAGATATAGTGCATAAATTGGGTAAATTTGAGTAGTAGATGTGAAATAATTTGTAAATAAATTTTTAAGGAATTTATGGACTTATTATGAATAAATGAGAATTATAATATTGAACATGTTCAATGAAAAATATTGAATTATACGGATATAATTCAATAAAATGAGGAAATAATTGAAATAAAAATGAAAAGTGTGCATATAAAATTTTAAGAAATTTATATGCAATATTAAAGTATTTTTGAAATAAATAGTGTAATATGTACAAGTAAAATTATATACAATAATACCCTTAGAAATAACCAGGCAGTAAAAACTAGCTCAGGATACACTACAAGAAAAATCCAATTTAGCAACGGAAAATACCAATTTTCCGTTGCTAAAAAAAATAGCAACGGAAATTAGCAATGGCAAATTCCGTTGCTAATCCGACAGTTGCTATTTTTAGCAACGGAATATCCATTCCGTTGCTAAATTTAGCAACGGATTTCATATTTTGTTGCTAAATTCAACCAACTCATTTTCGGTTAATTGGTAAATTTTAGCAACGGAAAATAAATTCCGTTGCTATTATTAGTGATTTCCGTTGCTAATTTCACGCACCAGCATAAAAATTAACGACGGTAATATCAACTGTTAATCCGTCGCTAACAATTATTACAATTTTTTAATATCAACTTGCCTATATAGAACTAACAATAGTAAAAGACCTTATAATGAAAATGAAGAAAAACAAATACTACAAAGGGCACAACAGCAAATATAAAATAACAACTCAAAATGATGAAAGTTTATTTAATAATCTAATGACCATTTCATTTTTAATTATTAATATGGAACACTATAGCACGAAGATGTTGTAGGGTATGAAAAAAATATAATAATAACTGATAAATCTGTAATTAATTGCTAAAATAGTTACCTGCCAATGGAAGAACACCAGCTAGCACCTCACAATTTTGACTTTCGAACCTGGACAGGTAAGAAATATGGAGTATTTGGCTGAGAAAGAATATCATACCAACTGAACAGGAATTTTGATTACAACTCCAGGGAAAACATTTTTGCACCAAATACACTCTTTACCTGAAGATGAGTCTACATCAGATAACAGCATAAAGCAAGCATTTGCTAAAAGGAGCTTGAATATGCAAAAACAAAATTGCAAACCTTAACATTTACTTCCATCCGTGTTCGACCAAGTTCCTTGATTGTAACTTTTTAGGAAGACAGCACGTTTGGACCATTACACCATGAGTGTTTACATGCGACTTACGTAAACTATAAAATATAATAAGCATTTCTGTGGTAAACCACTGCGAAAATGGAATGATCCGACAGTCTTCCTCAATTTTTGTATCCATTTCTGTGGCTAGAATTTTAAGCTTATGTACACGTCTGGGTCTTCTAATTCCAGTTAGATGCAACACTGTTAGTGAAATAAATATTAATTAAATACAAGAAAACGAATATTAATAAATTCACTGCAAATCGAGTTGTGATTAATTTATAAAAATAGAAATAAATTGCCAACTAACGTTTGTAATTCCAGTAGTTCTATTGAGATTTTTAACTTGCATGTTCAGTCCAACATATGGCAGGGTTTAATTTCTTAAGGGAAGTTTGAAATTATAAGGTTATCAAATCAAAATTTTAAAAGAAATATTTTTGTGGTTTAATCACTCAACCAGCAAAGAACAGATGTTATACTTAATTCCACAAGAAATAAGATTCTGGGTAAAGAACATAAATAATTACCTTCTCTGCAATGAACATAAGCTGGAGTAGATGCAATGTTGGTATTAGAAACTCTTCTGTCCACTAAAAGTTGCAGAAACTCATGTCAGTAAGACTACAACTTTTCATTAAGATGAAACAATAAGAAGTACATGCAACTTTTCATTAGAAACTCATATCAGTAAGCTATTTTCTATTCCAATTCTTTCAGATTCAAAAAAAGAACAATAAAATCCAAGACAAAAAACTTAAAACCCACGAAAGTATCCCAACTTAAAACCACGAAAGTATCCCAACTTCAAATGGCATAATTAGCACTGTACACTAGCATGAAAGCAAGTGTTAATTTACAAATACTGCATAAGGACATGAAATAAAATAGGAATTTTCAGGATTAAATAGCATAAAATGTTCAAAAGTAGTGGAGAACATAAGAACTAGAGTATTAGCATGTCTCAAAAACCTCATAATCAAACAGATCAATCAATAGATTAAGCTAAATCAATCTTACAAATTACTTCTAGTTGATCATTTATAAAATATTGTCCGACACTAATAATAATATAAAGCATATAGCTCATAAAATAATTATTTGTGAGATATATATATATATATATATATATATATATATATATATATATTAAACTCCATGACCATTTGAGCGATACACATTAGGAGTTTTTGAAAAATGTGAACATAAGAAACAATACAAAACTTTGACAAAAATGGCAACACATGCATGTCTATGGCATCATAAAACTTGGAGATTGCCCTGGAAAGCAATCAATTCATTTTAACATAGATTTTGTTGCCCCACACTTACTAGCAGCAAATGTGCACATGAATTCTAAAAGTAATCAGCATATTTTCTAGTTCTAACAATCCATGAAAGAAAAAAAGAGCAGCATTTCATCCCTGACAGTTTTACACATGAAAAACTGGGTGCACATTGCCATTTCTAAAAAAATAGAAATCTCACCTTCATCGGTGACTTGATTCATCTTCGGAACTAACGTTTAACCATCTCAAACTAACTGGTCAAATTACTAGAAGCTACTTAAATAAGGAGCAATCTCACATTCACCGGTGACTTGATTCATCTTCGGAACAAGTTCTCTCACCTCCGAAAGCCACTGGCTGGTTAAGTTGAAAGCTGCCACATATACAAAATTAGTTAAGAATTGATTCTACGTGTTAGTCTCTCAATTTTATCTTATTTTCTTGGTTTTTACCCCATAAAAAATTATAATAATTGATGGTATATGTGATAATGTCTTGAATTTATTATTTTATCCTATGCTTGATAGCAATTTGTATAATTTGTAAATTAATGGGAATACTATTATCAACAGCAAGCTGTTAATGGCGATAACTAAATAACCAAAATCTAAATCCATTCTCAATAAGCAAGTAGTTAAAGCAATCTACATATATGATCTCACAAGTTAAAAGGAGAAAATGCATTCAGCAATTAATAAAGCTTACCTTTTGTTTCAGAAAAGCAAGCTTGCTGCTTGCATAGCGAGGAGCCAATACACATTGTACAGAAGAATGCTTGAAAAATTTATCGGTTTCTTCATCATGTGTCTGCATCAATCCTTCCTGCAGCCAATAACAACTCACATCAGTTACATGTAGCAAACAAAATTTAACATAACCAATAAAAATAAAAACATAATAGTAATTTGACCAGTAATTTGATCATAAGGTAGAGGAACTTATGTTCGGATTTCTAAAAAAATAGTTGAAAAAAAAACAAGATTCTCAAGAACCAACCTCCTTGAAGTGAATTATGTTTGGATGGCGAAGCGATCTGTTATTTATGATCTCCGTGGCCACATTCGCATCAATCTAAACCCAAATTAGAAGGGGAATAAAAAGAAGCGAGTAACTTAACAAAATTGACAAATTCTCCACAAGAAAAATGAAAAACAAAAATTCCCCAACTTCCACTAAAAGATAGTTATTTTATTCTCCATGCATCAGAATTCTGGACTCAAAAATATATAATATTAGACACAAAATATTAGATATAACAAGAACGGGAACCTTATGGCCGCGCTCGATGTACTTCATGGGAGCTCTTTGGTCTCTTTGTTCCTCATAAGCCTAGCCACACCGAAATTCCCAGATCCTATGTCTTTCACTAGCTCATACTTCTCCATTTTCTCTTTTTCTTACTCCCTACTGCTTTGAAATAAAAATAAAAGAAAAGAAAAACCAAAAATTGAGCTAAAACTAAATCGCCTAATCAAAAATTCAAATGAACTAAAACTAAACCACCTAATCGAAAACCCAATTGAGCTGATCTCCGAAAATTTGAAGAGAATGAAGTGAGTTTTAGAGAAAGAAGGGTGAGAACAAAATTGATTAGTTAGTTTCAAATACTAGTACTCAAACATTCAATAGACCCAATTTAACAAAGACAATATATAACACAAAAAAGGCAGCAATTCAGCAATAAAAAAAATCAAAGAAATCAAAGGTAAGTGAAAATAAAATATTGAGAAAAAGAGACATTACCTGGAACTTGAGATGGATATCTATCAAATGGAACAGAGCAACCTGCATGAAAAGTATGCAGAGAAGGAAAACAAATTAGGGATTTAGGGGTTTTTACGAATTTTTTAACAAAAAAATATAAAAGTTAAAGAAAATGAAAGAAAATAGAAACAATAGCAGATCTTTCACTCTAATCAACAAAACCGCTGAACCAGCGGCACATGGAGATTCGCTAGATGAAAGAGAGAGAATCCAGCTCGGAAGGTGAGATAAAACCCTAAGTTGAGGTGAGGAGAGAGATTAAAATGATGAGAAGGCAAAGAAGGATGGAGGTGGTGGTTTAGGGTCTAGCTAATTTGATGAGGGAGAGAAGGAAAGTTCATGGGAAACGAGGCAAAATGGGAAACGAGGGAGAGAAGGAAAGTTAAGGAAATATTTATACCTAGGGCAAAAATAGCAACGGAATTCATTTTTCGTTGCTAAATTTAGCAACGGAATTTCATTTCCGTTGCTAAATTTCACCCCAAATTATTAGCGCCATTGGTGGCACTTAATTTAGCAACGAAAATTAAATTCTGTTGCTAAATCTAATGCCTTTCTATAATTCAATAGCAACGAAATTTAAATTCTGTTGCTATTTTAGCAATGGAATATAAATCCCGTTGCTAAATTTGATCCTAAATTTTTGGAGCCAGGTACTGCCGCCATATTTAGCAACGAAAATCGCAGACTGTTGCTAATTTTCGTTGCTATTTTTAGCGCTAAAATTTCCCCCCTTTTTAGCAACGGAATATAACTATTTTGTATTCCGTTGCTAAATTCCTAAAGCTTCAACAAATTTTAGCAACGAAATTTATTTTTCGTTGCTAAATAGGGATATCTCTGTACTGCGGTGCAAGTCATGACGACTTGCTATGCTATTGATTGGATCTCTGATCACTATGGCTACTCTGTCTCTGTTCTCTACTTTGTGAGAATTGGCCTTCTGGGGGTCATTTCTCTATTTCTGTTGTGGCCCTGTGGGGTTCACATCCCGTGTATCTTGTTTGGAGTTTTTTGTCAGGTCAGAACTAGGGGCATAATGAAAATAGAATGAGAAAATGTGAAAAAAATGAAAAATATTAATTAAAAGTGAAAAAGGATTAATTTGAAAGAAAAAGAAAGTTTAGGGGCAAAATTCTAATTTTTTTCAAAAGAGTAAAAGTTAAGTAAATTAATTGAGAATTGCCTAATTAAGGATAAGACAGTCAATTAATGGTTAAAATGTACTAAAATGAAGTTTTATAGCTAATAAAGACTAAAATAAAATTTTGCATAAAAATATTTAACTAAGTGTAAAATTAAGGTTAGGTACCTAAATTAATAGTTTAGATGTTAAAAAGAAGTATAAAAGGCTAAATTTGTAAATTAACAAGAAAGAGGGACCAAATTGATAAAAAGTAAAAGTTGGAACTAAATGTGCAATTTGATAAGAAATAAATATTTGAAGAATAAAAGTGTATTAGCAATTTAAAAATGTTAATTAAAAGGGAAAATGTTATTTGAATTTGCTTGACAAATTAACATGGAGAAATTTTGAATAATTGCACTATTTTAAGTTAAGTATAGAAACTATTTAGATTATTAGTCACTACTGGGTATGTCAATGCTCAGCGCGTAGTTGTGACTGCGTGGAGGTGTGCAGGAGCGGAAGCAAGAATATTCCCTGAAGGACTTCTTTGATTAAAGTAGAGTTTTTGAATTTTTGTGGCATGTATATATATGAACATGATACTTATGGTTTGTATGATGTAAATAAACTTTGGAGTTGATATTTTGGGACTGTAATATGTCATTACCTGGTGATTAATATGAGACTTAGTTGGTAAAATGGAATGTACGTACGTGATAGATATAAATGAATGATTTGGATATATAAATGCTTGATTTGATAATATATATGTGACTATTGTGCCTCTGAGAGGCTGTGAATATTGTTTGCTTTTCAAGGGGTTAAAGCAATTTATAGTCGTTATATTGCCAAAATTTTATTAAATGCATAATAAATTGGACAGTTCCAGGTCATCGGCATTTTGGGATTTAAAATAACTAAGTATAGGTTGTGAAATTAAAAAGAATAATTTGGAAAAAAAAATTTCTGGCCTGCGATGTACTAGAATAGTGTTAAGTTTATTAAGGGTGTTACAAAATAATCCAAGGGTAGTTCTCCAAGCATCTCAATCTCAATCTCCAAAGCCCGATGTAATAAAGATTAAATGCTTGAAAGGCAGTTCTCCAAGCATCTCAATCTCAATCTCCAAAGCCCGATGTAATAAAGATTAAATGCTCGAAAAGCACCAAGAAAACAAATGGTTAGTATTATAATAAATGAAAATAAATACTGAATATAAAATAAAATAATCAAGCAATTTAGACTAAAAGCTACATATACAGAACATCTAATTGTACAAAACAGGATTGAAATAACATCTAAAAAATATAATTAATCATGCAAATAAAATTAATGCAAGAAAACATGCAAAATTAACATAAAAATGGCTAAAATAAACTCACAGATAGTATAAGGGGAGGACAAACGGCAAAACATGAGGCAAGAGATAGGATGGAAAGGAGGTCACGTGATGTCCCATTGGTCGATGTGACCGACGGGCATTTGTCGAGGCCTTCTTCCCGTTCGTCACACACAGAACAGGCAGAATGCAAGAAAACAACAAATATCAATCAAACAAAACCTATATTTAATCTAAACATGTATAATTCTACTTTTAATCATGCCAAAGATAATTATAAGCCTAAAAATGCAACTAAAGCATGCTAAGCAATTAAATTAATACAAAAAATAAAATTTTAATCAAGAAAATAATTATGCATAAATAGTGAAAAGTCATAAAATATGCCATCCTACATATTTAAATCACATTCATATAATCATGATGAAATACTGAAATAATATTTAATTGAAATAATCATGGCATAAAAAATAAAAACAAATAGACAATATTTTTACGTAATGAATTAATGCATCTATGTGGCAATTAATTTGTTATTAAAATGAAAATAGAATGAAAGCCCAAAATATTACCCTTAGTTGCTTTTTTAGAAGGTTAGAGAATCATGCTCCAAATTTCTCTCCGATTGATTTCCATGATTGATAAAAAAAATGAAAATATTTTTGTTATGTAGAAAGAATAATTTTTTTTTCTAAAGAAAGGATATGAAGATCTTTGCCCCTTTTTTGAAGAGATAAAAAACAGATTTTTTATCCTCCAAAAAAAGGAATGGTTGCATCCTTTAAGTTCCTCAAGAAAATAAGAATTTTTTAGCTACCAAAAGAAGAAGAAGAAGAAGTCCTCTAAAAAACCCTAGGGCATTTCCTATTTATTTAAGGGAGTTTTTGAGTCCAATTAAAACTCTTATTTTTAAGGTTTAAAACCCTTATTTGATCCTTAGAGATCATATCAAATTTTAGATAAAATTTGTCCAAAAAATCCCCATTTTCTCGCTGCAAAAATGTGAAAAGTAAATCTAAAAATCCCGCCACAAACGAGCAGGATATCTGTCACAACAGATGGGCAGGGTGTCTGTCACTACAAATGGACATGGTGTTTGTCACCATAGCAGATGTTTATCACCATAGACAAGAGTTTATCACCATGGATGGATATCTGTCACCACAGACAGACATCTGTCAATGAAAAAGGTGATTTTTGCCATTAAAACCTCATTTTCACTTTGGAAAAAAGCAAAATGACCAAGCTTGATAAAAACCTTTAAAAAAACTTTGTGAAAATCAAGGATAGGACTTAGAGCTTTTGTTCTCCATTCGTAATATAAACAATGCTTCCTCATCGGGTAACTCTGATTTGGGTTGCCTCGGGACTTGGTGTATATAGCAAGATTGAGAATTATATAGGAGGTGAAACTCGACCAACTTATAACCAGAAGTGATTCATAACTTGTTACTAGCTAAATAAATGAAGCATTTGAAGCTAAGGAATTTAATATGATCAAGTAATGCAACTCGCTAAACAATTGTCAAATGAATTAGAATAAAATGGGACAAAACGAACCATTGCAAAGATTCATATATAGAGAAGAAAATATGGAAGCATACGAAATGCATCTGAATAACCCATTTAACTATTATTGACAGATCGGTTATCAAAAATGAAGAAATCCCGATCTTTGCAATTACTGATCTAAAAGATTGGAGAACCCTTAATGAAGTGTATCTCTACAAGGGAACTCTTCCTACCGAAGATGCTGAGGCTAAAAGGATCGCCCGAAAAGCACTAAGTTTCTCCATCATTAGCGAGGTCTTACACAAAGAGGTTTTATCTCACCCTTAGTTGAGGTGCATTTCTCTAGAGGAAGACAATTATGTGCATAGGAAAAATCCATGAAAGGATATGTGGAGCTCATGAAGCTAGCCAATCAATGCAAAGAAAGACCCTATCAAGAAGATATTATTGGTCTTTATTGGCTAAAAATGCCCAAGAGTTAGTAAAGAAATACCCTAAGTGTCAAATACAGGGTAAAATCATAAGACAACCAACAACAAATAAACAGTAGATCAATGTGCAAATAAACACTAGATCAATGTGTCTTGGCCATTTGATTAGTAAGGCTTGGATACTTGGGACCCTTTCCTATGGCAAAAAGGCAGGCAAAATTCCTCTTTGTGGCAGTTGATCACTTCAATAAATGGATAGAAGTTGAATTGATAATCTCAATCTCAGCTACTAAGATTAGAAATTTCATGTGGAGGGGGATAAGATACAGGTTTGGAGTGTAAAAGTCTTCATCAAAGATAATGGAAAACAGTTCGATTGTTAAACTTTTAGAGAGTTTTGCCAAGGTTTAAAGATTGAGATGACGTTCACCTCAATCAGCCACCCCAAAATGAACAAAATGATTGAAGTATCAAATAGAAAAATTGTCAGAGGTTTGAAGAAAAAACTAGGTGAAGTAAAAGGCAATTTTGTTGACGAGTTGCACAGTGTGCTTTAGGTGTAACACACTACATCCCGAATGAGAACTGGCGTAACCTCTTTTCCCATGATATATGGTTTGGAAAGCCTTAATCCTCGTAGAAATTGACTTGCCATCATACCGAATGGAGAGTTGGCTAGAAGAAGTCAATATGGTCGAATAGACCATCAATGTAGATTTGGCCAATGAAAAAATGGAAGAACCTTAGGTTAAAATGGTTGCTTATAAGTAATGCATCACTAGCTACTTCAACAAAAGGGTTAAAGGGGAAATTTTTAGACAAAGAGATCAAATGCTTAACAAAGTGAAAATTGGTAAAGGAAATGCTAGAGTAGGCAAATTAATGTCGAACTAGACCTTATTAGATCGCTAAAGTGATTGGTTGATCGACTTATAAACTTAAAAGTCTAAACGGCCAATACATTCCTAGATTCTAGAAAGTTGAAAGCCTCAAGAAATACTTTATGCAAAAGATGCCAATAAAAGCCTCTCTCTATGGAGATAGGAATTTCATCGAACCATATAAAGATTTTGTGTGGTATCTTTATACTTTTGATTATGCACAATCCATCTGTAAAAATTGAAATGACTAAAAGTCTAAAAAACAAATACATGCAAAAGTTATGTGTGGAATAAAAATGGTTAATTGAAGCCTGAGCGATCATACATGCAAGTACATATTTTAAAAAATGTTGCACATAAAATGCAATATATATATAGATAACAAAAAGCAAATCTGGCTTACATAATAAAAAGCTATGCAGATTATATAAGTATACACCGTAGTGAATCATTCTAAGTTGTGCGGTGCAGAAATATATATATTGACAAAATTACAAGGCAAAAAGGTTCAAAAGAACTTAAAATTCTTCTAAATTACAAGCCAAAAGGACATAAAGCAAACAAAAACAAAAAATGGGAAAAGAGAATGAAAAGCTTCTAAGGAAAAATTTCCCTAGGTATACTCCCTGGTTTGCAAGACTGGCACTAAAATATTCTTACTAATTGGTTCCTAGATCATCGAGAAGGTCGCTAATATCATCATTTTTGGCACCATTGATTTGGGTCTCCTCCTCCCCAATAAAGTTGACGAAGTTAAAATAGTCTTACGGGTATCAATATAAGAGCTCTTCTTTGATCGCTTATCAGAGGCCTCTTAATTCTCTAGCCAGTTCAACGATTATTAAATTCTCCTTCTGGCTAACTGAATGGAATTTTTTGACCTCCTAGTAGGAGGAATCAAGTTTCTCTTTAAATGATTCAAGGCTTTGAGAAGTTTATTTCTCAACTTCCTTTTGATTGATGCTAAGTCTCCCAATTAGCAAACTTCTTTTTCCCATCCTTCAATTCTCGTGTGGCCTTTTTGGAGTCCGAATAAGCTGTTTCCAGTCTTTGCTCGATCGATGATTACAACATCATTAGTTTTTGCAATGATATAACAAAATAATAACCAAATAGTAAAAGGAGAGGAAGGAAAAATAACATTAAATGAATGTATCAATCAAAAGATGAATGGAGTATAAGATCTTACCTAGAAAGAATTATAGGTGGCACTTTTCACAAGGTTACCAAAACCTTTTAGCCAAAATTCCTTATCCGTGTTGTGGCTTAGAGAAAGTTGATCCATAAGGATGTAAGATATCGACAAATTACACACATTGGTGTTATATCCCAGGCAAGCTTCCAAACCCTTTATAAGGTTTAAAAGTGGAGGAACGATTCTATGGAGCTTATACAAAGGGGTCATTTGCAGCTTGCTCTTCTTCTGAAAAGCCCTCAGAGATATTTATCATAAGTTGATCGGCCAAAACATTATTTGTCTTAGCTCTTTGTTTGAGCTCCCATTGGGTAGCCAATCTTCTCTTTTTTGAAGGTTGTTAAAGAGAAGATACCCATGGTCTTAATTGTACGACGCTAGGGAATTCATCTTGCGTTACGATAAGGAGTCGTGCCTTCAGTGATTTCAAGCTTTTAGGAGCCATAACACTAAAACCTTTAAGAAAAACAGAAATACTCATTAGTAAATAAAAACTTTAATTTCTAAAGGTATAAAAAGTATAGCTTTTATGTTAGCTAAAGGGCTTATCCCTTTCTTTATACTTATTCTTTGTATAACAAGATTGAAAGCAGAAATAGTCAAACAGCATGTCACCATTTCTTAAAACTTCAAGGATCACATCCCTTTTGGCTTTGATAGAGGGATTATTGTCATAAGTTTTTATTTTTGAAAGATTATGGTCATCCTTTTGGGTAGTAGGAAAACGCCAAAACCTTATCTTACCCAGAACAAAGAAATATTCTCTAAATCCTTTTAAGAAGGACGATAGGTTAAAGAGTTTAAATTTTGGTATAGAAGTAAAATGCATAAATGGTGCGCCAAATTTCCTAGATAAATGATAAAAGTAATTAAATAGTTTTATGATACGTGTGTATCTGAAATGTTCACATAAAGCTCTGAAAGATGTCAATGTACGCAGTCATTTAAGGATAGTTGGTTGGGGCAAAAGTTATAGGTGATCATGACATTGACATAAAAGGCTAAAAAGAGGAATCAAAGGCTGAACTCAAAGTATTTTTTGAAAAGGAAAATGCTATCATTTATGGGATCATCCAAAAAATTTGGTAGTTTCAGGATAGATCAAACTACATTCTTGCAAAATCTCAAATTCTTCTTTGATTTAATCTAAATCTTTTATGCTAATTTTGGAAACTACCATTGAGTAAATGTCTGGAGGAAGTGAATATATGGGTTTGGTTAAGATGGCCTAGAGTTGTAGAACTCTTATTTCTTTTTTAGGGTCATTGGCTCTTGAATTTTTGTTCAGTTTCGAGTTGCTTAGTGGGTTAAAAGGGATTGAAATCTCTCTCAGATCATTTTGTGCCAAAAAAGAAGAGGATACAACCATGGTTTATTTAAATAAATAAGAAGTAAAGGATTGGGTTTTAGAAACTTACTCTAAAAAGCAATGGAAAGGATAAAAACGATGAGGAAAAAAGCACAGAATCACGAAAGTAAGAGTGAAATGAGAAAATGAGTGAATTTATGAAAGGTATTCGATCGAGGATATGAAAGATTGCATGTCAAGGATATAATGGCACGTGGTAGATGAATACGAGTGGTTATAGTTTTGAATTTCAAAAATCCCGCTTGAAATTGGTCATGTACATCTAATTGGTTTGACGATTCCATAAGGTTTCTTGTAATCTATTTGATGGTATCTTTCTTTTCAATATAAATGGCAGTATGCGATCATTTTACTTGCATTTATTGAGGAAAGGGAGACAAATGATACACCATAATTAGACATCTTCCTAAACAAATCATGCCTCGATCCTATTCTAAGCATGAGAAGGATATTAAATCTTTAAGGAGACCAAGATCACAAGAAAATAGGAATCCTAACAAGGGGCTAATTACCACTTTCAAAGTTATTGCCTTCATTACACCCTAAAAACTCTTAATTCGCTCCAATAAACACCCAATTACATGCTTGCTAACTTAAGTATCAAACTCCAAATCTCTTCAGGTTAGAATAAGGTTATGATCTTCTTTGCCTTGTAGAGCTAACATCATTTATAATCACTAGCTTAGTTGATCGACTGAGGTATCTTTGCTCATGTACTTATTTTGTCATTCCTAACTCTATCAATTAGTATATGCATGATATTTCATATTTAAGCGTATAAAGTAATTCAATCAACAATCAATGTGATATATTTTCAACAAGCCAGTAGAATTTATCTAGGGAGATAATTGGCCTAAATAAAGAAATGAATTAACTTCTTATAAAATCACAATTGGTTAGAAGTGACGAATTTTAACACGACTTGTAAATTCGTCTTAATTTGCCCTTAAAAATGTGATCCAAACATGATTAGAATCCATTAATGGTGCAATTCTGATCCCCAAAATCAATCAGGCTTTGGTAATTCAATCTGTATTGTCTTGGTTAGGATATAATTAGATGGCAAAAGGGTATATGTTTTTAGATTTACAAGGTCTGGTTCATGCCTAGAAAGGGAAAGAGGAGGATGCTTCTGAGTTTGGATTGATTGTCCAATATTGCCAAAAAAAATAAAAATCTTTGTTGAAGGACACATTACTATTAAATGGGTTAGGAGGCAAACTAATATAGTTGCTTATTCTTTATCTAGAGATTCTTATATATATGCTAGTTTATGTGTGTGGAATTACATATGTGTGAACCATTTGATTCATGCTTAATAAAGTCTAGTTTACTTTAAGAAAGAGAATTAAGTTCTTAAAATAAAAAATTCATAGTAATTAAATTCTTGTGGTATGTAAAAAAAATTTTCCATGAGTATTTTCTTGGGAAAGGTAAAGAGCAATACATTTAGGGGAAATCCTATGCTTAAGTCTCGAAATTTTTAAATTTTTTACTTTGAATTCTGAAACTAAAAAATATTTACACATTAGATTTTTTATTTTTAATTTTAGTCATTTTAGGTCCTTAATTGACCATAGAGAGAGAGAGAGATAAAAAAAAAAAAAGAAAAAAGAGACCATGGAGAAAAAAGAGAGATACACACACCATTAAAATCAAATGAGTTTAAACTTGACTTTACAACAAGTTTTTATTTGTCACCAGTTTGAGACTAGGAGGGAGAATGTAGATATATTATGGATATAATTTTATTTTTTAAGGTATTATGATGGATCAACTAAACATAGCGATTAGAGGGGTATATGAGTTTTTTTTTTATAAATCTAAAATTTTTAATAATTTTTCTAATATATGTCAAATATGTTTTTGACCTCACATAATTTTAATTGTACATGTATTTTACTTATATTACTACTATTAATTAGGTCTCTAATGTAACCAAAATTAAAAATAAAACAATTAAATGTAAACTATATTTTTTATTTGAGAACTCAATGAAAAATATGCAAAACTTCAGGATCTAATAATTTATTTTGGCTAATTTTATATAGAGGGATAACAGGAAAATTTGCTCTTAAAATTTTAAAAATGGTATAGATTTGCTCTTTAAATATGTTTTGGGGTAAATTTATTCATAAAATATTGAAATGGTATATATTTGCTTCTTAAGTATGTTTGTGGGCCAAAATTATCCCTATTATTATGCATCTAGGTTAAATTTTTTACTACAACTAACGAAACTGCAGATAAGCAAATAACAATATATATGTTAGGCTAATTGAAGTGACATAAATTTGAACCAATTGTGGTTGGTGTGAGTGGTAAGGCACTCTCGTCCCTTAAGTGAGGTCAGGGGTTCGATCCCCCTTACGTACGGAGCAATATATTGGCCAGCACACTATCCCTTAATTGGGCCGACATGGTGCGAATGAGGATTAATCTGGGTGTGGTACGGGCTTAAAGATGCCTTCCACAGTTGGAGCCCATCCAGGATACCCCGTGCATTTCGCAAAAAAAAAGAACTTATTTTAAATTTCGAAAAAATGTTAAATTTTCTTATTATCTGGTATTTTTTATTTGTATACCTGAAATTTGGTTATATTGATAAGTTTAATATTATAAATTTTAATCATTTTTTCGAGTGTTTAATAAAAGTATTACTTTATAATGTACATATGGCAAATTTATATAATTTTAATCAATCAGTTATATATTTTTTGGTTGGCTTACCTTGAATTTCGTTATTTTTAATGACAAATTCAAGCTAACTACATAGCAATAAAGCAATGTTTTCATAAGCGACTCGGAAATCAACTCGGCTTGCCAACTGAGTCGATAGTCAATTAGTTGAATCGGATTAACTCAAAGTTTTTTTATTTTTTTAAATATAATTATTTATAAAAAAAATTAAAAATATTATATGCCAAAATACATTCAAAAATTTTTTAGCTACCAAATATCAATATAAAAATATATAAAAATATTAAGTTCAATAAAGTTTTTAATTATATATATATATATATATATATATATATATATATATATATATATATATATATATATATATATATATATATATATATATATATATATATATATATATATATATATATATATATATACTGCTATTACTTTATGTAAAATTACATTGCTATTAATAATAATGCCCATTGCTACATGGGATAAGCTAAGTAGTGTCGCACAAAATGCTATTAATAATCTAGCTATAATATGTCACAGTAACTATATAGCATTTATGATTAACTTGGTCCATGAAAACGAATATTTGTCTTAAGTTTATTTCATAAACTTTTCATGAACCAGTTTAGTAATAAAATTTATATATATATAATGTCTATTTGATTACATCAAATTAGTTGTTTTATCAAAGACTGAATTAAGTTTTGTTAGATATTAAGTTCAAGAATAAATTTATAGACTAATCATGTTTGATAAAACATGATTCGTAAATATGGTAGTAAATTGTGCATAGACTTGACATTTATTGCTTTGTTTTTTGGGTTCAAATTCACAGCAGACTCCACAGCAACCCAGCAAAGAAATGGAAATGCAGAGGACCCAAAAAAAATTATACCTTGCAGCCACCCTCCCTTCCCTACAATCCAAGAGGAACCAACCTAATCCACTCTGCCAAAAATACACAACCAGCGATTGAAGGCCTAAACAAACTAATCCTCCTTTGCCTCAACCTATTAAACACTTTCTCTAAAAGAAAAACTAAAAAATCAATGATTGAAGGCCTAAACAAACTAACAAAGACAACAAGTTAAAAATTACAAGATAAAGGAAGAAACTTACTTCGATCGGAAGGGCTTGACTTTGAGATTTTGATGGTTGAAGATGTGTAAACAATATGAAGAAAGTGAAGAAAAAGATCAAGTCTTCAAGGTGAAGAAACCGCACCTAAAGAAACGAAGAAGAAGAGAGAAGAGGAGGTGGCTGTGTGAAATGAAATGGATGGCTGGATGCAAATAAGGGAAATTTAGGAATTTAGGTATTTTTTCCTCAAAATACAATATTTTTATGTTGAACCGGATATGATCCGAGTTGATTTTTTTTCGAGCCAAACCGATTTTTTTCGAGCCAAACCGAGTTTATACTCTTTTCGATTTTCATGTTGGATTGACTCGAATTACTGGTCGATTTACGGTCCAACCGATCCGATCAATTGAGTCAACCCGAATTTAATAACCATGCAATAAAGGCTGTCTTCATCCGAAAATATATTTAAGGGGTGAATAAATATTATTTTTAATATTTCAAAAATAAATTTATTTTAAAATATATTTAAATGATAAATATATACAGCTTTTAATATATTAAGGATAAATTTGTCGTTTACCTGTAATAAGTATGGAATCGGCAATAATTTATGACAAGATACACGTCATTTGAACAAGAGACTAAATTTTGCGTCCCCATCATCCGATCTTTGGACGCGTGTCAGTTTGAAAAAACTAGTGGATAATATTGACTTTTCATAATTAAGCAATGCAAAAAATGTAAGGAAACAAAAAGTCCAATAATAATAAAGAAATTGATAGATCAAAAAAATAAAAGAAATTGCTGAATCAGCAAACGAATGAAAAGTAATAGAAATGGATAAGGTTTACAGCCTAAGCATGAAAATTGGAGATAACATAGGCATAGGGATAACACGTGGCACTAAAAGTATCCAACATATGTGCTGTCTTCCTTCCTCGTTTCCTGGTTTAGTACCTAAATTATACTCCTTAATCCTTATATTGACCAACAAATATTTACTTTTTTACTTTAATCTATTTACATATTTATTTTTTTAAAATATGAGATACCAAAATATAACCTTTCAGATATATTATTTATATAATAAATACTAGCTCAACTTGTAAATTATAATTAATAAATAATTATTTATTTTAAAAAGGATAAATTAATAAAAATATAAAATAATAAGTGAACTTTTTAATTTTTGTGCGAAAAAATAGATATTAATTTTCGAAGAAGTAAATCATAACAAAAACCTATTTTCATGTTGTTAAATTTATATATTTTTTATTATTAATTTTCTAAATTTTTATTTGATCATATTAAATCATTGAATTTTATTTCCATGTAGATTAATTTTAATATTATTAAATTTGAATAAAATAATATTATAATTTTAATATACATTAAATTTTTAAAATTTTATTTTACTAATTTTTATTTTAATTTAATATTATTAAAATAAAAAATTAAGAATTGGATATGATCAGTAAAAACTTTAATTATTCAATAGTAAAAGTAGGGGTGAACAAACAAAATCAAAATTTTAATTACCCAAAAACTCGATTAAAAATTGAATCGATTTTTAGATTAACTAAATAAAAAATTTAAATTTACAGCTTTTATTTTAAAAACTATCATATACATTTTATAAATTATAATTTAAATTTTACACATTTATTTTTTAATATTTTTGTAATTTATAAATATTATGATATATAATTTTTTAAAATATTATTATAATATATATTTTTAGTAAATAAATATTAAAATTATCTTATTATTATTGTTGTTGTTATTTTTGTTCATAATTAATTAGCGATCTGTTGTTGATTTCATATTAAATATATTTAATTATAAAAATTTTATTTTTTTTTATTTTTTTAATAAATATTATATTTAATATTGTATTTTTTATTTTTAAAGTATTTTTAACTATTAAAAATAATACTACAAATTGTAAGATTTATTAAATTTATATATTAAAAATTTTTAGTAGTTAACCGATAAATTCATTCAAAAAATTAAATTAAAAATCGAAATTCATATATTAATTAATTAAGATTAATAAATTAATTAATAAAATTATTAATAATTTAATTAATCGATTCATACTAAGTTCTAATTAAAAATATAGATTTAAGAAAGAGAAGAATGCCTCTTTTTTTTCACTAAAAAACAAAGCAAAAAAAGATAAAAAGAAAATAGAAAATAGAAAATAGAAAATCGACGCCGCTTATAACCAGGGTCCATTATAAATAGGTGGCTCTACCTCCATGGCAAAACATATAAACGCTTCGAAAAACACCCTATCTTAAACGTGTTGTTTGATCCTATAAAATCTCCTTTTGTTTCCCATTTTCCGTTTTCCATCTTTATCATCAAATATCAACCCTGCCAATTTTTCTTTCCTTTTCTGATAACCTTATAATTTTAATTCAGTTGTAATCTGGGTTTTTTATTAAATTAACATTAACAAGTAAATAATAATGTGTGGAATACTTGCTGTTCTGGGTTGCTGTAATGATTCCCAGGCCAAAAGAGTTCGTGTCCTTGAGCTCTCTCGCAGGCAATTTTCTATTATTATTTCTCTCTCTCTCTCTTTTCTTTTTTCTCTTAAATCTCTTTTATTTTTTATTTTTCGGATATTTTCTGCATATTGTTAATTTTAATAGAATTTATGAGAAATTATTTTTCAAATTTGTAGATATGTTAATAGTTCATATATATGCTTTGGACTTGCAGACTGATCTTTAAAAAAAAATGAAAAAAGGACTACCCTGGAAACATAAGTTTTTATCCTTTTGTTCATTTATCACAAGTAAATTTAATGGGAAAAAGAAAAGAAGCTAAGAAAATGAAATGAATCAGATTGAAGCACCGTGGGCCAGACTGGAGTGGACTGTATCAAGATGGAGACTGTTATTTGGCTCATCAACGTCTTGCTATTATAGACCCTGCTTCTGGTGATCAACCCCTTTTCAATGAAGACCAATCTATTGTTGTCACTGTAAGTAATTAATTAATTTCTTTTATAATTAATATATAATCGAACTAATGAATTATAAGAAATCAATAATTGAATATAGGTGAACGGAGAGATTTACAATCATGAAGAGCTAAGGGCCAGCTTGCCCAATCACAAATTCCGAACTGGAAGTGATTGTGATGTTATTGCTCATCTGGTGGGTAATTTTAATTTTTAAGTGATTATTATTTAAAAGAATAATTAAGTAATAATTAATTAATATAATAAAATAATTGTTTGTTTTTGAATTATTATAGTACGAGGAATATGGTGAAAATTTTGTGGACATGTTGGATGGAATGTTTTCATTTGTGCTTCTGGATACAAGAGACAACAGTTTCATTGCTGCTCGTGATGCTATTGGTATCACCTCCCTCTATATTGGTTGGGGACTTGATGGTAATTTCACCCACACTTATATATATATATATTCAAACAAATTATATTTTTTTTTGAATTAATTTGTTAAAAATGAAATATTGCAGGGTCTATTTGGATATCATCTGAATTGAAAGGGTTGAATGATGATTGTGAACATTTTGAGTGTTTTCCACCTGGTCATTTATACACTAGCAAATCTGGTGGATTAAGAAGATGGTATAATCCTCCGTGGTTCTCCGAGACTATTCCATCATATCCATATGATCCAATTGCTTTAAGGCGAGCTTTTGAAAATGTACGGGATACTTCAATTTTAACTCAGCGGCGCTGGGGACTGCTTTTAAGTATAAATATTCAATTTTTGAAAGTCAAATCTGTTAACCATATGAAACATGATTTTACCGTTAAAAATGAGAAAGTTGGGTATGGTGTACTGAAAATTTCGCCGGACAATGTTTTTTGTATCTTTTCTTCTTCATAAACTTGCAGGCTGTGATTAAAAGGCTAATGACTGATGTGCCATTTGGTGTTCTGCTGTCTGGTGGATTGGATTCATCATTGGTTGCTTCAATCACGGCTCGCCACTTATCGGGCACCAAGGCTGCCAAGCAATGGGGATCTCAACTTCACTCCTTCTGCGTTGGGTTAGAGGTGATTTACTTCGATTGTTTTCTCTTTGTAATTTCTTCTTTTGGCTAGCATATTTTGAATCTCATTTTTTTAACCATCAGATAATTTCGTAGATAGTACTATTTATTGACTTGTCGGTTGAAAAATGGGAAGCACCAAATATAGGGGGGAGGACCATAGTTTTTCTCGTAATTTCACATCTTAGTTTCTAATAATTTCTCAATTTCCATACAGGGTTCGCCAGATCTAAAGGCTGCTAAAGAAGTGGCAGATTATTTGGGCACTGTTCACCATGAATTTCACTTCACTGTTCAGGTATCAAAGCAAACAAAAACTGTATAAATGTGAATAAAGATGCATGTTTTTATAGTGAAGTGAAGAATTGTTTGATTGGGATTTGATAGGATGGTATTGATGCAATTGAAGATGTGATATACCATATTGAAACATATGATGTTACAACAATTAGAGCAAGCACGCCTATGTTCCTAATGTCAAGGAAGATTAAGGCACTTGGTGTGAAGATGGTCATTTCTGGTGAAGGCTCTGATGAGGTTTTCGGCGGATATTTGTACTTCCACAAGGCACCTAACAAGGAAGAGTTTCACCAGGAGACTTGTCGCAAGGTTAAAAAAAAAAAAAATAAAAAAAAATAAATAATAATAATAATAATAATCATCTATTTTTCTGACTATTAATTTACAATATTGATTTTTAATTACTAATATCATTTGTATAGATAAAAGCCCTTCATCAATATGACTGTCTAAGAGCTAACAAATCAACATCTGCTTGGGGATTGGAAGCTAGAGTCCCCTTTTTAGACAAGGAGTTTATCAATGTTGCAATGGCAATTGATCCTGAATGGAAAATGGTATGAAGGATCATTTTATTTCAGCTTGTCTTTTTGATACTTTTTATTATTTATTTTTTTAAGTATATTTGATGTCTATATTATGATTTTTTTTAATGGGTTTTTAGATTAAACCAGAGGAAGGACGAATTGAGAAATGGATTCTAAGAAGAGCTTTTGATGATGAGGAGCATCCTTATCTACCAAAGGTGTCAAAAACATACCGTTAAATGTTTCTTATTTTTTAAAAAATTAAATTCTATTAACTTTTTGTGTTTTGTTGGCAGCATATTCTGTACAGGCAGAAAGAACAATTTAGTGATGGTGTAGGCTATAGTTGGATTGATGGCCTTAAAGCTCATGCTGGTCTACATGTATTATATATAACGCAGTTCTCTGTTTTTGTCATTTTAAGTTTTAACCCACAAATTTCTTGATTTTGTTTAACGTTCAATTGAATATCTTTCATAGGTTACTGATAAGATGATGCAAAATGCTGGCCACATCTTTCCTCATAATACCCCAACTACGAAGGAAGCATATTACTACAGGATGATCTTTGAGAGGTTCTTCCCACAGGTGACAAAATGGAACTGAATCTATACAACAATGGATCGGTAAATGGTTACTAATGTTGATTTTAATGCTTAATTTGATGACCAATTTGCAGAACTCTGCCCGCTTGACCGTTCCAGGAGGAGCAAGTATAGCTTGCAGTACAGCGAAAGCTATAGAATGGGATGCAGCTTGGTCGAGTAATCTCGATCCGTCGGGTAGGGCAGCCTTAGGGGTTCATCTTTCAGCTTATGAGGAGAAAGTAGTTGCTGCTTCTGCCACGGCGAATGGCGGAATTGTACCACCAAAGATCATTGATAATATACCAAGGATGGTGGAAGTTCCAGGGCTCACCATCCTGAGTTAGCATTTGGTCTAGGCCTTTTAAGTAAGATGGTGAATTTGAGGGTTACCATGTGAAACTTTAGCTACCCTCATTTGTAAACTTTGTAGTTTAAAAAATAAAAAGGAAAAAAGAGTGTGAAGTTAAATTAAGTATTTGCTATGATATGGTTGAAATCCTTGTATTTACATTACCTTGTTTTCATACAAGGTTTGAAGTGTCTTATCTATAATATTTTATTGTAATTTTGAGTGATAATGAACGTTTGCTTTTATTTTTGTGATATATATGTATGGATTTAATATAATACTCTGTCGCACTATTCCTTGTCAAAAGCGTGTCATCATTTATTTATTTATTTATTATTATTATTATTATTGACTAAGCGAGACAGAGTTGTCTTAGTATTAAGTTGCTTGTTTAGTTAGTCAATTGCTCTTTTTTATTCTCCAATTCCAAAATACTCTACCTTTAGGGTACAAGGTTGGGGCAAAAAGCATCCGCTTTAAAATTAGAAGTAGACGAATAGTGATGTACTGATGAGAGGCAAAGGAAAAAAACAAAAAAATAAAAAGAAAGGTAAGAGGTAAAGACTGGTTGATAGCAACACTCGTTTTTTATATACGATATGCTGTATATAAAAGCACCAAGTGGGGAAAAAAATTTATGGACCAAAATATCATTTATTCTTTGTATTATTAACAATATATATATATACTGGAATATTATCAATAAAACATAAACTGTAAAAACTTGAAATTTTGTAGTGCCTATTGCTAATAAAATATTTGATAATTTAATTTTATATATCCACGATTAACCCCACAAATATTAGAAATTGATTAAAGTTCCTTTAATATTATGCTTATCTATCTTCCATTCAATTACTTGACAATATATGTACACTATCTAAAAATATTTAATTTATAAAATCACTATTAATTGATAATTGACATTAAATTAATTTTTATATTTTGGTCAATAGCAATATTTTTCTGAATATACTAATCATATATGTCTGTGTTACCAATCTTCTTGTTTTATTTATTGTAAAAAAAATATAAATTAACTTATAATTTTAAATAGTATTTCATATAATTAAATTCATTTAAGTAGTTTCTTAAATCCGATTTTTTTATATTTTACATTAGTTGAATAGATATATAAGTATAGTTATAATTGAATGTTGGTTAGGAAATGGCTTTTTAATTTGTACAAGAATTGAGCTTTTATTTCGGTTAGTTAAATGTTTTCTATTTTAACTTTAATTTATTTTTATTTTCACTAGAATATCTTTTTGGCAAAAAAAAAATAATGATCATATATATTCATAAATAATTATACATATTTATTGAACGTAAATAAGAACATCAATTATTTTTAAATTTATTATTTTCTTGCAATTTGAATTCTACAATAAAAATAGTCTCATTTCCTGACAAATTCCTAGTCAACTTTAATCAATATCACTTCTTTACATTCAGTACCGTAATCAAGTTTGTTTATGAAAAAATTGCATGAATAATATGCATTATATGTGATAATGATGAAAAATACATCTCCAAAAGCTCAATCAGGTTGGCCCAATAATATTTAGCATGGCTCAAACTCAATAATAAAAAGGTAAAGCGTGAGCAGAAAGACAAGACAGAAAGGCATGATGTCCGATCGAACTGATGGAACAGCATGTCCTGTCAGCCCACTGACACAAGCTAATGCACATACTTTCCACCTGCTCCCTATCACATCACCGCTCACCTGCTCCAACTGCCGGTTATCACCCCCCAAGATACTCAACGACCCCTCCAAAGAACTCTTATAAATAGCCTAAAATATAATGGCTCCAGGTATTGAATATCTAATACTCTCTCTCTCTAAGCACTCGTTCTCTAAAAGCTACTAACTTAAGCTTTGGAGTGCTAACACTTGGGTTCAATCGGGCACTCCACCTTGCAGGACAAAGCATCCGATTGGGAATCGTAGCCACAAGTCCTCTACTTTAGATAAAGACATCTCAGGCTTTATCATTTGGTGCTTTCATTGAGAAGCGATGGCAGGTTCAAGATCCAAAGCAAACGAAGCTTCTGGAGACTGTGATCGCAACAGCTAGGGTAGATCTAGGCCCTTAGGAAGAAGAGAGAGATCTTCCAGATCCCCTACTAGGGGCAACCTCCTCTCAGACTTCAACGACGTATTCATACATCAATCGAAAGATACCCCTATTACTATTAGGGACATGCGCGCTATTCTTAGTGACTTCACTAAAAGCATAGTCCAAACTCTAAAGAGGGGAAAAATGTCCAGGACTTCTAAAAGAGGCCATGAAATGGACTTCATGGCCGAAGACTTCGGAAGAAAAAGGAATAAGGGGATTTTCATCAATGAGCCAAGAGCTCACAATGGTGGAAGAGTGGGGGCCATAACCCCAAGTAGATATGACAAGGGCAAGGGGACAATGTCCTCAAACAGAGATTCTCCATACATCCCCAAGTTTACCTTCATCACCCATCTCCAGAGCAATGGGATGACCGAGGTCTCCAATCGAACGCTCTTGAAAGGCCTAAAGAAACGACTGGATGAGGCAAAAGACAACTGGATTGAAAAACTGTAAAGCATCTTATGGTCTTACAGGACCTTTCCGAGAGCTGGCACTCATCAAACACCATTCTTCCTTGTCTATGGTTCTGAGGTAATGATACCCGTAGAAATCGGCCTCTCATCCTATCACATTCTATTTTGATCGGATGAACATCTTGAATAGATGCCAAGATTTGGACCTAGTTGAGGAAAGGAGAGAAGATGCCTATGCAAAAATCGCTACCTACAGACAAAGAGTCGTTAGATAACACAACACAAAAGTAAGGGCAAAAACCTTCAACGTGGGTGATTTAATGCTCAAAAAGGTAGATATAAGCTTGGGAAATGCCGAAGTTGGGAAGCTAATGCCAAATTGGAAAGGTCTCTATGAAATTTTCAAGGTTTTAAGTTTCAGTACTTATAGACTCAGAACCCTTGAAGGGTCGGATATTCCCAGAAGCTGGAATGTCAAAGTACTCAAGAAGTACCATGTATAATCATATATCAAATTCACATTCAATAAAGAAAATTTTTTCCATTTTTCTTCATCTTCGAAAAAGGTATGTTTTTGTTTATTTGTTTGTTAGTTTTGATGCTTGTTTGCAAGTCATTATTTTTACTCCATTCTACACAAAATTTCGATTGCTGATCGTAGTTCATCCAATCAACATTGGAGGATGATTATTCGCTAGGCTTGGTGTTTATCCCGAGTCCAAAATGTGAAAGCTTTTCTCTATCGTAAGTTAGCCTGCTAGGTTCGACGTTATTCCTGAACTAAAGATGCAAGATGCCTCCATTTAATCTCCAACAACTCATTCGCTAGGTTCGATGTCTATCCTGAACTCAAGATGTGAAAGTATACAAATGAACCCAAAGTCGCCATGTTTATTCCGGTCCGTAGATATAGACTTTTCAAATGGATAACTCCCCATAAGCGGTCGAAGATGCAAAAGTTGGAGTCCATTCATCAACGGGATAAGTACCTTCGCTAGGCTCGATGTTCAACCCAAGCCCAAGATGCGAAGTGCACCCATTTAACCTCCATCGATTCCTGAATCCAGGATGCGAAGCTCGATAATTGAGTTAGTTATCTCTCTCAAACACTAGATGTACAAAATCGCCAAATCTTCAAAGCAATGCAAGACCGAAAGGTCATTCGGCATGTAAGATTCTCCTACGAATAACCGGTCTTTATATTCGATCGGATAATACTTCAATCAAATTAAACACTGAAAAGTCACCTACTACGCTTGACACTATAAATCTAAGTCACAACTCATGCCTGAATGAAAGATTTATTTTTTAATCCGCTCGGTGAAAACGATCGTTGATCTTAAAAGAGTTGTGTACTACAATTCTTGGAAAATATCTTATGATTCAAAAAGTATTATACTTAGTCAATTTTTCATATTCTCCATATTAGATTCTATATACTCTCCTTGGTTGATTTTGTCGTTCTCTATGAAGGTTTTTGTTTACTCTACTTAGTTAATTTTATAACAAATCTTGCTCAAAATGTAAATTGCAGTACAAAAGCAAAATGGAAGGCAAACCAAATTTTACATATATGAGAAATTTTACAAGTTGGAAGAAAAGAAGAAAGCTATTACAAAGAAAAAATTATAAGGAAAAATCCTAAGATTCTATATCTACTATTTCTATTGTGATAGCGTTCGGGTCGACAGTAGGCTCTATGATGGTGTCGACAGCTGGCCAGACCTAGTAGCTTCATCAGTGGCTGGCTTAACTGGCAAAGGGGCAATGTCTTCTTGCTCTATTGAAGAAGAAAGAATGGCTTTGGTCTCGATTAGCTCGATTGGCAAACTGACGCCTTCCTATGATGCCAAAGGCACCTCCTCTGCCATTCCTTCGGTCTCTCCGATTTGAGGGACCTCCTCCTCATCGTCGTTAGAGGAAGGATCGAAAAGAGTCCCCGAGTCCTCCATCCAGTCAAGATTAGCCTCAGGGAAGTGCTGCTTGGCTGCATAAATCAACAGACTTAGCAGCATCCCTTGGGCCTCGCCTAGCTGATCCAAGACCTCCTTCCTCTGGGCCTCCAGCTCTTTCACTAACCTCTCACCCCAAGCTGTCTCTTTCTCTGCCAGAGCTATTTCGAGGGAATTTTTTTTTGCCAGGAGAAGGTGGTGTTCTGACAAAGCCTTATCTTTGTCTGCAAGTGCCTTGTCTTTGTCACTGTTGGCTTTGAGGCAGTCAATTGTAAGCTGTGAGCATTTGCCCCTCAGCTTGTCCACCTCCTCCTCGTACTTCTTGCACAAGGCACTATCAGCAGTAAGACATGCCACATCTCCCTTCAAGCGGTCCACCTCGCTCTGCCGAGGCTTGAGGTCTTAGGCTAATTGAGCTCTTTTCCTCTTTAGCTCTTCTACCTCAGACCTTAGGAGCACAACTTCTTTTTTTTGTTGAATTGCTGGTAGCTTCAGCTTCCCTCCTTTGCCGAACAACATCTTCCCACTTTGCTCGGGCATAGGCCGCCATGCCATGCATACAAAGTCCTCTTTTGATTAGCTATGAAAAGGAAGTGGAGAAAATAGTCAGTAAAAAAAAGAAGAAGAAGAAAAAGGAGGGGAAAGAAAAGGACATAAGTGTTATCTCCAAGCTCTGTTGCTGAAATAATCCGAACTCTCGTGAGAGCAAATTGAGCTCTGTCATCGCCTTGAAATCACTCTCTTGAGTAAGGCCTTGGCAAATGAAGGACGGCATGCTCCTATTGGTTATCGACCAATCTTCACCAAATTGCTCCTTTAGAATGACATCGAGGGAAAGGCCTCGCTTTTCTTGAGCTCTCCTTGGAGGCTGCCGGGTCAGTCCATCTTGAGCTATCTCTTTGCCTTTTATTGCGATCCGAGCGTCCACAGTAGCTATAGTTTCAGCACCCTTCTTTTTGGCTGCCTCTTTAATCCTCCTCTGTGCTGCCTCATCTATTGATGCCTCCCCTTTCTCAGTAGATGAGCGAAGGATTAGGGATGGTGGTGGCTCTTCCTCGTCAGACTCGTCCCTCAGTTACAGTTGCCTCAATGGATGCTGTCCCGTCACGAGCGAAGGGGGTAATGCTGATCCTAAAATGGTTAAAAGAGGATGGGTCGTGGGGATAACAGCTGCAGCAAAAGATAAAGTCGCTACAGCAGCAGGAGGACTCTGGGAAGCCTGAACCTCAGAGGTAGGCAAGATCTTCCTCTTTTTAGATCTTATTTCCTCCTTAGCCAAACAGTTGGCCTCCCTTTTGGCTTTGGCCCGATTGGCTAGTTGCTTCACAACCTCTTCTCCTTTTGCCATTTCGTTTGCAGCTGCATTACAAAACCAACCAAAGATAAGTACTTTGTTCAAATTTTGAAACATACGCATGCAATATATGAATTGGCAAAATATACGCCCTTCTTCACACTCAAATATTAATGCTCACGTTCTGAGCTAATGCCAGCATCAGAGCTTGAAGAGTCGAATAGATTGCTAGAAGGTAATTGGAGTCATAGGGCTGTCCGTTCCTCGCCACGGCATCTATCGATTTCTTGATGTCGATTTCGTACATAGATCGACTGATAGCATGATCTTTCAAAATTATGGCCTTTGTCGATCAGACAAGTGGTACTCCAAAACCACTAGCCATTCCTACTAAGAAGTATCTATACCTGAAACTCTTCATGGAGGATGGGACAGTGAAGAGCTTTCGATGCTGCCGGCTGGTAAAGTAATACTTTGACCCATCAATCCGATCGAAAATATAAAAAAAGTGAGTAAAGAGGTCTAGAGTAGGGGCCACTACTTCTATCTTACACAAGATCTTGAAGCAGGCTACCATCATCCATCCGCTCGAATGCAATTGGTTGGGGGTAATTTCATAACCCCTAAGCATTGCCGATTTGAACGCTCGAAGCCTCATCCCCACATCCAAGCTTAACAAATGATAGATAAATCATTTATTCCTTTCATGGCCAAAAGGCTCCTCTGTCACTGTCATGGAATCAGGACAGGTCATCATCGAGACCTCTGTAAGAAGGTCGTACTGTAAAGGAATTCTCACCACCTCTACTTCTGTCAATCGAGATGGATGAGCAAGCAGCTTCCGATTCTTGTAATCCTCAAGGAAACTTCTATCTATTGGCTGACTATTGCTTGAAGCCATTTTTGATGGAGAGGGAGAAGTAAAATAGCATATGCGACGAATGAAAAAGAAAATCAAAGGCAGGGATTGTTTACTTACTTGGGTGATCTCGTAGACGCTCTAAAATTCTTCAAAATTTGAAGTACTTCATTCAATGAAGTTTTTGGCAAGGGTTTCAAATAGCAAAGTTCACACAGAAAGTTTGGCAGAGCTTCGTTAAGTATCACTGAAAAGTGAGGAAAAATCGCTTCAAACTTGCCTATTTATAGGTAAAAAGCTTCCAGAATACTCCAAAGTCTCCCCGTTGGATGGATGCCACGTGTTCTCGATTCGTTACTGATGTTACGAAGAACGAAGAGTCATTCTAGAAATACGTGCGACATTAAATGCAAAATAGCTGTCCGAATTGAACGGACGCATCTCTTCCAATGGGCGCCTCCCAAAAATTCAAAAATCCCATCAAAAAGCTTAAATCGCCTGATCAGAACTGTTGGAGGGGGAACAAGTGATAACTATGAAAAATACATCTCCAAAGGCCCAATTAGGTTGGTCCAACAACACTTGGCATGGCCCAAGCCCAATAACAAAAAGGTAAAGCATGAGCTAGAAGACAAGACAGGAAGACGTGATGTTCGATCGGACTGATGAGACAGCACGTCCTGTCAATCCACTGACACATGCCAACACTCATACTCTCCACCTATTCCCTGTCACATCGCCACTCACTTGCTCCAACTACTGGTTATCATGCCCCAAGGTATTCAAGTATCCCTCCAAAGAACTCCTATAAATAGTCTAAAACACAATGGCTCCAAGTATTGAATATCTAAGACTCTCTCTCTCTAAGCATTATTTCTCTAAAAGCTACTAACTTAAGCTTTGGAGTGCTAACGTCCGGATCCGACCGGACACTCCACCTTGCAGGACAAAGCATCCGATCGGGAATCGCAGCCACAAGTTTTCTACTTCAGATAAAGACATCTCAGGCTTTATCAATACGTATAAATTTTTAATTTTTGTTCAATACATGTGTTTGGTAAAGATTAAAAAAATAAAAAATAAAAGATAGAGAATATTGCCCATAGTAATGAATCTAGAAAGGATGTGCCCATAGCATCATCCTTTAGAATATTGCCCATGCTATATGGGTAGTAATTGTGCTAAACATAGCGAAGATCTTGAATATAAGTTCAGTTTGCAAAAAAATCAGCTGTAAAGATAGAGAAAGTTTTAAGAGATATAAAATTGGATTTAGGTAAAAAAGAAAAACAATATCATTTTTTAAAAGCCAAAAACTGTATCATGCTTTCAATATGTAAAACTGATTTCGATTTATGATCCTACTAATATGAATGGTTTTTTATTTATTTATTTTTATTTTTATTTTTATTTTTTTTCTATCGAGTAAAAAAAGATTTTGTGTCAACTGTTATACTAAAATAATATACAGTTTATATTTCAAATTTAACTAACCGATCTTGTTTCTGATTTTGATAACCACGCATTAAATTTGAGCTCCTTCACTTTTCTTTAAGAAGCAAATATTTAATTATTTAAGCTTTATTTTTGTGATCAATTTCAATCCTACGTGATAATGCCGAGGATGGCATAGGAAAGATCTCTGCGCTTGGGCCGAAAAGAGTTCCATAACCAAGGTCCAACAACCCAAGACTTGTCAAACAAGTGTCACAAATTTTGTTATTTTAATTGGTGGTGTGTTTGTTTGTTGGTATGATTTGATTTATTAATATATTATTCTCTAGATAATTATGTTTAGGAGTATGATTTTTTTATGGTATTGTATTTTATAATTTTGATCTATGATTTAATAATTATGAATTTATCTAATTTTGAGAATCACAAATTTGATGTTTTTTAATGATTAACTAAATTTACTTTTACTATTCTAAATTTATAACTTTCACTGTTTACTGTATAATTAATTTTTATAATCAACTCACCTAATATTTATTAATATGGTATGTATAATAATTTAGAACTTAAATTTGACATGTTTAAATATTATGAACCTAATGTTTATAATGATAATAGACTTATTTATATTATGATGTATTTGAATTATTTATTAAATTTTCAAGTTAATATTTATTAAATAAGTATTTACCTCACTATTTTAGAAATATTAATATTATTTTTTGATAAAAAATAAAAAAATTATCTTAAATTATTAATAATTATGGGAACATTTATATTTTTTAAAACTGGAGGGTAATTATGTTATTTTTATAATAAAACTGTACAATACCACACATTTAAATTAAACAGAAAAAATCATAAAATTACATACTATCATACAATTTTTTCAATATCATATCGATAAAATTATACTGTATCATATTATACTGTACATTAATGAATCAGAGACTACCATCACCCAATTAAGATGCTTAGACCATGTTTGGTAGGACGTAAACGAATGTAATGTAATCAAAATGTAATGAATCATGTGTTTGTTTACATAAATATTTAATAATGTAATGTAATCATATTTACAAATATATTTTTGAATATATGTATTAATGTATTGGCTACTCATCAAATTTAGTTGATATTTTTCATTACATTGCAATTTTTTTAAAACATAAATCATACCTCATTGGTACTTCTCTTCACCTCTGTTGCCACTACCACCACTTCTGTCGATAATTTAATGCCTTCAAAATCATAACTTATATGAGCAGTATTTTCTGGCGATGAGCGGTGACACTGAGATGAAAAGTACTGCCCGAGGATTATTAGAACCTATAAAATTTTTATTGCATCACTAGAAAATACTATTTATGATGAATCCGGTCATACAATTTGAGGTAAATGAAATCATTTAGGTCATCAAAAGTCAAAAGTAAAAATAAGTAGCGAAATCGTAAAGGGTTGACCAAAACTTTAATTGGCTAAAAAATATTTTACAGATCTCAAAAAATTATTCCAATTGCATGGAAGCTCTTGAAATAATACAAATGAATTTTTAAAAGTAAAAAATTATTTTTTGGATAAATTTAAAAAATTAATTTTTGGACTGGTAATTTAATTTCAGACTCTGAAATATATCGAAACGAACTCGTTTTGAATTGAAATTTTAAACACATCCTAAACAATATTTTGGATATTTTTAAAATAATTTTGATAAAAATATAACAATAAAATAAATTGGACCAATCATAAGTGGACAAATGGATTAATTATGGCTATTTAATAAAAAACTTGATGATCAAATCATGGCCATTGATCAAGCCATATATAAGCATCACACATTTAAAATTTTCAACCATTTTTCACTCACATTCCCAACTAAATATAGAAATGTATGAATATTTACATTACATTACTAATGTAACCAAATATAGTAACGTAATCACAATCACATTCCATTATATTACATTTCTTAATCTATTACATTATCCAGTACATTACAATCCATTCTTCCTTACTAAACATCTCCTTAGTATTATGATGCTTGTTTATTTAGTTAATTGCTATTTTTAATTCTTAGTATTCCAAGGCGATATAGATACCTTTAGACCATGTTTGGTAGAAAAGATTGCAATATAATGTAATGAGTAATATATTGATTATTTTATTTGTTAACTTAAACTTTTTGCAATGCATTATAATCATAAAATATATTTAATCCTCAATATATCAATAGATGTATTCCTTAATCTATAATATTTTGTGATATTTTTTTTTATTACATTACTCTTACTCTATTCTCTCAAATTTAGTAAAATTGTTATTTTATATGAGATTGCATTTTTAATATAAGATTTGTTTTTAACATTATGCTTATATCAAGTTGAGACTTTTGTATTATAATATAATAAATATATAAATATATAAAATAATTATAAATAATAACATAATCATATAAAAATTAGTTATAATTATAAATACAATTGTATCACTATATATATATATATATATATATATATATATATATATATATATAAAATCTAACCAAACATAAAAATATATTAATATTTACATTATATTATTAATGTAACCAAACATAGTAATATAATTATACTTTTATTCCATTCCTTATATATATATATAACCAAACATAAAAATATATTAGTATTTACATTATATTATTAATGCAATCAAACATAGTAATATAATTATAATTTTATTCCATTCCATTACATTTTTAATCCATTACATTACAATTGATTAAATCATATCAAACATACTCTTAAATGGATTGTAATGTATTTGATAATATAATGGATTAATAAATGTAATTTTTATTACATTACTATATTTGGTTACATTAGTAATATAATGTAAATACAAATACATTTTTATGTTTGGTTGGATTATATACATGTATTGAAATATAATTATATTTATAATTAGCAACTAATTTTTTATATGATTATTTTATTTTATGTTTTGTAATTATCTTATATACATATATATTTATTATATTATAAAAATACAAAAGTCCAAACTTAATAAAACATAATTTTTTTAAAAAAAAATCATATTCACAACTACTTAAAACAAACAAAAATATCATAAAACTACTAAACAACAATATAATTTTCTATCTATTTTTTCTCCATTCATTGAACATGTCATTTGCCAAGTTATCTCTTTAAGCACTCCATTCATTTGATGTTGCAATCTTTGAAATAATGTTCTCGGTTTCATCAAATCTCTCTCCTTGAAATCTTCTTCTATCTAGCCTCTCCTCCATCTCATCAATAAGCATTTCCCTTTTTATAAAATTATAAAGAAGACAACAGGTAATAATAATCGTACTATAAGTCTTGATAAGATAAAATATAGGACTTCTAAGAATTGCTCAATGCAAGTTAAAATTAACAATAGTAATGGTAGAGAGAGACAAGAAAAATAATACTAAATAAAAAGAATAACAAGGTGAGAGGTATTAAAGTAATTGTCTTTATACCTAGTTGACTCATTTTTTTAAGTAATAAAACAAGTTAACAAATCAGTAAATCCTTCTAAAACAAGTTAACACCAAACTCTTGGCTTAAGTATTCGCCACCTCGATCTGATAGAATGGCTTTTATACTTTTTCCAAGTTGGTTTTCTACTTCGTTCTTAAACTCTTTGAATTTCTCAAAAGTTTCGGACTTGTACTTCATTAGATAGACATAGCCATATCTACTGAAGTCATCTGTGAATGTCACGAAGTAGCTAAAACCACCTTTAGCATGTGTACTTAAAGGTCCACATACATCGGTATGTATTAGTTCCAATAAGCCATTAGTCCTTTCACCTTTTTTATTAAAAGGACTCTTTGTCATTTTTTCATGCAAACATGGCTCGCATGTGTCATAAGACTCTAAGTCAAATGACCCAAGCACTCCAGTTTTGTGGAGTCTTGAAATGCATTTTTCGTTTGCATGTCCTAAACGACAATGCCAAAAGTAAGTAGGGTTCAATTTGTTTGATTTAACCCTCTTTGTATTAATGTTGTATATTGACTCTTTGTTTTGTAAATCAAGGATATAAAGGCCATTTTGCAACATGGCATTGCCATAAGAAATGCCTTGGCGACGAATATGAGCATTGCCATTTTTAATAACAAAATCAAATTCATCATTATCCAAACATGACACTGAAATAATGTTTCTGCTCATAGCAGGTACATAATAACAATTATTCAAAACAATACAAAGTCCGGAAGGTAAAGTGAGGTGATAGTTGCCTATCTCCATGGCAGCAACTCGTGCTCCATTCCCCACACGGAGGTCCACTTCATTCTTCCCGAGTAACCGCCTATTTCTTAGCCCCTGCACATTTGAACAAATGTGAGAACCACAACCGGTATCCAATACCCAAGTGATAGAAATAGAAAGGTTAATTTCAACAACAAAAATACCAGAACTGGACGCCTTGGCTCCATTCTTATTTTGTTCTTCCTTGAAGAGAGCGCAATTCTTCCTCCAATGCCCTATCTTGTTGCAATGGAAGCAAGTGCTCTCACTCTCTTTGAGTTTTGGTGCCTTGGGCTTGGATTGGCCCTGAGGTGCACTCCCACTTGACTTGGGTTTTGCCTTTCCCTTTCCCTTTCCCTTAGTAGGTCCCTTCTTAATTTCCTTTTGAACCATTAGTACGGGATTGGTCTTTCGAATGTTCTCTTCAGCATTCTTAAGCATCCCATGAAGCTCAATGACTGACTTGTTCATTGCATGCATGTTATAATTCATCACAAATGGATCATAAGTAGCAGGCAATGATCCTAAGATCAAGTCAGTGGCAAATTCCTTTGGCACTAGTACCTCAAGCTTCTCAAGAGTATCAAGATACCCTTTCATCTTAAGTACATGGGTACTAACAGGAGTACCCTCAGCCATCTTGCAAGAAATTAAGGCCTTTGTTGTCACGAACCTCTCATGACGAGCTTGCTCTTGGAATATCTCCTTGAGGTGCACCATGATCGCATAAGCCTCTTGGTCCATAAATTGCTTTTGCAAGTCAGGAACCATAGTGGCCAGCATCAGACAGGTCACATAGTTGGAGTCGCTCTTCTTGGTGTCAAAAGT